>JAPEVW010000042.1:0-340000 GCA_027921565.1 Artemia sinica
CTCTGAGCTAGGACTTCTAAGATAAAAACTCTAAACGTCTTAACTAAAAACTAAAAACTAAAACTAGAACTCTGAAGTAAAACTCTAAGCTAAGAACTCTAAGCTAAAAAACTCTAAATTCTTAACTGTGACTAAACTAAACTTCAACTTCAACAAAAACTCTAAGCTATGACTCTATGATAAAACTCTAAACTCTTAACAAAACTAAACTAGAACTCCAACAAAAAACTCTAAACTACGACTCTAAGCTAAAAAACTCTAAATTCTTAATTATAACTAAAACTAAACTTCAACTCTAACAAAAACTCTAAGCTAAGACTCTAAGGTAAAACTCTAAACTCTTAACTAAAACTAAACTAAACTAGAACTCTAACAAAAACTCTAAGCTAAGACTCAGCCTAAAACTCTAAACACTTAACTAAAACTTAACCAAACTAGAACTTTGAGTAAAAATCTAAGCTATGACACTAAGCTAAAACTCTAAATTCTTAACTTTAACTAAACTAAACTTTAACTCTAACTATAACTCTAAGCTAAAACTCTAAAACTCTTAACTATTACTAAACTAAACTTCAACTCTAACAAAAACTCTAAGCTAAGATTCTAAGCAAAAAACTCTAAACTCTTAACTATTACTAAACTAAACCTCAACTCTAACAAAAACTCTAAGCTAAGACTCTAAACTATTAACTGAAACTAAACTAAACTAGAACTTCAACAAAAACTCTAAGCTAAGACTCTAAGCTAAAAACTCTAAACTCTTAACTAAAACTAAAAATAACTAGAACTAACAAAAACTCTAAGCTAAGACTCTAAGTTAAAATTCTAAACTCTTAACTAAAACTAAACTAAACTAGAACTCTAACTAAAACTCTAAGCTAAGGCTCTAGGGTAAAACACTAAACTCTTAACTAAAAGTAAACTAAACTAGAACTCTAACTGAAACTCAAAGGTAAAACATCAAATTCTTAACTAAATTGAACTAAACTAGAACTCTAACAAAAAAAACTCTAAGCTAAGACTCTAAGGTAAAACTCTAAACTCTTAACTAAAACTAAACTAAACTAGAACTCTAACTAAAACTCTAAGCTATGACTCTAAGGTAAAACACTAAACTCTTAACTAAAAGTAAACTAAACTAGAACTCTAACTGAAACTCAAAGGTAAAACATCAAATTCTTCACTAAAATTAAACTAAACTAGAACTCTAACAAAAACTTTAAGCTAAGACTCTAAGGTAAAACTCTAAACTCTTAACTAAAACTAAACTAGAACTCTAACAAAAACTCTAAGTCTTAGCTAAAACTCTAAACTAAAACTAAAAACTAAACTAGAACTTCAACAAAAACTCTAAACTAAGACTCTAAGCTAAAACTCTAAACTCTTAACTAAAACTAAACTAAACTAGGACTCTAACAAAAACTCTAAGCTAAGACTCAGCTAAAACTCGAAACTCTTAACTAAAACTTAAACCAAACTATCACTTTAAGTAAAAATCTAAGCTATGACACTAAGTTAAAACTCTAAATTCATAACTTTAACTAAACCAAACTAGAACTCTAATTGAAACTCTAAGTCTAAACTAAAACTCTAAACTAAAACTAAACTAAACTAGAACTCTAACAAAAACTCTAAGTTAAGACTCAGCTAAAACTCGAAACTCTTAACTAAAACTAGACTAAACTAGAACTCTAACTAAAACTCTAAGCTATGACTCTAAGGTAAAACATCAAACTCTTAACTAAAACTAAACTAAACTAGAACTCTATCAAAAACTCTAGGCTAAGACTCTAAGCTAAAAACTCTAAACTCTTAACTAAAACTAAAATAAACTAGAACTCTAACAAAAAACTCTAAGCTAAGACTCTAAGCTAAAATTCTAAACTCTTAACTAAAACTAAACTAGAACTCTAACTAAAACTCTAAGCTATGACTCTAAGGTAAAAACATCGAAGTCTTAGCTAAAACTAAACTAAACTAGAACTCTATCACAAACTCTAAGCTAAGACTCTAAGCTAAAACTCTAAGCTCTTAACTAAAACTAAACTAAAACTATAACTCTAAGCTAAGTCTCTAAGCTAAAACTCTAAACTATTAACTAAAACTAAACTAAACTAGAACTTCAACATAAACTCTACGCTAAGACTCTAAGCTAAAAACTCTAAACTCATAACTAAAACTAAAATAAACTAGAACTCTAACCAAAACTCTATGCTAAGACTCTAAGCTAAAACACCAAACTCTTAACTAAACTAAACTAGAACTCTAACTGAAACTCAAAGGTAAAACATCAAATTCTTAACTAAAATTAAACTAAACTAGAACTCTAACAAAAAACTCTAAGCTAAGACTCTAAGGTAAAACTCTAAACTCTTAACTAAAACTAAACTAGAACTCTAACTAAAACTCTAAGCTATGACTCTAAGGTAAAACACTAAACTCTTAACTAAAAGTAAACTAAACTAGAACTCTAACTGAAACTCAAAGGTAAAACATCAAGTTCTTAACTAAAATTAAACTAAATTAGAACTCTAACAAAAACTTTAAGCTAAGACTCTAAGGTAAAACTCTAAACTCTTAACTAAAACTAAACTAGAACTCTAACAAAAACTCTAAGTCTTAGCTAAAACTCTAAACTAAAACTAAACTAAACTAGAACTTCAACAAAAACTCTAAACTAAGACTCTAAGCTATAACTCTAAACTCTTAACTAAAACTAAACTAAACAAGAACTCTAACAAAAACTCTAAGCTAAGACTCAGCTAAAACTGGAAACTCTTAACTAAAACTTAACCAAACTATCACTTTAAGTAAAAATCTAAGCTATGACACTAAGCTAAAACTCTAAATTCGTAACTTTAACTAAACCAAACTAGAACTCTAATTGAAACTCTAAGTCTAAACTAAAACTCTAAACTAAAACTAAACTAAACTAGAACTCTAACAAAAACTCTAAGTTAAGACTCAGCTAAAACTCGAAACTCTTAACTAAAACTAAACTAAACTAGAACTCTAACTAAAACTCTAAGCTATGACTCTAAGGTGGAACATCAAACTCTTAACTAAAACTAAACTAAACTAGAACTCTATCAAAAACTCTAGGCTAAGACTCTAAGCTAAAAACTCTAAACTCTTAACTAAAACTAAAATAAACTAGAACTCTAACAAAAACTCTAAGCTACGACTCTAAGCTAAAATTCTAAACTCTTAACTAAACTAAACTAAACTAGAACTCTAACTAAAACTCTAAGCTATGACTCTAAGGTAAAACATTGAAGTCTTAGCTAAAAGTAAACTAAAATAGAACTCTATCACAAACTCTAAGCTAAGACTCTAAGCTAAAAAAACTCTAAACTCTTAAATAAAAATAAACTAAACTAGAACTCTAACAAAAACTCTAAGCTATTAACTAAAACTAAACTAAACTAGAACTTCAACAAAAACTTTAAGCTAAGACTCTAAGCTAAAACTCTAAACTATTTACTAAAACTAAACTAAACTAGAGCTTCAACAAAAACTCTAAGCTAAGACTCTAAGCTAAAAACTCTAAACTCTTAACTAAAACTAAACTAAACTAGAACTCTAACTGAAACTCAAAGGTAAGACATCAAACTCTTAACTAAAATTAAACTAAACTAGAACTCTAACAAAAACTCTAAGCTAAGACTCTAAGCTAAAACTCTAAACTATTAACTAAAACTAAACTAAACTAGAACTTCAACAAAAACTCTAAGCTATGACTCTAAGCTAAAAACTCTAAACTCTTAACTATAACTAAACTAAACTAGAACTCTAACTGAAACTCAAAGGTATTACATCAAACTCTTAACTAAAATTAAACTAAAACTCTAACTGAAACTCAAAGGTAAAAAAATCAAACTCTTAACTAAAATTAGACTAAACTAGAACTCTAACAAAAAAACTCTAAGCTAGGACTAAGCTAAAACTCTAAACTCTAAAATAAATTAAACTAAACTAGAACTCTAACAAAAAACTCTAAGCTAAGACTCTAAGCTAAAACTCTAAACTATTTACTAAAACTTAACTAAACTAGAACTTCAACAAAAACTCTAAGCTAAGACTCTAAGCTAAAACTCTAAACTCTTAACTAAAACTAAACTAAACTAGAACTCTAACTGAAACTCAAAGGTAAGACATCAAACTCTTAACTAAGCTAGAACTTCAACAAAAAACTCTAAGCTAAGACTCTAAGCTAAAACACTAAACTATTAACTAAAACTAAACTAGAACTTCAACAAAAACTCTAAGCTATGATTCTAAGCTAAAAACTCTAAACTCTTAACTAAAACTAAACTAAACTAGAACTCTAACTGAAACTCAAAGGTAAAACATCAAACTCTTAACTAAAATTAAACTAAACTAGAACTCTAACAAAAAAACTCTAAGCTAAGACTCTAAGCTAAAAACTCTAAGCTCTTAACTAATACTAAAATAAACTTCAACTCTAACTTAAACTCTAAGCTAAGACTCTAAGCTAAAACACCAAACTCTTAACTAAACCAAACTAAAACTCCAACTGAAATTCAAAGGTAAAACATCAAACTCTTAACTAAAATTAAACTAAACTAGAACTTCAACAAAAAACTCTAAGTTAAGACTCTAAGCTAAAACATTCTATACTTTTAACTAAAACTAAAGCAAGGGCTGGGTGGTCCTTTGGGAGCCCGGGGAGAGCCTTTGGGGGTCTGGGGGCCCTTGAGCGCCGATTGGTTCTTTGGGAGTCCGGTGGACCTTTGGGTGCCGGGGGAAGGCCTTTGGGGGTCCGGGGGCCAGTTGGGAGCCTGGGGGACCTTTGGGGACCGAGGGAGGGCCTTTGGAAGCCTGGGGAGGGCCTTTGGGTGGCCCGGGGATGGCCTTTGGGGGTCTGGGTGGGCCTTTTGGGGCTCCGGAGGCCCTTTGAGACCTTAGGGGGCCTTTGGGGGGGGGGGGGGGGCGGGAGAGGGCCTTTGGGGCACAGGGAGGGCCTTTGGGGCACAGGGAGGGCAGTTGAGGGCTTGGGGGACATTTGGGGACCGGTGGAGGGCCTTTGGGATCCCGTTGGTCCTTCGGGAGCTCGATGGGCCTTTGGGGGGCCCGGGGATGGCCTTTGGGGGTCTGGGTTGGCCTTTGGGGGCTCCGGTGGCCCTTTGAGAGCTTGGGGGGCCTTTGAGGACCGGGGGGCTTCCTTCGGGGCACAGGGAGGGCAGTTGAGGGCCTGGGGGACATTTGGGGACCGGTGGAGGGCCTTTGGGATCCCGTTGGTCCTTCGGGAGCTCGATGGGCCTTTGGGGGAGCTCGGTGAGGGCCTTTGGGGGTCCGGGGACCTTTGAGGACCGGGGGAGGGCCTTTGGGGTCCGGGAGGGGCCCTTTGGGGGGTCCGGTGGGCCAGTTGGGAGCCTGGGGTGCATTTGGGGATAGGATGATGGCCTTTGGAGTCCGGGGGGTCCTTTGGAAGCCCAGAGAACCTTTGAGGACCGGGGGCTTCCTTCGGGGTTGGGGTAGGGGGATCGGAACCCTTTGGGGTTGGGGTAGAGCAATCGGGGCCCTTTGGGTTGGGGTAGAGCAATCGGGGCCCTTTGGGTTGGGGTAGAGGACCTCACAACACTGTTCAATTGAAACCTGTGTATTATAACGACCACACTCAAAACCTCCTCCAAAATCTCTTCAAAAATCATATTTTATAATGTCTCTAGCTGTTTCGCTGAAATAATTCCATAAACTAGCTAAAACGGTTTCGCCAAAATTATCCCTAAACGGAATTTCAGCATGTTCCTTTTGTTTGGCATCCCTGCGCTGGCTTATTTCAAATTATTTGGAAACCTTTTCGCACGCTAAGATCAAAACGTCTGCTCGGAAACGATTCTCTTGTTAGAAACAACAAATTAATTTCCCTTTCGTGAATCAATTCTCTTTAGAACAACAAATTAATTCCCCTTTCGTGTCAATCAATCAATCATGACATCATGTGTGATCTAACTGTTTCTCCTAGACAATTCTCTTTGGAAATGCAAAGACATTAATTAACTTGACGTCATCTGTCAGACATTAATTAACTGTTTCCCGGGAACTCGTAACATTTGGCTTGGAAACAACAATAACAACATTGACCTTGACATCCGCCTCGAACAGGAAGGAAGTGTCATTAACTGTTTCTTGGAACCTCATAACATCTGGCTCGAATAACAATAACAAATACTGTTTCTCGGAACCTCATAACATCTGGCTCGAATAACAATAACAAATACTATTTCTGGATCATAACATCTGCCTCGAGCGTGCACTTACAACAACAACATTGACCCCATTAACCACGTGTTCTCTCTAATGACTCTGTTCAAAAAACAACAATAACATTGACCTTGGCATTTTGCCTCGGAAACAATAACAACATTGACCTTCGCTAAGAGCGTGCCAAAAACACACCTGGAGAAAGAGGCCATTGACCGATTACGCAATCATTCTCCCTAATGACTCTATGCCCATATATGGTGTGCTGATCGGAGCTCATGAGGCATCTCTACTCATTAGGTTTAAAAACTAAATGTTGCGTTAAGATTAAATCAAAATGCACTGTTTTAATGTGTCACATTAACTGTGTCACTGTGTATGCACTGTGAAAATGCACAGTGTCAAATACAAATGAATGTAAATTGTCAGTTTAATACACATATACTGATATTTAGTAATCAAAATATTAATATTATTTGATTTATTGAAGTTATAAAAGTAAAAAAAATTTATATTTTTTTCAGTAAAGTGCAAATTTTGTTCTGGTCTTGGGAGGGCATAGGGGTCTTCGTTCTGGGTTTCATTTATTTATCGATGCTGATTTGTTGTAGTTTCACGCTTGGTAGATTATTTGATTTTATTTTTGCTCACTTTTTGATTAATGGACTTCTTTACTTTTCTTTGAAAAACTTATTCTGTGGAAAAAGTATTTATAGTTAATTTCTGTTCGTTTTATATTGACATAGTCTTTTCAGGGAAAAAGCAAATAATACTTTAAATTTTTTCGTTTTTTTAGAATTTATAGTTTGACCTGCTATTTGTATGCTGGGGAAAAATTTTCAGCAATTTTTAACAACATACACCCTTTTAAAAATCTGGACACAAATAGTACTGTTTAATTTAGTTTCATAACTCCTCTAGTTGACCTGAAATGGCAAACTTGATACCATTCGCAAAAAAATCTGTTTACTTTCTTTCATAGCTTGGATGCACTTGCGCTATTTTGATTTGGTTAAATTTTAAGAGCAGAAGTAGCCCGAAAGTTTGAACATAATACCCTCAGTCGTTCTTGGGATACTGCTGAGATGCCTTATTGGGATTTAGCATTATCACAGTGCATTTTGATTTAATCTTAAGGCAACATTTAGTTTTTAAACATAATGGGCCAATGGGAGGGTAGGCGTGGGAGGGTGGGAGTGGAAGGGGGATTAGTTGTTGCCCTCAAATAATAATAAAAATTAATACATTATAACCACATCGATCTTCACAATAAAAATTTCAAGGCTTCAAATCACTTTCGAGTATTAAAAAGGGCACTAGGTCTTTTGATTTCCAATCGAATGAGCCTTTTGGTAACGACAACACTTTTGTAAAACACCTTATATGCCCCCAGGGCATAAATTACAACCCTTACCCTAACGGCTGTTAGGGTGGTTGTCATCCTCTAAGACCGAATTTCCAGAACTTTCAACTACGTTAAGCAAAATGGCTATCTCAAAATTTTGATTCGATGTGTTTGGGGAAATGGTGGGCGTGAGAGGGGCGGTAGTCGCTCTCCAATCAGTTTTCTACTATCAAAAATGGCCCTAGCCCTTTCAATTTCCAATCAAATGAGCCCTTTTGAAGACTCTACGAATAAAAACTTTCAATAAAATGTTATATACCCCCAGTGCATAACTTACAACCCTTGCCCTGAGTGCTGTGTGGTTGTCATTCACAAAGACCTAATCTCCAGAACTTTCTACTACGTTGAACAAAATGGCTATCTGAAAATTTTGATTGGATGTGGTTCAAGGAATGGTGGGCGTGAGAGGGGGGTTAGTTACCACCCAATCACTTTCGATTATTACAAAGGGCACTAGCCCTCTCAATTTCCAATTGAATAAGCCCCTTTTGAATTTTTACGACAATTCTATCTATAAAAACCTTATATCCCCCAGGGCAGAAATTACAACCTTTGCCCTGGGGGCTCTAGGGGGTTTATCATCCTTAAATACATAATTTACAGAACTTTCAACTACGTTGAACAAAATGGCTATCTCTAAACTTTGATTGAAAGTTTTTGGGAAATGGTGGGCGTAAGAGAGGGGTTAATTACTCTCCACTCTCTTTCGACTATTAAAAAGGGCAATTTCAATTTCCAATCAAATGAGCCCTTTTTGAAATTATAACAACTTTCTATATAAACTTTATATGCCCCCAGGGCATAACTTACAACCCTTGCACTGAGGGCTCTGAGGGGGTTATCTCCTAAAAGACCTAATTTCAAGAACTTTCAACAGCGTTTAACAAAATGGATATTTCAAGATTTTGATTGGATGTGTTTGGGAAAATGGTGGGCGTGAGAGGGGCGTTAGTCGCTCTTCGATCACTTTCAACAATTAAAAAAGGCACTAGCCCTTTCAATTTCCGATTGAATATGCCCTTTTGAAGTTTCTACGCTTTCAATAAAAACCTTATATGCCCCCAGGGCGTAACTTACAGCCCTTGCCCTGAGACCTGGGGGGGGGGTTGTCATCCTTAAAGACCTAATTTCCAAAACTATCAACTACGTTGAATAAAATTTATATCTAAAATATTGATTGGATGTGTTTGGGGAAAAGATGGGCGTGAGAGGGGGATTAGTTGCCCTCAAATCACTTTCAACTATTCAAAAGGGCACTAGCCCTTTGAATTTACAATCGAATAAGCCTTTTTTCAAGTTTCTACGACAAAGATTGCAATAACAACCTTACATGCCCCCAGGGCATAACTTATAACCCTTGCCCTGAAGACTGTGGGGGGGGGGGAGTGTCCTGCTCAAAGGTATAATTTCTTGAACTTTAAACTGCGTGCAACAAAATAGCTATCTCAAAATCTTTATTGGATGTGTTTGGGGAAATGGTGGAATGGAAGAGATGTTAGTTGCTTTGCAATCACTTTCGACTATTAAAAAGGGCACTAGCCATTTCAATTTCCAATCGAATGAGCCCCTTTTGAAGTTTCTACGACAATGCGTTATACAAAAACCTTATATGCCCCCCCGGGCATAATTTACAACCCTTGCCATGAGGGCTGGGGGGGGGGTTGTCATCCTCAAAGACCTAATTTCCAGAACTTAAAAATTGCGTTAAATAAAATGGCTACCTCTAAATTTTTATTAGATGTGTTTGGGGAAAAGATGGGCGTGACAGGCAGGCTAGCTGCCCTCTAATCACTTTCGACTATTAAAAAGGGAACTAGCCCTTTGAATTTCCAATCGAATGAGCCTTTCTTTAAGTTTCTACGACAACGCCTTCTATAAAAAAACATTATATGCCTCCAAGGCATAGCCTCCTGAGTCCTGGGTATGTTCCTGAGTAGGGGCGAATATGGAATTTGGAATGTACCAATAAAAAAAAATAGCACAAGACGATGGAATGAAAGTCTTATTTTTTTTACGTCCTGGGGTCCTGGGGGGACGTACAACATGTTGGACATTGGGACTCAACTTCATACAATTTCAAATACAAGTTACAAAATGCCATGAGAAAACATACGATCAGCGTACATAACACACAAAAATATCCTTTATCATTTATGGAAATCCGAAAAAAAACATTCTCGAACTTGCTTGCCAACCTGAAAGCAGAGATAGACCTGACACGATTCGCAGAACACTTTCGTTCGCATTTCGCATCCAGGCATCCGGCATCGAGTCGAATTCTTCAGCGTCGCGTCGAAGCGAGGAAGATGCTTTGCATTCAATTTCCTTTCCGGTCCGGATGGCAAAGAGCATCTTTTTCTTCGTTTAGCCGACTGCTCCAGTTTATCTTCATCATTATCGTCTTCACAATCGCCAAAGTCGCCCTCGGTTGATCGCCGAAGATCTTTAACTAAATATTCAGCTACCTGAAATCTGAAGTCAATCAACTGATTGTTGGGTTTGTTTCCTTTGATTAAATACTGCCTGTAGAGTAGCCAGGCATTCGAAAGAGCCAAATCAATGAAATGGTGAAGAACTCGAACTGGCCACTTTTTTGTCCTGCTGCTGAATCTGTAATAACTCACCATGCGGTCACAGAGATCGACTCCGCCCATGTTCTTGTTGTACTGTCTTACCACAAGAGGACTGGGAATATCTATATATTTTCTTTCAGACTTCTTGTATCTTGACACAGGTAGCTCGGGTTCTTTGCCATAGCAGCTTGAAGCTAGAAAAATGGGCTTGTTGTCGTACCACTGCGTAACGGCTACAACTCGATCTTCTCGTGTGAACGTAAAGGACGTCCTACGTCCAGTTCACTTTAGTTCACGATCGGTCTTCGCTGGTAGACCTTCAAGTCGATTTTTCATGAGCGTGCCGGTTGCATTTATTCGCTTTTCTGATAATTTTTCGAGTAAAGATATGCTAGTGAAGTACCTATCGAAGAAAAGATATGAACCTTCACTTAGATCTTGGCATAGGTGTAGCACAGCGGCACTACTTAGACCTTTAGCTTGTAATTCTGGCACAAAGGTTGTCTTTCCTTGATAGATTACAAAATCATACACGAGACCTGATGAGCCTGCTAAAACAAAGTTCTTCAAGCCAAGAGGATTTGGCTTATTTGGTACGTACTGCTTCAGGCTGCATCGCCCAGCAAAGGGAATCATTTGCTCGTCAATACAAACGAATTGTTCTCGCTCAAGCTTGAGACACTCATCTCACACGAAAACTCAGCAAGGGGCGCACTTTTCAAAGACGATTAATTCTTTTTGTATCCTCGTCAACCTCGTCACACAAAAGGAACTTCACATTCTGTCTAAGCTTGAAAAACCAATCTCGAGGCATTTTCTCGCAGATGATAGGGACTCGAAATTTCTTGCTCCAAAACATTCGAAGACGAGGAAACTTCAGGTTACTCATGACGATCGAAATGCCAAAGAATACTTTCAGTTCGGAGGCACTAGTGAGCAAAGATTTGTTTGTGGCCTTCTGGTAATGACAATTCATTGCGAAAGCCATTGTTTCAAAAAATGAGCCAGGGAAGTACTTCAAAAAGTATTCATGTGGCTTCCAGCTTTCCCGTTGACTTGAATAGGAGTACAAGGGAATGTATGAATGATGCTCGGTCAAGGTACCTGAACTGGTCCACATTTTGTTGGGGCGGCGATTTTTTCCTGAGCGACTTGTTGATACGGAATCAGTTTTGAATAATGGAATATGCTGCGCTAGTGGAATGTCGTCATTTTCTTTGTCGAATAGGACTGAGAAATCATTGAGATTAGCCCAATCCAGAAAGCCTTGAGACTCTTCTTCACTATCAGAAGACACTTGGTCTGCATCTGTTGCACATGTGTTGCCAGGTAAACACCACTAAGGGTCGTTTTCGTCTCCGCTATCTTCCAAGTCGCTGATATCGCTGTTTTCAAGCAAAGACAAAGCTTTTTCCAAGGATACTGCAAAAGAAAAAAAAAAACTGTTAGCGCTTTAGACCTCACAGTAGGAAACTTTAGACATACAACAACTCCATTTAAATAGCCTCACTGAAGAAAAAAATGTTGGGATTAAACCGAAAAAAGTGGCGAAAATAAAACCCGAAACGGTGGAAAACTGAATAAAAAGAGTTCGTAATACGAATAGAATGTTGAGAAAAAAAGGTGTAGAGAAAACAGAATGTAGAGAGCATAGAGACAAATAATTAAAATGTATAGATAGATAATTAATTAATATATTATTTATTTATTTATTAAATGAAAAATCCTAGAACTGACTGAGCAAAATATGAAAAAAAAGCTAAAGAAAAGAAAACGATAGCACGAGATAAATATCGACAAAACCAATAAAAATCAAATAAGAACGCAAAATTATAAATAGATCAAGGACAAAATAAGAACTAAATCAAACGAAGCAAAAGCCAATTCAAACATACAACATCAACATATTCATACATATATAAACAAAAAACAGATCTCCGCAATAAATACACGCCATAAACACAAATCACTTTAATATTATTGAACTAAAACGGGGGTACCAGTCATTCTGTGATAACTGACTGCTACTAATAACTGACCACAGGACCAAGCCCAAGAAATAACGTTATTGCATTGTTATATTTGGCTATACCGAGCAGCAAAAAAATCAATTACTTAAAAACTATGTTTAAAATTTAATGGGTTAAAAAGTGAAAATAACAGACATCTTAAATAAAATTGAAATAATAAAATTAAATCTTCCAACCCGTTGGACTTCTAAGGTAAGAACGAATGTACAACCCATTGTACAAGACTGAAAGTCCTTCTGCCAGATGGCAGCAATAATAGTAATCGCGTTAAAAATCAAACCTGTCAATACTTCCGTCTTAGGGTATATCGCCTGATTTTTTTCTATTGTCTAGCCTATCTCTTTATATTTTTTATCTAATTTCTTACCTTTTGATCTTTTTCGTAAGTTGATTTTCTTTATTTTACTTGCTCCTGGTTCGGCCTCCATTACTGTTACTGGACTGAAAAAAATCACAGATGGCAGCAAACGCCTCTTGCAGAAAGGAGGCAATCTTTAAGTCCCGATTTGCAGTAGGTTGGATGATAAAAATTCGTAAACTAACATACAACCGGTTGGACATCAGGTCCCAGCAGGATAGCTTACAACCCTTGCCCTAAGAGCTGTGGGGGTCTGTCCTCCTCAAAAACATAATTTATATCTGGAAATCAACTACGCTGAACAAATTGGCCATCTCAAAATTTTGATTTGATGTGTTTCGGGAAATGGTTGGCGTGGACGGGGTGTTAGTCGCCTTCCAATCACTTTCTACTATTAAAAAGGGCACAAGCCACTCCAATTTCCAATTGAAAGAGCCCTTTTCGAAGTTTTTACGACAACTTCTTCGATACGAAGTGCCCTGCTCTAAAGGAAAAAATTAATAAATAATACATTGTGCCAACATCGTTCTTATATGCCCCCAGGGCAAAACTTAAAACCCTTGCCCTGAGGGTTGTGGAGAAGTGTCCTCCTCTTTACTTAGTCCCCGTTTCTTGTCTCGTTCTCGAGTGTCCCCGTTCTTTACTTAGGTAGCGCGATCGTGCTGCCTATGATTTACACAACAAATTTCTATATAAACCTTATATGCCCCCAGGGCATAACTTACAACCCTTGCACTGAGGGCTCTGAGGGGGTTATCATCCTAAAAGACCTAACTTCCAGAACGTTCAACTACGTTGAACAAAATGGATATCTCAAAATTTTGATTGGATGTGTTTTGGAAAATGATGGGCGTTAGAGGGGCATTATTCGCTATCCAATCACTTTTAACTATTAAAAAAGGCACTAGCCCTTTCAATTTCCAATTAAATGAGCCCTTTTCAAGTTTCTACGACAACGCTTTCAATAAAAACTTTACAAGCCCCCAGGGCATAACTTACAACCCTTGCACTGAGGGCTCTGACGGGGTTATCATCCTAAAAGACCTAATTTCTAGAACTTTCAACTACGTTGAACAAAATGGATATCTCAAAATTTTGATTGGATATGTTTGGGACAATGATGGGCGTGAAAGGGGCGTTAGTCGCTATCCAATCACTTTCAACTATTAAAAAAGGGACTAGCCCTTTCAATTTCCAATTGAACGAGCCCTTTTGAAGTTTCTACGACAACACTTTCAATAAAAACTTTATATGCCCCCAGGGGTTGTCATAATAAAAAGACCTAATTTCCGAAACTTTCAACTACGTTGAATAAAATGACTATCTAAAAATTTTGATTGGATGTGTTTTGGGAAAAGGTGGGCGTGATAGGGGGGTTAGTTGCCCTCAAATCACTTTTGACTATTAAAACAGGTACTAGCCCTTTGAATTTCAAATTGAATGAGCCCTTTTTCAAGATTCTACGACCAAGATTTCAATAAAAACCTTATATGTCCCCTGGGCATAACTTATAACCCTTGCCCTGAAGACTTTGGGGGGAGTGTCCTGCTCAGAGGTATAATTTCCTGAACTTTGAACGTCGTGGGACAAACTGGCTATGTCAAAATTTTTATTGGATGTGTTTGGGGAAATGGTGGGCATGGAAGGGGTGTTAGTTGTCTTCCAATCACTTTCGACTATTAAAAAGGGCACTAGCTATTTCAATTTCCAATCAAATGAGCCCTTTTTGAAGTTTCTACGACAATACGTTCTATAAAAACCTTATATGCCCCCAGGGCATTACTTACAACCCTTGCCCCGAGGGTTGTGGGGGAATGTCCTCCTTAAAAATATATTTTCTATCTGGAAATAAACTACGCTGAACAAAATGGCTATCTCAAAATTTTGATTGGTTGTGCTTGGGGATTGATGGGCGTTTGGGGGAGGCTAGTTGCCCTCCAATCACTTTCGACTATTAAAAAGGGCACTAGCCACTCCAATCTCCAATCAAATGAGCTCTTTTCGAAGTTTCTATGACAACTCCTTCGATACGAAGTGCCCGGGTATGGAGAAAGAAAACAAAAAATAATACACTGTACCCGCATCGTTCTTTACTTAGGCAGCGCTATCGCACTGCTTTTGATTATGCTTAAGTTTAGAAAGTAACATAGGAAATATCAGGTAAAAAAACAATCTACTAATCACATTCAAGTTTGCATTCTTGCCGACCTTGTGTAAATAGATGTGAATGACAACTTCGGTGTTATGAACCAAAGTCTTTTTGGTGACTTTGTACTGCTAAGAACCGCGTTCCTATGAGAGGTAGAAGCTGGGAAGGGACTATAACATGAACTAGATAATATTATTTATAGAAGGGATGTAGTGAAAATTCTATTTCGAGGAAGAGAGGCTGCGATGTGAAAACCTCTTACACCTCCCACCTCCAACAACAACAACCTCTTACATCCTTGATATAATCAAAAGTTGATGTTTGAAGTAATTTTTCATGTTTAGAAGTATTAATCTAGGTCTGCCAAAATAATAAGCTTAAGCTATGGCCTCTGATTTTATCGTTTAGTTCCTTAAATAGATTGTTGCCAAAATAAGAAACGTATCTTTTAGGATTTCATATTTAGTGTTGGCATTGTTTTGTTTACCGACTTAAGAAAGAAAAGATGACAAAACTAAAATATTGGGAGGATTTGTGATTTGTAAATGTGTCTTTGCCTCCCTGTTGCACAAAACGAACTTAACTGCTCATAAACTTTTATAAAATTTTTACAAATGCCTGACTACTTATAAGATAGGCTGAATTGTTTTGATTGTCTGCCCTGAAGGCAAAATAGAAGCTGTTCCTGGTGATCCAATAGGCTGAATCATGGCCTGTTGTCAGTCTGAAGAAGCTAAAGAGCAGAAAAGGATAAATCAAGAGATTGAAAGACAGCTCAAAAGAGATAAACAGAATGCTAGAAAGGAGTTAAAATTGCTCTTGCTGGGTAGGTTCATGGTTTGATTTTATGCTCTTGCTGGGTAGGCATGATTTTAATCAATTGTTTATTTAGCCTAGGCCTACAAATTTTAGACTGCTTGTTTTATTTAACTTGTTTTAATAAGAGGATAAATTTTTGATAAACATATATTTGGTCTAACTCCAACCTATAAGCATCAGGCCAAGGCTAGCCTATTGCTGACTTCTCTATTTTACAGATGTTATAGATCTTTTGAGGCATTGCTCTCTTAAGCAGATTACTTTTTATAAGAACCCTCACAGGGAAGCTATAGTCTCCAGGGAAGAAGTCCTGACCACACCCTAGAAGAATAGTTTAAATACCCCCAGTACCTGATCTCAAAAACATATTTTTTTATTTAGGCTGTTATTCTCAAAAATAGACCCTAGGTTCCTAATCTTGGAAGATAGGATGTAGAGTTAGATTAGTTTATTTTTAGCACTTGGCTGGCTATGATTGCCTGACTACAAACTAGGAAAACCTTTGCCTTCACACACTCACCCATATAAATACAATTATTATGCTTGGTAAAACTTGAGAATTCAGTCTCCTCCAAATGAAATATTGTAATAGGCTATAACAAAAGTCAGCAGTAATTTTTTTATTGTTCATATTATTTGACTTATGAATTAAGTAAACATACCACTCAATGCCTTTTTTTTATGCTCTTTCCATATATAATAGCCTAGGCCTAATCATTTTTGCTAGAAATGAATTTTACCCCCACCCCTATATATACCAATTCAGGGTATATATTTGCACATTAGGGGGTGGGGAAAGTTTATACTTACCTCTCATTTACATCAGAAATACCCCCCCCCTCCCTACCCCTAATGTGCAGACCTATACCCTGAATTGGTATGTATAGGGGTGGGGGTAAAATTCAGGTAAATTTTTTGTTGTTCATGTTGTTGACTTACAAAGGTAAAATTATATTTTAGCCATCTTGGAAATGCATTAGGTTAGGAAAATGAAACTTTTGTAGATGGGTCTACAGGCTAAAGTATGTTCTGGGAAGATATTTTGAAGTACATACCTCCACTCCTACTCCCTCTAGAGGTTCCTGACCTTTAAAAGTCTCTGTTTTATAAAAGTAAAACCTTGCAAATAGATCTTCTGCTTAAATGAAGTACAACAAAATGGTTTTTGGCTTCACAACTTTGCTCAATTACAATTTATAAGGTTATAAAGACATGCAAATTCATTTCCTAAATTTTGAAAAAAAAAACAACAACATTGATATGGCTTAAAATTCTACTCCAAGAACAGGAATTACATTTTCAGAACTAAAGCCAGTGAAAAAGAAAACTGATAACTTAAAATCAAGGTAAAATGTTTTTTTTGTCAAAATTTCAATAGGTATATAGACCTGTCATGTAGCTAAATATCAGGACCCTCTAGAGGGAGAAGGAGTGGAGGTAGGTACTTTTAAAATACCTTCCTGGGACATATTTTAGCCTGTAGACCCATCTATGAAAGTTTCATTTTCCTAACTTAACCCCTTTCCAAGATAACCAAAAGTAGCTAAAGTCAGCTGCTGCTTTTGGTTTGGTGATGAGGAATTCATGGCAAACCCAATCAAATGCTTTTGAGAGGTCCAGGAGCATTGTGTCAACAGGTAAATCATTATCCAACTGTGATGGAACATACTTGTGAGTGTGAATTAGATTAGTATCAACAGATCTTATAGATCTGAAGCCATGTTGAGTGGACTTGAGGATGTTGTTAATTTCCAAGTGCTGAATTAGAAATCTGTTGACAAATCTCTCAAGCACTTTTACAAGTGCAGAAGTGATGCTGATAGGATGGTAATTTTTTGCATGATCTTTGGGGCCTTTTTTGTGGATTGGTGTTATATAGGATGTTTTGCATTCCAACTGTAGTTCTGTTTTGTAGGGACAGCTGGAAGAGTCTACTCAAGGGAGAACTGAGAAAAATTTGGCATTCCTTGAGATACCTTGGGTGTATTCCATTTGATCCTTTGGAAGTTTCCCAGGCTATTTAAGACCATATCTCTTGGTAATTAATAATTTGGCATTGGATGACATATTAAGTTTGATGGTGCTGCAGGGGTAGTTAAACAAGATTGGATGGTGAAGGCAGAGGCAAACTGGATATTCAATACATTAGCCTTATCTATTGGTGATGAGTGGGTTATGCCATTATGCTGGAGGTCAGGAATGGTGTGACAGTTAGGATTTTTAGTAGAAACATGTCTCCAGAAAGATTTGGGGTTTGCCTTGATATCTGTGGCAAGCTTCTTCTCATGTTGAGACTTTAGTTTCCTAACTACATTGTAGATAAATTTTGGCCTCCAATGTAGTTGGGTCAAAGGCTTACATGGAGGTAAGCCTTTGCATACCTTATCCAATTTTCCTGTGTTTTCTCATTGTTGTACCTTTTCCAGGCTCTGGCTTTCCTGTTAATTATTCTTTTTGCATCCTTTGTGAGGAATGGAAGTGTTTTTGACTGTTTTTGGTAGATGAGACAGGAGTGCTTTTTTTCAGCTGATGGAGGCTTCTTTAACATTTTTCCCATGATATGTTGATATCAGAAATAATTAGTTCTGACCAATTTATTGAGGCTAATTTCTTCTGTATTGCTTGATAGTCAATAAAAGTTTGAGGACAAACATTAGGTTGCAGATGTATATTCAAGGATAACACAGAGAGGATGAATGAGTGGTTGCTGTTGCCAACTGGAGCAAGAAATTTATTTCTGGTAAGGGAATCTGGATTGCTCAAAATTACAAGATCCAACAAGGAAGGATTCTGGTTGCCATGATGCCTTGTCAATGGTTTGATGAAGGAAGTTGTCAGATAAGCAAGACACAAATGGTGAATCTCCATTACTAGATACCATCAACCCACTTGATGAATAGGAAGTTGAAATCACCAATAATTATCAAATCAGATGATACCATAGATGCCATTTCACCAATGATAGTTTTGAGATATATATCACAATCATCAAGACTGGGTGCACTAGGGCTTCTATATATACACCCAATATATTTTTTTTTATTTTCTTGAAGAGTAATATCAAGCCATAAACTTTCCACCCAGGGTACCTTGAAAATTAGATGGTTAATAAGACTAACTTGGAAACCTTCACTGACATAGATACCACCTCCTCTTCTGCAGTTTGGCTGCCCCAGATTAGTGAAGCCTTGAAAACCAGATATCTGCAACAAACTTTTGGTTACAGGTATTGTAGTAAATTTTGGCAGAATCTCCTCTAACTCAGCAATATCCGCTTCTTCATTTTTTAAGAGCACTTGGATATATAGATGCTTGTTTGTAAGAGAATCAGCATTGCTAGAGATGACATGCAGGGTGTTATTATTTCAAGGCTCTCATGACCTGTTGTCCAGCAGCAGAGGTCCCATAGCTGCAACTGTGCTTGACAAAGACAGGGTAGATGTTAATTCAGAGATGGCACTGAGGAAGCTCAATATACTCAAACTATCACATGATAAGAAAAGTTCACTAAGTTCATTTTCAATTGATATACTAGGATTAACACTTGAATTTCTACAAAGCAAAGATGATAACTGCAAGAAATCAGGACAATATACAGGAGGTGAGGGACAAACTATTATATCTCCATCACAGCCAGGTTCAGGGCTGGATGTGGCTGGCTGGGTAATGGTCCTCATTTATTTTATTAACATGTTCCAGAAAAGCCCTAACTGTCTGGGTTTTGTCTTTTGCCTCACAATGTTTGCATTGGATTTAATACATCTATGATAGACTATACATTGTGGTTAACTATTCAACCTAATCACATACTTAATAAATTTAGACAAATCCAATGATGAAATGATCTACTGTTTAGGGGGTATAATAGAGACTCTAAAATGGTTTAACTGTTGGATAAGTTATTAGCCATCCAACTACCTTTCCTACAAAGCCTAGGAGCTAGGCTTCTTTGAAACCTTACCACTGGCCTGTTAAGATAGCCTACTTGGTTTCAGGGCTGGATTTAAAGCTAATGCTTGTAGGCCTAAGTGTTTTTGTTGTCTGTTTTAGTGAGATTTCCAGGGAAAATCCACAAAAATTCAGGGATAGGGGAAGCACTGAACAGAACACAACTGATTAGCCACAAGTAATGATAGAGAGAGGTGATACCAAACTCTCAGCTGCCATTCTTAGGAGACTTCTAGTTTACAAGTGACACCAGAATTCCTGCGTTGTTTTTAAGATTAGTTTTTTGGTGAATAGGAAGTATGGCAGCAGAGTGAACCTGGTACTTTGATGATAAACTTACAGGAACAGTACCTCTTACTAGGGTATCATATCCTGTTGTGGCACTCACTAATCTTGGCTCAACATAGTGCACCTAGTGCACAAAGTCATATCACTTTTGTATGTTGCATATCATGAATAAACACTTCTTTCTGTAGATGCTTGTCAAGACGGTTTTGAAGCTGTTTAGAGCTGGTGCTGACACTACTTCTTTGGGTAACGAGTTCCAGTCTTTAACTGCTCTAACTGACCAGAAAGAAGATCTTAGTCTAGTTGATGCTGTTTGTTTCTGGATTTTTGCAGAATTACCCCTAGTATAGACATTAGTCTGACTACAGAAGAATTTATCAAACTTGGTTCTATCTAGATCCTTTCTCAATTTGAAAATCTGGATTAGATCCCCTCTTTTTTTATAGCTTAGGTACTGATGTGTATAAATCACACCAGTCCAGTTTTTGTTAAGTAAAAAATTACAGTGATAATTTATTGTGCCCCCTGACATTGTGCGCCCCTAGGTCTGGACCTATAGGTAAATCCTGGCCTGCTTGGTTCTCTTAGGATCCCCAGTAAATTTAGAGTTACTTTTGTTAATTACACAGGTAGAAGATGAAAAGAACACTGGATACATTTTTTTTATGCTCTTAAAGATACTAATGACTTTCTTTTCATTTTGAGTTTTAATGTGAAACCTTATTCTTAAAAAAAAAATGGTTACAGAAATATTAAAAACTTCCTTAAAATAAACATAAATAATTACTTGTCTCATTCCTAAAAGTTTGCTGCTTCATATACCCCCCCCCCCTGATGGATAAACATACAGCCACTTTATATATTTAAGCTACATTTTGTCAGTAGGCTGACACTTTTTTTCTTTATTATTAACTGCAATTGCTAATCAATTGGTTGGGAGAAAGTTGTGTTTTCCTAAAAAAAAAAATTGAATATTTGTAGTATGCTGTATGTTTCAAGATAATTTCTTAAACCACATTGACCTGCCATAATATAAAGAAAAAAAAAAATGATCAAAAATGGTATACTGACAGTATCCATCAGGGTCAGGCTAGAGATAGTGGTTAAGTAAAGCAATACATTTTTATTATGTACATGAGTAAGTATTTATGATATTTTTAAAATAGTTTTCAAAATTTTTGGTAACCATTTTCTACTGTCAAATAATAAGAAACAAGATGTCACTTTAGTTTTTTTTTTTTTTTTTTTTTTTTTTTTTTTTTTTTTAGGAAGTGATTAGTATATTTGGAAAGAAAATATTAGGAATTCAATATTCTACCTAGCTAAGTAATAAGAATAATAATAAAAAAAAAATACCAGATTCTTAACCAGTGTTGTTGATACAATTTTTGCCAGTAGACTATTACCTCTACAATAAATTTATAAATTAGTTGGTTTTTCTTATCTCAAGAAGCTGTTTAGCTGGATGAATAATGCTTCTAAAGGTTTTGGTTTAAGCAATAGGTTTGTTAAGGGGATTTGATACCATAAAGAATCAGCCTATCTTGTCCATTATAAACTTTTTTAGTTTGTGTGGCCAAACTATTCAGAATTGATTGGGCAGTCATAACCTATTGCCTTAACTTGTAGAGTTTGTAGAGTGATAGAATTTTTGTTTATAGAAAATTTGATAGAAAGTTTGTAGAACTTGTAGAGTTTGTAGAGTGTAGAGTGATCTGAATAAAAAGGAGTAAACTAAAAGCCAACATCTACTTCCCTGAAATCTTAGAAAAACCTTGTAACTTCTCTTGTTTTTTGCTATAGAGATATTTAGTTGTAGAGAAACTTATGTCATTAGGAAGTGAAAATTTTGTTTTTTGATCAAACAGAGCAGAATTTTCCTTTTAAAATTCAGGAAAGGACTGTCATTAAAAAGGTTCTAGTATACCTGCTAGGAAAATGCCAAAAATCATGTCAAAAGAAAAGTCATTTGATCATTTTAACAGCTCTTCAAATTTTCTGTGGTGCAAACCCACTTTGATTAAAAACTTTATTGACACCATTCAATTGTCTTTTCAACCAAATTTCATAATCAAAGTACAAATTCTCAATAGGTTTTAATGATGATTAGTCCCCTGGGAGAATTTGCTAATGGATCCTTTGCCTTTGAGACAGTCAGCCAACATTTAGGCTCACAAAATGATGTTTAAGGTATCAAATCCTCTTAAAAGGAACATTGTAACAAAAATAGAGTAGGAACGTTTGATTCCCCAATCAACACTTCCAAATATGATGGCTATTGCCATGACAATACACCCATCCCCCCTAATAGTGTCAGGTATAGCCCTAAAAAGGTTATTTATCTGTTTTCTTTTCTTAAATTATTGTGCATCTGAATGTTAATAGGTGTTTGTGTTCTTAAATAGTCAATGGTATCACACAATTGGGAAATTAAGAGAATAGTTGGACCAATGTAATATTTTAGTGTTTTCATCCAGTTTTGTATATAGCCTAGATCTATCTGGCCCCATTAGGGGGGATACATTAATTAATTACATTAATTTGTACTTAAGGGCAAAATTAAGGTCCTTGCTAGATCTGTTCTGCTCTGTGTTAATGGTGGTAATTATTAGAGAGTCACTAAGCTACTGGTTCAGTGACACACCATGGGAGAACTAGAATTAGTTGGTAGTTGAGGGGGACAGATTATCCCAGTCATATTTCCTTGGTTTGTATTTCTGCTCTGTCAAGTCTTGATGGAGTAAGTTCCAGTTGTCAACAATACACTTAGTGAACAAGTTTGAACAAACTTTAGTTTTCAGTGTCTTCTTGGCTGGTTTTTGTGAATTTCCTCTAGTACGATCATGGCTGGATTTAAATCTTTTGCACCACTAGGCCAAATCATTGGCGCCCCTAGGAAAGACACAGAGATTTACAGGGAAACCTCCAGAAAATAGGGGATGATGCAAGTTCTGAACAGAAGGCAACTGATGAGTGATGAGCCAAAAGTAATGCAAGAGAGAGGTGATACTGAGCTCTCAGCTGCCATTCTTGGGAAACATCTGACAGTTTATAAGTGGCTACAGAATTCCTGTATTGTTTTTAAATCACTTTTCTGTGAATAGGCAGCACAGCAGCAAAGGGCACCTGGCCCTTTGATGATAAATCACATCAATCCAGTCAGAAATTGCTCAGTGTTTCTTTGTGCTCCTTGGTATTGTGTGCCCCTAGGCCTGGGCCTGCTTGTAAATCCTGGCCTGAGTATGAAGTTGACCAGTATGATTAGCAAGGAGGATGTTGGCTGTTTTGCTACTATATTTGTAGGTCAGCATCATGTCAATCTATCAACATATGAACATAAGTGTGTGGAGTTTCAGGCACTCCAGTCTGTTGACACATGAAAAATAACATCTGATGCATTTGGTGGCATGTCATTGGTCTACTTCAATTATTTGCCATCGTACTTGTAGGAGGTGAAGGGAAGACATGTGCCAAAATCCAAAAAATAGCCATGTAAAGTCTCAGAGTGACTGTGAATCAGTCCAAGACATGAATTGGCTTTCAAAACTGCTTGTTGGCAGTGCTGTTGAGACTTCAACTGCTCATCAACATGTATTCCTAGAACTCTTTCTTCATTACTAGTTGGAATTGAATATGAGAGTGTAATTTCTTGTCAAACATAGTATACTGGAGGTGAGGATTATTACTGACAAAATAGAGAACACTGTATTTAGTGGTATTGAACTGAAGCAGCAATTTGTTAGTCCTCTTCTGGACTCTCTGCTAGTCTCACTGCAGGCTGTGCTCATCAGCTGGTCCAATAGGATGTCATAGTAGCTACCATGATCAGGTATTACTTTTAATTGTCA
This sequence comes from Artemia sinica, assembly GCA_027921565.1. NCBI lineage: Eukaryota > Metazoa > Arthropoda > Branchiopoda > Anostraca > Artemiidae > Artemia > Artemia sinica. The sequence continues at coordinate 23,647 of JAPEVW010000042.1, forward strand.
TCAATGTTATTACTGTTCTGCCAGTATACTGTTTTCTTTAGAAGAGCTCATAAACTAGACTGTTACCCTTTTAAAGATATACCTTCATTCAAATTAAGGATACAAAAGTAGGGAGGTGTCTACAAGCTCCCTTTCCTACTTGTAAAACTTCAAGTATTCTCCATAAGTAATGCTGTACATATTATTTTGCCTCTGTTATGCAAATAATCAGATTTAAAGATCATATGAAGACCATGCCCTTCTATAAAGTAATCTCGGACTACTTGGTCTATGGGCTGAGGCTTGGCTACTTGAATTCAGTGTTGCCATGTCATTCACTTTGGAAAAGTGAATCCTTGTTGCTCTTATTTCTCTCAGGTCACCCAATCTCCTCTGTAAATAATGAGTGAGATATTTGAGTCACAATTGACAATGAACTAAAATTTGGTACCCATGCTAAGAAGTCTGCTACTGTTGCTAGTTCAACTCTGGGGCTGATTAAGCATAACCTTTCCACTTGTTCCCCAAAAGTCATAAGTCTTCTGTATAAGGGACTTGTTCATCCCAAGCTCAAATTTGGAATGTCTCTAGCCTCCCCATATTTTAGAAAAAAATACATCAAAGTTTTAGAAGATGTGTAGAGATGTGCTACCAAAGTGATATCTGGCATGCAGGAACTTTCCTACCCTGCAAGACTAGCTAAGCTAAAACTCCCAACACTTGTATACAGGAGAAATGGAGGTAATGCCATTCTAACCCATAAGTTAATGAAGGCAATATTCTCCCAGGAATATTTCCTATTTTTGGTCCTAATTCAAGAACCAGACATCATTGGCTGAAACTTATCAAACAGTCTACCCTATCGAGAGTCCACACTCAATTCTTTTCTTCATGAATTGTCAACAGTTGGAGTAAACTATCTGAAGACATAGTTACTGCTGAATATGTTGACATTTTCAAATAAAGACTGGATGTTGAGCAGCCCTTGAAGGCGTGGGAAGGTGCCAATTTTCCAACAGCACCTGGTCACTAAACTACAATGAAGCCAACTTCAAACATCAACTCTGGAGCTTCACAAAGAAAGATCCTTGGATTATTCCAAGCTGCAATTTAAGGTGTTGAATAGTGATAGCCAATAATACAAAACCCTGTCCAGATTTTTTGAACTTTAGCTCAGACCATAAATTGTTAATAAGGCTAAAACTTACGTAGTAAAAGCCCTGAAATAGAGTCTTATTTTACTTATTTTTGGACATTCCTGATTGTAGCTCTCCCTTATTTTTATTCTTCAATTGTTTTTTTTTTTGTTCTAGTAAAAAATTCTAAAGAACATTGTGGAAACAATTAATTGCATGGTGCATAATCTAATGTGTAGGGGGGGGAGGGCAGGGTTTTGCATTGTAGGTGGTCTTAAAGACTAAAAAATTATTTCGCTCCAGTATATTCCTGGGAGGAATAGGAGGTTGTGTCCCTTGGACTTGTTTCAGAGATTTCACTACAACTATGTGCGTGTAAGTCCTTTTTACAACAAACAGTTTGTCAGTTTGTGGTAACAAACTGTAAGTAAGGAGAAACTTAGCCCAATAGTAACCAAAAAATATATATAAAAAAAGGAATTTTGATAACAATTAATGCATCAAAAGAATTGATCTTTATGTTGATTCAAAGTATATAAGTATAATCTATTAAGTTTAATGTTGGCCATCAAAAGCCAATATCCTGAGAAAATTTTGCTGATTTTTGAAATAAAGAGAGGGGGAATCACCCCCAAAAGCTCAAAACTATCTTAATGAAAATCGTTTCATCAGATTCAGCATATAAGAGAACATGGTTGTAGAGGTTTCAAGCTCCTCCCAACAAATAATCTAAAAATTCGGCATTTTTGTCAAAAGAAAGATCATGGATGTGTATTTATTTGCTGTTTTTTTTTCTCAGGAATGATTGTATCAAACCAATGGTCTTAGAAAATTGGGAAAGGGCTCATTTGAATATAAACTAAAGTTCTATTGCCCTTTTTAAGTGACCAAAAACATTGGAGGACAACTAGCGTTCTTCCCATGCCCCCCCCCCCCCCTTTTCCCCAATGATGTCCAATTAAAATTTGAGATTCAGCATAAAATTTCATATAACTGCCATCAAATGACTATACCTCATGACCCCCCCCCCCATAGCCCCTAGAGAAAGAGATGTAAGAAAGCAATTTACCCAAATTCCCAGCAAGCATTGAATAACAATGAGAAATTTAATATAAAAAATCAAATTACCTTAAATTGCATGTCCAGCAAGATAAGGTGGTGATGAGCCTCCTGTGGAACAGTGTGACATAGCAATGTCACACTGGTGGTGTGACATTGCTATGGTTTGGCATCCTAGGTTAGCCTACACTGCACTGGCCCAGTCCTGATCAACTCTTTTCTTGAACGCATCTATGGTTTGGGTCTGGATGGTGGCTTTTGAGAGGCTGTTCCAGTGATTGACAGCATCTACAGAGAAGAAGTGCTGGCGCTCACGTCAATGGCAACAGGGAACTTGCAGCTTCTTTGTGTGACCTCTTGTTGTACATGCAAGGGATGAGGAGAAGACTTGACTTGAGAGGTCGTTTTCTAGCAGTTTACAATTAGCGATTGCGTCTCCATTCTTCCTTTGATAGATTAGGGTGGGTAGTTTGAGGGACACAGAGCGTTCCTCATACAGCTTGTCTCGCAAAGCTGATATGAACTTCGTTGCTCGCCTTTGGACACTCTCGAGTGCTCTAACGTCCATTTTATAATGAGGAGATGCTAGAGTTATTCCAAATTCCAATTGTGGACAAACAATAAATGAACGTAGCGAGAATTATCTGGGAGAATTCTCAGCAGAGCAAATTTTACATTGAGGAATTTCTTGCAGGGTGAATTTTTTTTGTGGGGAATGTTTTTTTTGGGGGATATTTTTCATGGAAATGGGAAACAGATATCTCAGCATGATTTGAAAAACGACCAGAAATTCAATAAAAAAGACTAATTTTGTTCAACTGAAAGTGAGGAGCAACATCAAAACTGAAAACAAAGAGAAATTGTTCTGTATTTGAGGTTGGCTATCCTCCACACTTGCTATTTACACTAACGTTTGACTTTTTGGTTTAATTGTTTGAAAGTGACTCCTGAAACACAAAGGCCATTTTGAAATATGAAGCTTTTTTAAAGTACTAAACTTTTTTAGCATAACGAGTGAGGAGCAGCCCCCTCATATATGAAACAATTTCTGTTCTTATTAAATTTTAATGCTACATGTTACTTTCAGTTGAAAAACTGTTTTTGTTTAATTTCATTCAACAGATGAGGTGGTATACTACTAGTTACTAGGCAGCAAAAAAACCTATTTTTAACTTGAAATAGAGATAGGTTAACTTGTAGTTTACGGAAATTTAAGAAACATATACCGTTTCAAATCACGTCCATCGTGGAATTTGAACATTTTGACTTTTACATTTGAAATGTGATCATATACTTTTAATTGCCCCTAAGTCAGTTTACCAGAATTCTATTCTCTTGCCAGCTAGGTTTTTTTTTTTCTTTCTATTTTTTTTTTTTTTTTTTTTTTTAGTAATAATAATAATGAATAATATTTGGCACTGATGTCGTTTTGTTAGGAAGGCTGTTAAACTGAAAAAATAAGCAAAATAAATATATAATTGCAGCTCCTCTCTAAACTAGAAAAATAGCAAAAAAAAGCATAAAAAAATACGCTTAGGCATGTAGAATACTGATAAGACAGTGCAAAATGGACAAAGGCCTGCCTTATGCATTGTTTCACATTCTATACTCTTGCCAGCTAGCTTTTCTGTGTGTGTGTGTTTTTTTTTTAATAATGAATAATATTTGGCACTGATGTCGTTTGGTAAGGAAGGCTGTTAAACTAAAAAATTAAGCAAAATAAATATATAATTGCAGCTCCTCTCTAAACTAGAAAAATAGCAAAAAAATAAATAAAAAAACGCTCAGGTATGTAGAATACTGGTAAGACAGTGCACATTGGACAAAGGTCTACCTTATACATTGTTTCATATATATCATATCATTATGCTCAAATTGAAAAAGCTGAGTAAGAAAAGACATCTAAGCTTTTCAAGAATTTTTTTTTTTTTTGGCTTAGAAAATATAATAATAAAAATATTTTTAAAATTGGAATTTGTAGCTTGATAACTTGCATGGGGATGGAGACTCCATGGTCTCTTTATGTCAGGAGATCCAAAAATGGCCCTATGCTCTGGCATGGTCCTTGAGGTAGCTTTGGCTGGTTAGGCTGGCAATCCACTGTTACTGCACTCTATGCTGCCAGGGGCAGGAGAACCAAAGTCCTAGTAAGCTAGATAATGCCACTGAATTCAGCACATATAGTATACACAATTTTATGTTAGGAAGTTTTTTGACCAATAGGAACTAAAGTATTTTTCTCCGAATTAGAGTAGCCTGCCTCTTCCCCCAATCAATTAACTTCACCTTACTAACAGATATAATAGATAGAGGTTCAATAGAGGTACTTTTCCCCTTTTTTTAGTAATAATAAGAGCGGTCAAGAGCTAAGGCATATATAAAGCTTTCTGGGTACAAATATTATTAAACAGAATAACACTGAAAAATTGAGAGAGAATGGACAGCTTGTACATCCTTTCATTTCAATTATTTGAAAAAAACTACGTTTTCTAAAGAGTTAAAGAGGCTGAGTTACAAGGTCGAACCTTAAAACGTACAGGGATTAGGAGGCACAGTTGGGGGGCTGCCGCCCCCCAAACCCCCCGCTTTCGCAGCCTTTAAATAAAAAAAAAAGTTCTTTAAACTGAAAGTAAGGAGCGACATTAAATCTTAAAACGAACAGAAATTATTCCGTATATGAAAGGGCTGTGCCCTCCTCAACGCCTCGCTCTTTACGCTAAAGTTTTTATTGTTTAAAAAAAGAGTTGTGAGAAAGTCAAACTTTAGCGTAAAGAGCGAGGCATTGAGGAGGGCACAGCCCCTTTCATATACGGAATAATTTCTGTTCATTTTAAGATTTAATGTCGCTCCTTACTTTCAGTTTAAAGAACTTTTTTTTTATTTAAAGGCTGTGAAAGCGGGGGGTTTGGGGGGCGGCAGCCCCCCAACTGTGCCTCCTAATCCCTGTACGTTTTAAGGTTCGACCTTGTAACTCAGCCTCTTTAACTCTTTAGAAAACGTAGTTTTTTTCAAATAATTTCTGCACGTTTTTGTACAGTTTATTACTTATTATTGCTTGACTAACTGTTAGCTGATCGTGTCAGGAGTTAAAGTTGGGGGCCTGCCGCCCCCCAAACCCCCGCTCTTGAACATTCTTGTGTTAAGGCTTTTAATTCCTGAATACTCAAATCACGTCGTACAGGGTGCCTCCTAATCCCTGTACGTTTTAAGGTTCGAACTTGTGACTCAGCCTCTTTAACAGCCCCCCAACTGTGCCTCCTAATCCCTGTACGTTTTAAGGGTCGACCTTGTAACTCAGCCTCTTTAACTCTTTAGAAAACGTAATTTTTTTCAAATAATTTAAAAAAGAAACTGAGTTTCTTTTTTAAAGTTTAAATTCAGTATATAAAAAATTTCCTCTGACGGTGAATCGAACCCGGGTTTTCCACCTGACAGTCAGGAGTCTTGACCGCTGGACTAAAGAGACACAATTGTAATTGTTTTTTTAGTAAGGTGAATCTATTTTTGACGCAAGCAATTCCCCACAAAACTTGATATTTGGTTTTTGGAAAACAGTGAAGGAGTGATCAGATTGAGCTGAAATTTCGAGGATAAGCTCCCAGGCCCCAGGAAAGCTTATCCTCTAAATTTCAGCCCGATCAGACAACGTTAAAGGGGGGTTGTGGTGGGAAAAATTAACATGGGCTATTATAGGAAAACGAGGTTTTTCGTAAATGTAAATTTGGGGGATAATTTTTTCGGTCTGAAAATATCAAAAGGCCCTAACAGGTCGAATTCTGCTTCGAATGAGTCCTCATTCACCCGGATCAGTTGCCAACTGTGGCCTGTAGGCGTGGATAAAAAAAAAAGAAGAGAAATGAAGTTTAAGTGGCTATATTTGGTTTTTTGAAAACAGGGAAGGAGTGATCGGATTGAGCTGAAATTTCGAGGATAAGCTCCCGGGTCCTAGGAAAGCTTAACCTCTAAATTTCAGCCCAATCGGACAACGTTAAAGGGGGGCTGTGGTGGGAGGTTCGAAACTTCCGGCCCAGTTTACCCCATGAAGATAAAGTCGGAGGAGGATGAAATTTTGCACGTTTCTTAGTTTGAGCTTGGGCTACAAAATGCGATCACCGCCGTCTCTCTGCGACCTCTAGGACCTGAAATCGCTTAACATTGTGGTGGGTCGCCTCTTTATAGAGGCACAAGTGTGCCTCCTTGAACACAACATTATTTCAGTTGGCCATTACTATTAAGCTCGATCTCTGCAAAGTATAGCCCAAAAAAAGCAGTGCCAAATAGTAAAACTGAGGAGAATGCAGATTTTAGGCGGACACAGATCAGACCATAAAGGGTTTTCGTTACTTTTTCGTAATGGAAGGAGGGGGGGGGGGTAAAAAATTAGTGATATGACTACAGGGATAGGAAATAGTTCCAACAATGTTTAAAATTCCATCTCATGGTGTAGTATTAATGAAATGCCTAGTTTTGAACTGAATTGAATCTACTTTATTACCAATATATTTGCATCTGCACTTATTGTTAACATGAGTGTTTGGAAAATCGCCCTCTGGTAAAGGTAATTGTTCAATTTTTCAAGTATATTTTATATTTATTAAGATTTTAAAATTAACGTTGATAAAGGTTTAAAGCTATTGAAATGCTTTTATTTTGAAAATTGAGTCTTTAAATAGAAGCATGTGTCTTTTTTAACGTGTTTTTGGCAGAATATAACATAGAAGTTGCACACAGAGGCAAAATTCAAATCAAGTAGGAATAGAGCTAATTTAGGGCTATTAACAGAAGCTATTATTCTATTTGGGTTTTAATTTTCTGATTCCTTCATAAAAAAGAGTCTCAATTCCTTTATCAGGAAAAATATATACTCTCAAATTTTATGTTTTCTCATCATATTTTTGTTAGTTTGAATTTTCGTTTTATTCAGTTTAATACGGGCTTAATAGCATTCAAAAGCATTCTCAATCGTTTTCTGAAGTAGAGTTACATGAAATATCACTTCCGTCACCCCCAAAATTAGAGTGAGAGAGGGAACATGGTGGAGGGGAGAATATCACGGAGGAAGATGTAGAGTAGCATAGAGTAACAGGAGGAAAAGACAAGGAAATTGAGATACTCAAGTGGATTCAAGTTAGCCAAGCTATAGCAACCAGATTACAAAGCAAAGTAGGGGGAAGAAGCTCTCTAAAGATAACCATAAAGAGAAGCATTTGGATTGGTACAGATTTTGATAGAATTTAAAAGTGAGATAGTAGGCATAGTGGATAGATACAGGTATTGAGGTTGAATTAGAGGGACTAGAAGCAGCAACTTAATTTGGGAACATTATATAGCTATTGAGAATTGTTTGGTCCAGGAATCCTATGTATAAGCAAAGTTGGTCATCTTGCCTAGTTGTTGAAATTGCAGTTTACACTGTTAACCAACAAAATGATAAAAAAAAAGGGTTCCCTCTAAAAAACAATTCATAAGAAGTGGACATATTCTAGCTCATATTTGCTTAAAGTAAAGATTATAAGGAAGTAAAATATTGAGTTTATATCTCCTTTGTTTTCATACGTGAGTATATACAAAGGGAATGGGATCTTTTGAGCCTGTTCCCTTGCATAACATCCAATTCATAGGCCCCCCCCAGGGATTTACTCTATTTTCTGGATTTTCTTTTGGAAATATTAACAGATAATTTAGAACCCTGACATAAATCTAGCTTGCCAGCTGCATCGGGGGATGGGCAATTGTCTCTCTGGATTTTTAATTCTTTTTTTTTGGATTTTCATCAAGGAAAAAAAATTGCCTCCCCTGTGTTTCTGTGAATTGGCACTACTGTCAGAATGATCAATTAGGGATTGGACCTTTAAGTACATAGATTTTTCTGAATTATTTCACATTATGAAAGTTGGCAGCTGTTTGTAACTGATAATTTAGACAGGGTTCACCTCATGTATAAAGAAGAAGCAACTAAGCATTAATGTTGTTAGAAAATTAGCATATTTCCAATCGTGAACTTGCTACAAGTTTAAATAAAGGATATGTTTGCAAAATACATGAAAACTGAAGATACAGTTATTATTACCTTAAATCCAAATGCTAGCAATATGGATGATTTCAGTATATGTCAGTCAGTAATGATAGTACTGCAAGACATCTTCTGCATCCCTTTGCTTGAGTCATGTTTTAGTCACCCAAACTTTGTCATGATTGGCTTTGAAGCTGCCAATGGTTGGTGAACCCACTGACATCTGCTTGAAATATTTAGAATAAATATTCCGGAATATTCTATGGTTCCTTTTGCTTGTTTGGCACTTGGCAAACTGATTTGCTGGATGATCTTTAGCTCTTGGTGACTGAGCAGGCTAGAACTTTTCTTTGTTGTTGGACTGGCAGAGCTTGTATGTCATAGTCATTACCGCCTCTTTTCCTACAGTATGTTAAAATTTATACCCTGAGGGTCTGCAGTCGGCATGCTCTTAATCTTTAAACTTTTTTGCGCAGTTTGTTGTCTGTCTGACAGATTCGAGAGCCACTTGATCTGTTTTATTTAGTGGTGATAACATTCATATTGGCTTATCATTCCGAACTATAAGATTGTTCTGACCAGGCTCTTGTAAAGTTTAGTTATAATTGTGGGGATATTTTTGTAATTGTGTATTTGATGATATCAAAGGTTAAATTCGCCTTTGCTACTGGAGCTCAGATTTTGTGGTTTGATTTAGGGTTTTCCTTTGCAATGACCTCCAGACCTTTTTCTGAGGTACTTTTGAAAAGAGGTTGTATCACACCAGCATTTGTCGACATCAAATATTGCAGTTATTGGTTGTTTCTTCCAAAGTGGGGAACCTTGCACTTTTGAACATCAAACTTGAGCTTCCATATCTTTGCCCATTCACCAAAGTTGTCAGGATCTGACTGTATTGAGGCTACAACTTCCTGAGTGTCAACAGGACCAATGAGTTTTGAGTTGTCAGTGTACAGGATTAAGTTTGTTTGTAACATCTCTTGGAGCGTTCTTAATAGGTACATTGAAGAGGGTGAGCTTAGAGATGGAATCATTTTGAGATTTAGGAAAACATTTCTCAATTCCAGTGCTTATTCCAATTCTAGCAAATTTCCCCAGTTTTCTAATTCCAGTATGTATCTTGTCACCAGCCAAAACAGACAAAAAAGAAGCATTTTTAGGCTACACTTTTCTAAGGATTTTTAGGGCAATATCAAGATAAAACTGACTAAAAAACAGTTTTTTTATGGCATTCATCTACATACAAATGGAGGGAGACTCCACTCTATAAAAATATACAATACAATTTTATTTACTCCTAAGGTGTCTTCTTAAACCACATTGGCGTGCCATAATATAAAGAAAGAAAACGATCAAAAATAGGGTTTTTTAAGGCCAAACGAAAATACTGAAAAAAACACACATTCGAGAGGACAACCGCCTCTCTTCTTCAGCTCGAACAAAATAGTATGTTCAAGGAAAATGCCGAAGAAAAAATCAACAAAACAAACGCGGAAAGTCAATATGAAAAAACAATTTTTTTTTTGTTTCTCAGTTGTTTGCTAGTATCTGTCGATGGCAGTTCTAACTTTTGGATTTTGTGCAAATCAAGGATATTGGCGAATGACTCGCTTTATGGTTGTTAGTTATTTGGTTCTAATTCATATAATTTTTGGCTTTTATTGAAGTTTTATTTATCTTTTAATTTTTTGTTTTTTCATTGGTTTTTTTTTTTTTTCAACACCCTTCCCCATTTGAAGACATGAAATCAGTCATTTGTGTTCAAGCCTAAAAGGCTGAGATGGAATATTCCCAAGATTGGCTCCTTCTTTCAGTTCTTAGCACCCAAACCTTGAGATGATTCCTTTTCAGCAATATGCTCCATCTTCTTACCTTTTCTTAAGGAAACCCTAGACGGTCAATCATTTTGATCAAAAGCTTCCGTCAATCGATTGATTTAAGCATGATTGACCGTCTAGGAACCTGTTTGATGATTGTGTCAAGCGTTGATGGTGATTCATAGAAAGTTTCAATGACTCAATCGGTTGACGAAGGTGATTGACCGTGCGTAAGTCACGCGCCAACAACAATGGAAGATATACCGGAAGAAAGCAAAAATGTGGAGCGTGGGTTTATTTGTTTATCAATAGAGTTATACGGGGAATACCCTGAGGTATGGAAATGTAGCGATAAAAGAATTTATTTTGTGGTAATGGGAGATTCGCTACTGTGGTGATAGAAATTTTTCCTATAGCGCCACTTATAGCGCTGGAGATTGTGTCAACTAGGCTAGCGCCGCTCTCAATTAATGAGAGAAAATTGAATATGTAGACATACAAATGTGGCTTCTTCTTTCTTGAGCTATCTGGAGATCAGATTCCTTTGGGAGCGTTTACCTTGGAGACCTGCGAACTAATTACCCTCTATCGGACTAGACGCAGACATACAAATGAAACAACACATATAAAAAGGGACAATAGATTTATTGAACTTACATACTTAGTTGTACAGCAACGGGTCACTTCTATGATAATAACGGTGGCCAAAATGATTTCGTACTAATCGTTTCAGAGCTGGATTAAGATTAAAATTAAAAAGGCACATTTACCCCACTCCCAAACGCAGTTCTTTCGTCCTGCGCCCTAGGGACTGCCTGCCATTGGCTCACGTGCCCCAAGGACGCGAATCCTCGTCCAATAATCTCTTAAAGATTTTTCAGATGATTCAGGAGTTCACACAGTTTTTTGCCTTTTAAACTTCCTTGGAAATTTTATGCATTGCATTTTTTTTTTGCTACAATTATCTTAGCGAAATTCGAACGACTAGCGCCGTTGTCTGACTGAAGCTAGAAATGCAATTTCTCTTTTTGCTGATTAAGGACTTTTCATTTTTGCGACTAGATTTAGCTTAATTATAAGAAATCGGAATTATCTTTAGAAAGGAACTTTATTTTGGTATTTCAAATACGTCGTGTTTTACTCCCGGTACATATCACCCTTCCCATCAATTAATGACGTCCCGTCATTAGTAACTGCTCGCCTTTGGGCTTTTTTTTTTTTTTGAATGTTCGCCATTTATTAACTATTTTTTTTTTTTTTTTTTTTTTTACATAATTATTTTTTATATATGTTATGACTTAATCAGGAGTGCTAAAAATTTTCTCTATTACTTTTCTTATTTTATTCTACATCCCTATCTAAAATTCATCTACCGGACTAAGATTATTCATGGTTCTAGGCTAGCTACTATACTAAAGATTTTTTTTTTTAATTCAATTTTTACAAGGCTTTTTTTTTGATTTTGCTGTCTATATGGCATGCTACATTTCTATCTACGCTACATTAAATGAACGACATGATAATACTACACCTAATTCTACTTGTGGTACATACATGAATGATTTATAACATACAATATTTGGTTCATCATATTCACTGATGACATTAAAACACTTTCACTATTGAGATTTTTGCATTGTCAAAGCTATTAGGAAGTAACACATTTAGCTTCACATCTATTCATCACCTTTCGTGTCCTTAGTGTACTACACCCTTCTGTTGTAAATTACTGTCCTTCACTCCTTTTGTCCTGGCAAAAATTTCGAAGCACTTACGTTATGGGTTTCTTCATGGAACAGTTCGAGTCTAGTTGTCTTTACACGGTAAGTTTTCCCCAATAGTCAACTGGGAAATGACCGTTAAATATCATTCTAATAGTCAACTGAGAAAGGATTCTTCCCACTGCAGGTGTTGGTGTTTTTCTTCTCAGCATATCATTTTTTAGGATTTTAGAGGCACATAGAGAATGTATTCTCGCGTAAAATTGTTCATTTGTGCCTTTTGAAACGGGTTGTCGTCCTACTATAGTGACTCTCTTAATATATTGTCTTTAAATTCAACTTCGAATGTCTTCAACTATCATTTAACTTCAAATATCGTTAAATATCGTTTATCTTGTACTGCTCGATGGTGTTCTCAGAGTTAAAGTTCAAATTGTCTTTAATTTCTGCTTCAAATATCTTCAACTGTCTTTAAGTGTTATTTAACTTCAAATATCGTTTATCGTGTGCTGATCGATGGAGTTCTCAGAATTAAACTTCAAATTGTCTTTAATTTCATCTTCAAATATCTTCAAATGTCTTTACGTATTTTTCAACTTCAAATATCGTTAGATATCGTCTATCTTGTTCTGATCGATGGGGTTCTCAGAATTAAACTTCAAATTGTCTCTAACTTCAGTTTCAAATATCTTCAAATGTCTTTAAGTATCTCTTAACTTCAAATATCGTTAAATAGCGTTTATCTTGTTCTGATTGATGGGGGTTCTCAGCATTTATGTGATTATATAGTTCGTTAAAGCACTTTATACTGAGGTTCAAATATAGTGTTACCTGATACATATCATAGTCGAAGAAACGACGATCGAAGGCAACTGTTGTTTTCGTAGACGAAGCTGGGATGAAACTTGCCTGGAGTTATGGTGAGTACTCTTCGTTGGTTGAGATATGATGAAAACAGATGCTACTGGGTCGTATCTGTACTGGGCAGCTTATTGTAATGCTCAATAACCAATTTGCCATTTACTTCCTGTAATAAAAACAACACGGCAGAATCACATGTTCTTTGAAGTAAATACATATACAATAATTCACGCATTAATTGGGTTATAATTTCTTAGCTATGAGACAGAATTAAATAAATACACTAATATTAGTACTCACAATGAAAATTTAAAAATTTGAAACAGAGATGTTTTCAAATTTGTTTTGAGAACGGAGACATCGATAAAGGGCTTATATACTTCTTCAATACTTATTAAATAAACGTTATTTACCCTACATTATTAAGTTTGAGGTCTAATTTTTACGACTTATTTCATGCCTTCATTGTTCACGCAAGTCCGTGCTGTTTAAGAAACGCATGTGCAGCGTCATAACCGCACGGTTTTACGCAAACGATACTACAATGAGGGAACAAGACATAACAAGGACTAGTGGAGACCTCTATACCCACTAGTTTTCTGATGTCTTCCCTATTTCTTGGCTTAGACGTTCTTATGGGGCTCCGGGTTTAACCTCAGTTGAAATGCAGAGGTGTTCTTCTTTGTTTCCCCGTGTTCTTTTCTTGGATTTTCCGTTATTACGAGTCAACATTGGTGCCTCATATTCGCCTTTTGAATAAGGTAATTAGATGCAGGATTTCCAAGCTTGCCTCCGTAGATTCCAGTTAATGCTTGGCAAAGAATATAAGCATAATGAAGAACTGACATCAATATCTTTTTAGAAGGCTATTGTTTGAGCAAATCCTTCAGAACTAAATAAATAAATATGATATATTTATATCATATAAAATAAAATAATTATAATCTGCACTAAGACAAAATTTCATATAATTAGACGCTTCTGTACTGATAATTTTTTGTTTTGGATAATATCCATCTTGGTTAGGGCATGGGTCGATTTTTCATGGAAAATCCGAGGGAGACCTGAGTCAGTATAGGTAAGATATAACGTGACTGACTTGCGAAAATATGTCACAAAAATTAGAGCACAAGATATGTCATAGATAAACCAATGAAATTAAAGAACATTTTTGTCACAGAACTATAGAACAGTGATCTCTCTGTTATTGTATATGTCATAGATATAAACTAATGAAATTAAATTTTTCGCCAAGGAGCTAAAGACATTAATGCCTTTGTTTCTCTTTGGAAGTAATGTTTAACACAGAGCTGTAGGACAGCATACGTCATAGATATATATAATGAAATTAAAAAGCTTTTCTCTCTTTTTTTTTTGCCTCTGGGCTATAAGAAAGTAAACTCTCTGTTTCTCTTTCAAAGCATTCTGATCCAAAAAACGAAAACTTAACTAGCTCACAGAAGTTTCTATTCAACCTTTAAGTATTGTTTTGACTGGCCCTGATTGGCATAAAAATACTAATTTTCTTACACTTGAAGGACTGAGAAATATCCCTTCCTACGGTCGTTAAAAAAAGAAATTACAAAAAACAATCATGGGCCTTGAGTTCCTCCCCAGGCTTCCCACAAGACGTGGTCCAACGCCAGTTGTCGTTTTCAGTAGACCACTAGCTTCCTACCTTTGGTTATTTTCTGTGATCGTCAACGTTTTGACATTACTCGTATTATTTTATTTTATTTATTTATTTATTTTATTTTTCATTAATATTGACTTGGTTAACTTTACTTGCACACTTTTGAATTTATTATGGTGTTAAATTCATATCTTTGAAATTTGTCTTTACATTAATTAAGGATATTTCCATCTGTCAGGTTTTTTAACCGTTCTACCTGACTGTGTCGTTATTTTCTCCTCTGTTTCTTGCGGTTTTTTTCTTTTTCGGTTTGTCTAGCGAAATAAGGTCAAACTTTTTGTATTGTTTTTTCAAAAATTCTTGCCCTTTTAATTTCGTTTGTTTCCCGTGTGCGGCTGCTGAGGTCGGCCTTGATTTCCCTATTTCTTTAGCTACTATTTGGTCTGATTCACCATCAGACTCTTCGGAACTAGTTTCTGACGAATCCGGATTGGAACTTTTAGAGGTGGCACTTTTTGTGGTATCACCTGCCATTCCTTCGTAAATTTCTACTCCCCTGGAAGTAGAAGGTTTATTCCCCAAGTCCTCGCCTTGAGTCCTCAACTCGGGGGATTTGAAAGATTCTTGAGAGCTTTGGGAGGAATCAAAAGTTTTTGCGGGGTTCCTCCATTGTTTGAAGGCCATGTCTTCAGGGGGATGGGGCACTCTTTGCAACAGGGATTCCCTCCGTGAAGTCCACGTCCAGTCGTGTTTAGGTTTGACCTTGGACACAGTTATATCATGATATTGACCTTGCTGGTCATCCTTTGGAGTTTTATTCCCGGGCAATGTACTTTGACTCGTTTTTATGGGAAAATTTATTAAATCCATAGCTTCTCGCAGGTTTGTTTTAGTTAAATCTTTGGGAGGAGTTTTCTTTACAGTAATACCGGGGGTTTCTACAGCTCTGTTTAATTCTTCTTGTAAAGACAGGGGTCTTTCTATTGGTGTTGCAGGGGAAACCATGTGTTATCGTCTGGAAATCTTTTGGGGGACATGGGGTCGAGATTCTATCGGGGAAAAATTGGGTTTTTGGAGATATTGTATAATCTAGATCTCCTGCGTTTGCCGATGAATAACTTTTTGGACTTTTTGGCGTTTTTATTTCAGGAAAAAATCCTGGTATTAGGGATTTTTTCTTAGGAACAACTAGATTTTCCATTGCCAAAAATTCTTCAAAGTTTTGTTCATCACTGTCATTTTCAAAATAATCTTGTTTAAAATTGAAAGGTTTTAGCTCTGCCAATCTTGACCTAGGGGGCTCATTTTCCGAATCTGACGAATCAGTAGAGGAGGGCTGTGATACCCATCTCTCTGGAAATTTGGCTCTTTTTATTCGGCTAACATGCGCCTTGTAAGTTCTTCCACTATCGGGGTTTTCCATTTTAAAGGTATATTCATTATCGTACTTTTTGACTATTCTGTACGGCCCAGAATATTTATTTGAAAGTTTTTTTCCTTCCGTTTTCACCTCGTTCTTTAGGTAAACGAAGTCTCCTACTTTGAAATCTATATTCCCCTTAACTTTGGGTTGGTTTCTTAGCTCTTGTTTATTTTACATTTTTCCAACTCTTGCCTAACTATTTTATAAGTTTGCCTCATCCTATTTATGAATTCTTGTTTATAATCTTCTGAGTCGTTATAATACTGCCGAGACTCAATAATCTCATCATATGGGACTCTAAAATCACGACCAAAAAGTAAATAAAATGGATTGTCTTTGGTTGCTTCGGAATAAGCAGTGTTGATTACGTTAGTTAAGTAAGGTAAGAATTTATCCCAGTCGCTCCTATTGTCTTTTGTATAAATACTTAGAACGTTCGAAAATATTTTATGTCTGTTTTCTATTTTGCCATTAGCTTGTGGATGGTACGGCGCTGTCACCATTTTCTCTATATTAAGGAAACTCATTAAATCTTTTGTTACTTTTGCAACAAAATTGCTCCCGTTGTCGCTCAAAATTTTATTAGGAATGCCAAATTGTAAAAATAATTTTGCTAATGCCTTACTTGTGGCATAAGCACCTTGATTTTTTAATGCTTTTGCAAAAGTAAATCCGGAAAAATGATCTACAACCGAAAGAATACAAGTATGGCCTTTGCTAGAAACAGGTAAGCCTCCACTTGTCCCGTATAGGTCAAATGAGACAATATCGAAGGGGTACTTTGCTACTGGGACCCTTCCCATTGGAGGACTTGGATAAGCTGGGGGGATTTTTCTCAAATTACATGCTTCGCATGTACTTACAAATTCTTTAAGTTTTGTCAGTGCCGATTGTACGTAAAAGTATTGTTTTAGCTTATGGAACGTTTTCATAACTCCTAAATGTCCACCTGTGTCCGAATGAAAATATTCAAATGCAGGCCCTATCAAGTTTTGTGGTAACACAGGTATTATCGAGGTTTGGTTTCTATTTGTCTCAGCAGTCACAATCCTACACAGTATTTCTTCATCAAGGTCATAGTAAAAATTATCTATCTCTTTTCTAAGAGTTTTGAATTTATCCGGTAACGCCTCATCATTCACAAAATAATTAATTAGTGCTACGCACATTTCGTCCTTTTTTTGCTTTCTTTTTATATTTTCCAAAGATAAGGGACAATAGTTAATCTTATTTTCTTTTACTGCGTCTTTGACTTTGTTTTTCTTACATCCATGTTTGCTTTTAGCATTAATAGCATTAACTTCATTTTCTTCAGCTTCCGACGGATCATTTTCTGGATATCTACTCAAAAAGTCGCAAGCTGCTTTTGTTTTCCCTTTAAATGTTCAAATTCATAATCTAGGTCTTGGATTTTCATAATCCATCTAGCTAGAATGCCCGTGGGATTTTTAAATGTGCGCAGGTACTGCAAGCTTTTATGGTCTGATCGTAATATAAACTTTCTACAATTAAATAATGTCTAAATTTGTCCAAGTGGTAGATAATAGATAGTAATTCTAAGTTTGTGGCGGAATAACTACTTTCGCCTTTTGATAAAGTTTTACTTGAATAGCATATAACTTTTTCTATTTGTTTAGGCGTTCCCTGTAGAGGGTTAGGGTTTTCTACTGGGATTGTTTGCGAAAGGATAGCGCCTTTGCCCTTTGAGCTAGCATCAGTGGTAACGATGAATTTTCCGTTTTCGAAATCAGGGAGTGATAAAATTGGTTCAGAAGTGAGTGCCTTTTTGAGACGGTCTAGGGAAGTTTGAGCTTCCTGGGACCAGGTAACATTATGGGAGTTTCCTTTGGTTAATTCCGTGAGGGGTTTCGCAATTTGGGCATAATTGCGTACGAATTTTCTAAAGTAGCCAGTAAGTCCTAAAATTCCCCTTAATTCTTTCATAGTTCTGGGGGGCTTGAGGTTTTCAACACATCTTATTTTATCAGGGTCTGGGGGATATCTCTCCCTGGGTCACTACTACTCCTAAAAATTTAATTTTGGATTGAAATAAATTTACTTTCTCAGGCCGGCATTTTAAATTGCCTTGCCTGAACTTCTCGAACACCTTAGCTAAAGTTGCCAAGTGTTGCTCAGTGTTTTCCCCCACGCATATAATATCATCAACAAAATGAATTATATTCCTTAATCCTCTCAACAGGTGCAATAGGGGTCTACATAACGCGCTTGAACTTGTTTTAAGCCCAAATGGTACTCTCAAGTATTCATACGATCCATATTCGGATGCTGAAAATGCAGTTTTATGGACATCCTTTTCGGCTATTTTCACTTGGTGGTAGCCTTGGGTAAGGTCCAAAGAAGTAAAAATTTTGTTTTTGCTTGAAATTGAGTCAAGAATTTCGTCTATTCTTGGTAGAGGAAATTTATCGCTAACTACTTGTTTGTTGAGAGCCCTATAATCCACCACGAGTCTAAGATCTCCATTCTTTTTTGGTACCAAGATCACTGGTGCACTATACGGACTTATACTTGGGCGTATGATTTCGTTTCTTTCTAATTCATGGATTTTATTTTTTAACCACTCTTTGTGCTTATATGGCACACGATATGGCTGTTTTGCTACGGGATTACCAGTCGTTAAAATTGAATGCTGATAAAATGGAATCAGCCCGATATCATTTTCAGATGCAGAAAATACATCCTTAAAATTCCATAATAATTCGCATAATTTTTTCTTAAGTTCCATATCCGTAATATGATCCATTTTAAATTTGTTTAAAAATTGCGATTTAGTCAAAGGATATTCGTTATTTGAAGTTTTAATACCGTTAACTAGGTTTCTTTTAGAATTTTCCCATTTATTTAAATCATTTTCCGTTAAAACCTCGATTTGGACTAAACACGTCCCCTTTTTAATTGTAATTGTATCATTTTCATGGCTATTGGTTACCCAAATAAAACCTTCCCTTTGTCATAAGATATAATCTGTTCCTCGCATAACAGATTTTCAGGTATTTCAGACGGTGTCGCAAACCATATTTCTGATTTGCTAATTATTGGCTCGATCATTTGTGATATTTGGATTTTTTGCATCGTTTTGGGAGGGATTTTTGTTTTCCTTATCGCAAATCCGTAATATTTCTCTTCATTTTCATTGTTTTATTAGATTCATACTGGCGCTATGCTGCGCCATTGCGGCATCTTGCGGCGTCACGTTGGGTTTTATTATGTTTTTTCCACAATTCCACTATTTTCTTAATTTCATTTGATCTGTACTGTCGCATACCTCCTATTTTTATTTTCGCAGATTCAATACTGTGATTATTTAAATTTACTTCATTTCTGCGATATCTCTCAGGATAATTGAACAAATTTTCAATTATGCCCTGTCTTTGCGAGACATGGGGTTCAAAATACTTCGACATTATACCACTAGAAATTTTGTTTACTGTTATGTTATCTTCGTAACCTCTGTTACGATTTCTTAAGGTAGAAATTTTTTCCCCCACCTTAGCTGGGTATACAAACTTCTCGTTGGCTACGTCTAATAGTATTCTATTAGACCTTAGAAATTTGCCCCTATAATAGCTTCATATGGGAGATTGTCACATATAATAAAATTTGTCACGAAGGTTCTATTGTCTCTTTTTACGTTTAGGCAAATTGACCCTTTTTTGCATTTAATTTATGACCTGTAACGCTTGTTAAATTGGGATTATTAGGGTTCTTTTGTCGCCTAATGTGCAGAGGCAACATGTTAAATACGCAAGAGTTTATGATATTTACAGTAGCTCCACTGTCAACTAAGGCCGTAAAGTAAACGTTTTCTACACAAAAATCATTAAATATAGGTAACTTGTTAATAATATCACTACAAGAAGGCACTAGTATTGTTTTGGACCTATTAAATATCCCTGGCACCCTCGGGGTCCAACTTATGTTTCTGAGGGGCCTGAAGCGTTTCCCTGAGAATTTATTTCATTTGTCGGTGCCTGTAATAGATATTCAGACGTATTAGGTTCCGTAGGCATATTTAAATGATTTACGTCTGCCTGTCTTTGCCATGTATTATTATGGTAGCGTGGATGTCTCGTGTCAGTGCCATTTGCTGGCGTTGACTGCCAGTGCCGTTGGCTTGTAAAATTTTCATTTGTCATCGGCAAATTTTCATGATTTCTATATTGCATTCTCGCATTATATTGACCTTGGCGAGTATTTGGGTTTTCAAACCGGTAATTAATTTGCCTGTTGGGGAAAGGGCTATACAAATTTGGTTGGTACGCATTATAAGGTACTGATTGGCGCAATCCCCCCTGGCTATAGCCTATTGCACGACCGGTGCTAAAATTTGTTCTTCTGAACAAATGGTTACCGTAATTTTGCGTATTACCGACAGCATTTCTTGGTATGGGATTGGTGACGTAGTGGCACTCTCTTGCTATGTGGCCAACACGATTGCAGTTATAGCACCTTATTATTGTAGGGTTAATGGGTTGAAAACGTACTGTTTTCTGCCTAGCGGGTTCTGGCGTTTTGTTTCTTTGTGCTACTGGGGAGTTATCCCTTGAAAAGAAATTGGGGGATGCTTGATCGCCCTTGAAGATTGGGTTCGCGTTTGAGTCGCCTAAGCTATTTATTTTTGCATTACTATGATTAGCAACCATTTTATCAACTTCGATTAATCGTTCTACCTCTTGGACTGCAAGATCCAACGTCTGAATATTCTTGGATATTACTACTCTATATAGTTTTGGGGGTAGCCCTTGCAAAAAGGTATTTAGTATGACTTTTTCATACAGTTGCCCAGAACCACTTCCGTATTTTGCTTCTACAGAAATGCGTATATTATCTAGATATTCCCTTATATTTTGTGAAAAATCAAAGTTCACTACTCCATGTTTTAATTTATTTATTGAACTGGTTTCTATAAATCTCTCTTTGAATGCTTTTAACAAGTCATCAACCGTATTTATTGGCAAGTTGGCGTTATTTCCTATGGTATGTTCGACCTGTTTTAGAAGGTTAAGGCCTGGCCTCTTAATCGTAGAAGCAGCATGTCTTTTAATGCTCCAACGTCTGATTTTGTTATTGTACAAACTGGGTCAATTGGATATTAAATTCGTCAATATCTGATTGACCATTGTATTCCGGGATAGATTTTGCAATCTCTATATTTTTGGCGACTAACTTTTGCACTATTAATAACTCACTGATTTCTTCCATCTTTTTTTGCGTTTATATATCAACTTAAAATTTTACTTAACCTATTTTGGGGGGACTCTATTATCTCCTATGAGATATTCTAAAGGGTTTCCCTGTAGTAGCTTAGCGGCAATAGGCCTAATCACTTTATTTATATGTCTGTATCTCTCCGACAATTAAATTTAAGTTACAAAGTTTCTATAGCCCAACTAGTTCGCAGTTCTCCTCCAATTTCCGACTCGCGCCATTTGTAGCGATAAAAGAATTTATTGGCACACGATATGGCGAACTAATTAGCTATATAGGCTAAATACAGACATATAAAATAGAATAAACAGAGATAAAAAAGGACAATAGATTTATTGAACTTACATGCTTGGTCGCACAGGAACAGGTCACTTCTATGACAACAACGGTGACCAAAATACAATAAATTCGTCTGAATCTCTCTAGTTCTAAGGTACTAATCGCTTCAAATCTGGATAGAGATTCCTACAGGCCGCGCCATTAAAAGTAAAAAGTAAAGACTATTTTAACCGAAATACGAAAAGTGCAGCATTTGGCAGGATATTGCAGACGGTAAAGACATTGAACCAGATTATACAGTTTCCGAAAAAAAAAGAAAATTAGTGTTTTAAGAACAAATTTCAATCGCGAATATAAGGCGATCGAGCAAAAAAAAAGTCTGGAGCGTCAGCAGATGACATCCCAGAGCCTTAATCGAGAAACTCGATTATTATTTGAGTGGTGTTTACCCCCCCCCCCCCCCCCCCCCCGCGTAAAATTTCCCCTCGGAAATTAACACCCCCATGCGGCTGGTTGGTCTCTAATCCCTTTGCACTTTAAAAAAAAGGAATAGAACTCTCAATTTCTCATCTAATGAGCACACTCCGAAGTTTCTGCGATTACGAGGTGGAGGAAGGGATGATAAAGGGGAAGTCCCCCTCCTATACAGAATATATTCTGCTCATTTTGGGGTTTAATGCTACTCTTTACTTTCGTAATAACAGCGCAGACCAGAATTATTACCAGAAATCATAAGGGAGTAGATATCGATTTCAAAATTTTGATGTGTTTTTTAAAGTTTCTGTTACACACCCCCCGCCTCCCAAAAAACTTTTCCTGGGAAATACCCTTTTGCTGGGTTTTGATGGAAAACTTTTCCACGGAGGGGATTACCGGCATGATATTAAAAACCATCAAAAATTGAAGTTTTTTTTTTGCAAATTAAAGTGTGCTAAGAAAAAATTTTCACCCGAGTTCATCCGCAAAAAATTGTTTCGGTGGAATTTTCAGTTAGAATGGAAATGTCAGGGAGAAATTTCCCCGGTGAGGGAGGGGGAGGACATTTTACGTAAAAAGAACTTTCCATGGAGGAATTTCAGTAGAAGGAAGGAATTTTTCTTGGAGGGGGAGCAGGATTTCCCGGTATTATTTAAACGCGATCAGAAATTAAATTAAAAAAAATCTACTCAAAGTAAGGAGCAACATCAAAACTTAAAACGAACAGAAATTATTACGTATATAAAAAGAGTTGGCCTCTCCTCAAGACCTTTCTCTTTACGTTAAAGTTTTGACCTATTGTCCCAATTCTTTAAGAACGATTCCAGGGACACAATGGCTGGTTAATTCGAATGATAAGCTTTTTTTATTCTCTACAAAACTTTGCCACCACCTGTAAAAAACTTGTAGAATTTGACAACGCTTTCGTCCGTAGAAACTTAAACAATAAGAACTTGTTGGTTTCCAAAGCCAACTATCCTTTCAAAGGCAAGCTAAACGTTCTTGAACTTTTTGGTACCACTTGTTTTTAGCTTAATTTTGATGATTTTTCGCCATTATTTCCTCTTCTTTTTTTTTATTTGGTGCCCGCTGCTGCCATAAAGTGCAAAGGTTCATATGGAAGTCATTTCAACAAAAATGGATTTTTTCTTTTAATTTTTAAGATACTTATGGTGTGTAAATTCCCCTTTTTCCCTTTCCTTAGCACTTCTCAACGAAACTAAAAAACTCAAATAAATTCCAAATTTTAAACCCTTATTTTCTGTGGGGGGGGGGGGGGGGGGTATTTTCCGGGGGTTAAGTTTCTGTAGTCCTCTTGTTCTGTATCGCGCAGAACGTTCAGTAAATGATCATGAATGAAGCGATTTCTCATCATGTACCACTCCTTGGACCAACGACGCTTCCTATATTCTTTTTTTTCCCGTTTGGGCGCAACCAAGGTACATGCAAGAAAAGCCAAATCAGTATTATACTGCATTTCCCACACGATAGACACTTCGCTACCCGACTCTGAACTGAAACTAAAAATCTGGCCGTGAATTAAAATTAAACTTGAAATTAGCTTTGGTCAAGATTGAAGTCGATGGAAGGTTGATTGAAGCACACTTTGATCGATTGACGGAAGCTTTTGATGAAAATGATTGACAGTCTATGGTGTCCTTTATACAATTTGTACCATATGTAAACGATATATTCTTCCTCGCCTCACATAGGGGCTTGAGGCAATCTTTTGGAAGAACCCCTCTTCCTTCTGCGTAGATACGCTTATATGGTAGGAATCTGCATTCTTTGTCTCCCATGCCATATTTTCGATTAGCTTTAGCACAATTTGGGAATCAGCAAAAAATTGCTGGGATAACCGGAATTGTAGACAACCTTCAATAATTTAATTATAGCTACTAGGTCTTCTGTCAAGATATTAAATTTGGATAAACAAAGGTTAATAGCTCATAGATAGACTGCCTTGATTATTATTGCTACAACAGGTTTTGGGTCTATTTGAGAGCCACCAGTACAAACTTTTATGTGGCTTTCTTAATGAAAAATTTAAATCTAAGTCAAATTGGGAAACTACCTTTCTTTGCTTCTGTGAGCTATGAATTAACCCAAATCCATTGTATGGAAATATGAAAGTTTAGATTTTTAATTAATACCCACTCTATTCAGGGCTTTATATCCTCTTTCTCTTCAATAGCAGATAACCAGTTATCTTTATAATAGCCCAATCGATAGCAGTTATTTAGGCCCTTTGGACCACTTCTCCCCTGAAAAATTAAAAACTCGTGTCTTTGTATTTTATGGTGTCATTTGAATCCTTGGTTTTTGCACACACATAGTCAATTAGGCAGTTCAAATGTAGACAGTTTTGGCATGGTGGCACTTACATTTATTTCTACTGATAATCCTAATTCAAAGCGTGATTGTTTACTCACAAAATCTGCCAACAAATTTGAAAACTGCCAAGTAGCATTGCTACTTTGCTACCCTCTTTTTCCATGACGGAATGAAATCTATACATTTTTCAGAATGACGTTTTTTTTTTTAGTTTTGGATACTGTTGACCAGGGTAGCTGTGTCAAGAATTAACATTGTTGAAAGTGCCGCCTGTTAAAATTTACTCATAGGAGCGTCACAATTGTACCTGTCTGGTATATAAATTGAGCTTGGGTACCATTTTTTTTTTATATTGCTTAGAAATGGGTTCTACCCAAATGCTTAAGAACTTCAGAACAGGGTAGCTCAGGGTAGCTTAAGGGGATTCGATACCTTAAAGTGTCACCCATCTTGTCCATTGTAAACTTTGTTTGTTTGCGTGGCCAAACTATTTACAATTGATTGGGTGTTCTTACTCTAACTTTAGAGCTTGGATAAGAGATCCGAATAAACGACAAAAAACTGAAAACCGACACCTAACTTTGCCAGGTATTTTCGAATAACCATTCAACTTTTCCCATTTTGTGCCGGAGGTAGAATTTTTTATTTTTAATGGAATTTGCATCATTAGAAATGTCTAATTTGTTATTGTGGTTAAACAGAGCAGAATTCTCTTTTTACAGTTCAGTGAAGGGCAGACCCTAAAATGTCCTAGCCTACCTGCTAGGAAAAACGCTAAACAAACAGCTCTAAGGGAGTATCACTGTAGCTATTGGCAACTTTGAGAGGTCTCTGTAGTGCTCTCCACTTTGATTGAAAATCTTGCCAACACACATAACTTAAAGCTTGATTGTTTTTTTTTTTTTTTAAATCAAATTGTAGAGTCAAACTACAAATTCTCAATAGACCTGGATCATGGCTTGTCCCCTGGGAGAATTCGCTAGGAAAATTTCCCCCCGAATAATTGCCCTACATGCAAAATTGAGCAGTTGCAGAGAAAGTACAAAATAGATGCCTCAAAATGTTGATCAGATTATGAGATGTCCTAAGGGGTAACAAGAGGACCGGATATCAAAAACAGTTCTAGGATAGAGGCTGGTTGGTCTCCAGTTGCTTTCGAATCAGAGGCAACGCTATAGCGTTGCCTATAGTAAAGGCCATACGGCTCCAATGTTTTATTATTATTTTTTCCCCAGAGACACTTCATATGGAAGGGGTCGTCATAGAAACTTCAAAGGGGGCTCATTCGATTGGAAATCGAGAGTTCTAGTGCCTTTTTTAATGGTCAAAAGTGATTGGAATGCAACTAACACCCCTTCCACGCCCAGCAGTTCCCGAAACACATCCAATCAAAATTTTGAGATAGCCATTTTGTTCAGCGCAGTTGATTTCAAGATCGAAATTATGTTTTTGAGGAGGACACTCCCCCACAGTCCTCAGGGCAAGGGTTGTGTTATGCCCTGGGGGCATATAAAGTTTTTATCGAAAGCTTTGTCGTAGAAACTTCAAAAAGGACTCATTCGATTGGAAATTCAAAGGGCTAGTGCCCTTTTTAATAGTCAAAAGTGATTGGAGGACAACTAACCCCCCTCTCACGCCCACCTTTTGCCCAAACACATCCAATCCAAATTTTGAGATAACCATTTTGTTCAACGTAGTTGAAAATTCAGGAAATTTGGTCTTTGAGGATAACAACCCCCACAGCCCTCAGGGCAAGGGTTGTAAGTTATGCCCTGGGGGTATATAAGGTTTTTATAGAAAGTGTTGTCGTAGAAACTTCAGAAAGAGCTCATTTGATTGGACATTTAAATGGCTATTTTCCCTTTTTAATAGTCGAAAGTGATTGGAAGGCAACTAGCACCCCTTCCACGCCCACCATTTCCCCAAACACATCCAATCAAAATTTGGATATAACTATTTTGTTCAACGTATTTGAAAGTTCTGGAAATTATATGTTAGAGCAGGACACCCCCCCCTCCCACAGTCTTCAGAGCAATGTTTATAAGTTATGCCCTGGGGGTATATATGGTGCTTATGGAAGGGATGCTCTTATAAACTTCAGAGAGGGCTCATTTGATTGGAAATGGAAGTTCTAGTTCACTTTTTAAGCGTCAAAAGATATCGGAGGGTAACCAGCTCCCCCCCCCCCCCCACAAACCTTTTTCCCAAATGCATCCGATATAAATTTTGAGATAGCTGTTTTGTTAAAAATACTTCAAAGATCATATAACAAAATTCCGGCATCGACACGACCCCCTTGAAACAATATGCGTCTTGAACAGTCTTGGAAAGTATAAACAACGTCAAATTGAATATTTGATGTATAATGATATTAATTGTTGAAACATCCATCAGTTCAAGAATTTTATTTCACTGTAATTTTATTTTTACTTTCAATGCTGTAAGAACTGGAAAAGAAAATATTTGTAAAATAATTCGTTTTCAGTTAAGCGCCAATAACGCAGTAGGCTTTTGGTTTTTATTTACAGTTAAGGAAGGAGGCAGTGTCCAAACACTTGTTTGTAGTGAAACTATATTCGTCTTGAAGAACTTTAAAAAGAGCTAATAAATTAAATTGAATATTTGACGTATAATGATATTAATTGCTGAAAGCTCATCAGTTCAAAATATTACTATAATTTTAATGTTTATTTTCAATATTAAGTACAAAAGAAAATATTCCTCATAAAATTGGTTTTCAGTAAAGCCCCAATGACGCAGTAGGTTTTAGACTTTTATAGTGAGAGAAGGAGGTGATACCCAAATTCTTGTTTATAGTGATTTTTGTTCGTTTCCAGCTTGATTTGCATATTCATTTTAAGTTTCACTCGTTTTAAGATTCATTTATTAATTTACATTAATATCTATTGTATGTTTGTTTATATTGATTGTTTATTTAATTTCTGTTCGTTTTAAGTTTCATTTTTACTTCAATAGGAAATTTTTTCTTTTCGTTTTAAGCTTGATTTTCATATTCAATCTCAGGATTACTCGCTTTATGATCTATTTATTTATTTATATTATTATTTGTTGCATGCTTTTTGCTATGATTGTTTATTTAATTTCTGTTCTTTTTGGGTTTCATTTATTCTTTAATAGTAATTTCTGGTCGTTTTGAGTTTGAATTTTAACAGGTATTTGTATCTGCTGAGCTTAAGTTTAAAATGGCCTTTACTTTTCTTTGAAAAACTTATTTTTTGGAAAGTTTTTTTTTAATTAATGAAAAAAAAAGGACTAGAACTCTAATTTTCCGATCAAATGAGCATCATCCGAAGTTTATATGACCACGAGGGGGAGGCTGGGGATGAGGAAGGGCAGTCGCCCTCCTATACAAAATAAATTCTTCTCATTTTGGGGTTTAATGTTACTCTTTACTTTCTTAATAACGGCGTAGACCAGAATTATTCCCGGAAAACAAAAGGGAATATGTATTGATTTCCACCTCCACCCCCCTCCTTAGAAATAATTCTGTATTTATCTGAAGACTAAATGAGAGTTGCGATTTATTGTCCTTGAAATTCACCCTTTGAGGCATCTGCCCCCCCCCCATAACTGCAAAACAATTAGAAGACCCTAGTGTAGAGGTTTAAAACTTTCATTTACAAATATTTGGAATCGTGTTTTTTTTTTACCAGAGAAAGGTCATGGATGTGTGATGACTTTCCAGATATCAAAAGGGACCAGATATCAAAAACGGTTCCCGGAGAGGGTCTGGCTGGTCTCCTATCACTCTCGACCTAAAAAAAGACTAGAATTCCCAATTTCTGATCAAATGAGCACCTCCGAAATTTCTACGACCATGAGAGGGGGGGTGAGACGAGGAAGGGGCAGCCCGCTCCTATAAAGATCAAGTTCTGCTCATTTCAGGGTTTAATGTTACTCTTTACTTTCATAATAACAGCGTAGGCCGTAAATATTCCTGGAAATCAATATATCAATTTCCACCTCTTCTCCCTGCCCTCTCCTTAGAACTAGTTCTGTATTTATATGAAGGCTCAATGAGAGTTAGGATGTTTTGGCATTAAAATGCACCCTTTGAGGCATCTGTCCCCTTCCCTAACTACAAAACAATCAGAGGACCCTACTGCAGAGGTTTCAAGCTCTCATCAACAAATATTTGGAATTTGGTAATTTTTTTTGTTGCCAAAGAATGTTCATGGATAAAAACAACAAGTAAAACAACAGGGACAGTGGAATTTGTTTAAACCTTAAGAATATTTTGGCTCTATATCCTAAAACTGTCCTCAGCAAACTATAATGTAAATGAAATAAAACTTACAATAAAATGGGATCTTTGAAAAATTAGAACCGTCACCAGTTTTTTTTTTTTTTTTTTTTTTTTTTTTTTTTTTTTTTAGAAAGGAATTGTGGTCTTCATCGTTATTTAAAGATCACGGATGTGTGCTGTTTGTGTTTTTTTCTCAGGGATGATCATATCGAACCAAGGGTCCTGTGAGATCGGTTGAAGGCTCATTTGAACAAAAATTAAAAGTTTAATTGGCCCTTTTAAGTGGTCAAACAGAATGGAAATCAACTAGCCCCCTTCCAACTAGCCCTCTGGTACACTCCTTTATTATTGGTGCTTGAGGGGAGGGGGAGTAGTAGTGTCCTAGTAACGACCAAGTTGATTCAGGTTAAGTTTCCTAATGATAAATCCTGCATGTTAAGAATGGACAATATGGATAGTTTACAATCCTTCCCAGGGGACTGTGGGGGCATAGCATGACAGGAGGCATAGCTCATTTTAATTAAAATGACCTTTTAAGATTTTTATCAGTGTAAAGGGGAGCAACTAAAAGGGCAAGAGGAGGGGGTCTGGTTGTCTTCCTCAGCTTGATATCGTAAGCCATTCCTTAGATATTGCTTTTGTACCCTTTTGACAGCACTCCTATGTATAGTGTTCTTTGATTTTGTTTGACATCCCCTTCACCATTTTCTAAAGGTTTTAACCTTTATACCCTTAGTCTTCTTGGAGACTGAGGATCAAACATGCCGTCTTTTCCCAATAATCAACCTTACATATAAACAAAGTGCAACTATATAACGAACAATACTTGCCCCAGAGGCTGTGGGGTTTTGTCATCTCTAGAAGCATAGTTATTTGACCTTTTGACTATTTTGAACAATTTTAAATTTTGATGAAATGTTTTGGAGAGAGAGCATGAGAGGGGAACTGGCAGCCCTCCAGCCACTTTAAAACACCCCCTCAACATGCTCTGAAAGTTTCAACTTAATACTCTCAGCCCTTCTTAGATATTGCAGACCCACCTTTCGACAAACTGGATGCACATAATGCCTTTTGATTTAGTTTAATATACCCCTCAAAATTCTTCGAAGTTTCCCCTCAATACTTTTGGTCGTTTCAGATGCATCAAGAATCAAAACTTTTCCCTTTTCCTATTGATAAATCGTTTGTGTAAACAATGTAATTCACAATCCTTGCCCTGGGGCTTTGGAGGACATATCATCCCGAGGCATAGCTATTGGACCTTTTGACTAGTTTGAATAAAATGACAATCAAAGGTTTTTGACTATTGTTAAGGAGAGGGGGTACATAAAAAGGGCAAGGAGGGGGATTGTCCTTCCAATCTCTTTCTACCTAATACCCTCAGCTGTTCCTTAGACATTGCTGATATTCTCTTATACGGAGATCCCTGATCAAAAATTCCCTTTTTTCGTAGAAAAAAAAACCATATATGCTACAATGATCAACTTACATAAGTTACAACCTTTGCGCCAGCGGAGGGGGGGGGGGGGTTCAACCGCGGAGGCATAGTTAATTGTCCTTTGGACTATTTTGATTAAAATGCCTATCTCAAAATTTTTGATCGGATGCGGTTGGGGGAGTAGGGCGTGGAGGGAGTGGTTGCCCACTGAGGTCACTGAAACTTTCGATTTTCAATAGAATGAGCCCCCTCCAAATTTTCAGTTTCCTTTCTAATGAATATATAAAATTATCCAGGGGAACATGTTTGGAGGGAGGGGGGTCCTGGCGGAATTTTCCAGAGGGACGCCTACTTCCAGGCCTGGTGGCGTATTCTTGATTATTTTAAAATTATTCTAAAGTTGTTATTACTTCGTACCAGATTAATTAACCTTATTTTTTTTTCCTTGTTTATCCGTGTGACTAATTATCGCTGATACATTACCCAATTCTAAATTGTCAATGATGTCCGTCCCTTAATTTCATTTGAAATCTTTTTTTGTTTAATTAGAATGTTGGGGGGATCAATGTAATGTTGGGGGGGGGGGGTGATGTCAAACGAAATCAAGAATACTATATAAAATTATCCTTTTGTCCATTCTTAACATGCAGGATTTATCATTGGGAAACATCAAGGCCATATCCAGGATTTTTGTTCGGGTGAGGGGGGGTTACCCGATTTTTTTCCCGCGGACTTTGTCTAACATCCTGGAGATGGGTTTTTTTAGACTAATTTTCGACTCGGTCAAAAATTTCGGGGGGGGGGGTTCAAACCGGGTACCCCCCCCTGGATACGGCCTTGGGAAACATAACCTGAATCAATTTGGTAACTACTAGGGCATTAGGACACAACTAATCCCCCACCCCCCTCAAGCACCAATAATAAAGGTGTATGCCAAAAAGATACATGGAAACCAAGAAGGATTAGATAACAAGTACAACAACTCATTCAATTTTCATCTGAAGGCTCATTGAGGCTTAGCAAATTAGGTCATTGAAACCGGCTCTTTCAGACATCCCCCCCCCACACACACAAACACTGCACAATAACCTACCATGCTCCTTCATAGTATATTACTGTATTATGAAGCAAATACTTCCAGTTAAATAAACAATTAAAATCAACCCCAGAAACATTTTTGTGCAATAAAAAGGAATGTGTGACCTTGCAGCACTCTTGTGGACACTACCCACATTTTTACTCAGAAAAATCCTGCCAGAAAATTTGATCCCTGCGGAAAATTTCCGCAGGACAATCCCCTCGTAACATTCTCTCCATATGTAAAACTGTGCATTCAAAGAGAAAGAAAGGTAAATAAAAAAAAAATCTGTAGACGAATTCGGGGAAATTCTTCCCAGAAAATTTCCTCCACACTAATAATTCTCCCCCAGGAAATCCTTTTCCCCCGCAGAAAACTCACCCCCCCCAAAAAAAAAAGTCTATATATTCCCCAATAACAAATATTATATGTAAACAATGGACAAATTGCAAAACTCGTAGCTTTTTCTTTCGGGGCTCTGGGGTTATCCCCAGAGTCATATTTATTGGACCTTTCAATTATGATGAACCAAATGGTTATCTCAAAATTTCATTCGAAGGTCTTTGGTGAAAAGAGGGCATTGAAGGGGGCTAGTTAACCTCCATTCTGTTTGGTTACATAAAAGGTCACTTAAAATTTTAATTTTTGTTCAAATGAGCCCTCTCCCGATCTTATAGAACCCTTAATTCGATAAGATCATCCCTGAAAAAAAAAAACCAACAAACAGCACACATCCATGATCTTTAAATAACGATGAAGACCATGCCGCCTTTCCATCATATAAGCAGCAAACTTCGGAACAGTTCTGATTTTTCAATTTTGATTAATTTTTCTAAGATCTCTTTTTATTGTAAGTTTTATTTCATTTATATGCGTAGTTTGCTTAGGACTAGTAACTTGGTCGTTACTAGGACACTACTACTCCCCCTCCCCTCAACACCAATAATAAAGGCATGTACCAGAGGGCTAGTTGGAAGGGGGCTAGTTGACCTCCATTCTGTTTGACCACTTAAAAGGGCCAATTAAACTTTTAATTCATGTTCAAATGAGCCTTCTACCGATCTCACAGAATCCTTTGTTTGATACGATCAACCCTGAAAAAAAAAAAAAACAAAAAAACAAAAACAAACGGCTCACATCCGTGATCTTTAAATAACGATGAGCACCACAATGCCTTTCCATCAAAAAAAAAAAAAAAAAAAAAAAAAAAAAAAAAAAAAAAAAAAAAAAAAAAAATGGTGACGGTTGTAATTTTTCAATTTTAGTTAATTTTTCGAAGATCCAATTTTATTGTTAGTTGTATTTCGTTTGTATACTTCTTTTTGCTTAGGAGGGTTTTTGGATATACAGCCGAAACGTTCTTAAGATTTAAACAAATTTCACTGTCTTAGGTAAATTCCCTGTTGTTTTACTTGTTGTTGTTTTTATCCATGATCATTCTTTGGCAAAAAAAAAAAAAAATCCCAATTCCAAATATTTGTAAATGAGAGCTTGAAACCGGTTCAGTAGGGTTCTCTGATTGTTTTGTTGTTAGGGAAGGGGGCAGATGCCTCAAAGGGTGCATTTTAATGCCAAAACATCCTAACTCATTGAGCCTTCATATAAATACTGAACTAGTTCTAAGGAGGGGGCAGGGAGAAGAGGTGGAAATTGATATATTGATTTCCAGGAATATTTCTGGCCTACGCTGTTATTATGAAAGTAAAGAATAACATTAAACCCCAAAATGAGCAGAATTCATTCCGTATAGGAGGGGGCTGTCCCTTCCTCATCCCCAACCTCCTCCTCATGCTCGTAGAAACATTGGAGGATGCTCATTCGACAATATATTCCCTCTTTTTTTCCGAGAATATGTCTGGTCTGTGCTATTGTTATGAAAGTAAAGAGTAATATTAAACCCCAAAATGAGAAGAATTTATTCCTTATAGGAGTCGTTTTATTCCTTATTATTCCTTATAGTCTTATCGGGGGGGGGGGACTACAAAAAACTACAAAACGCAACAAAATTTGTTGACCTATACTTTTTTTTTATTTTGTACGAACCGGAAGATTTTTTTTTTTGGAGGGGAGGTGGGTTCAAGCACTACTATAAAACACAGTGTCCAGTGTTCGACAAGCTCCTCGTCATTTTGTCTTTCCTTTCATTTTTTGCTGTATCATCTGTGAAATGTTTATTAATACAGAGGATTGAAGACATGCTTCCGGTCAACTAATGTGGGAATACAGCTTTTGGCTGCCAAAAAAGAGTAGGATTACAGTAGGAAGTGGAAGCACTGATTAACAAGGTTTAGAAACAAGTGTGTTAGCTTGGACTTTTTTGAGAAACTAAATAAATATCTGGGCGATGTTGGCAGATTGGCGTATTTGGGCGGTTTTTTAGGTGGTTGTGCAATGAAGCTCCTCAAATCAGCAGATTCTTCCAAGCGTCTTTTTTTATCACTTTTGGTGCATTTTTCTCCGCCGTTTTTTTTTTTTTTTTTTGCTTTTAAGGGTGCGTTGTCTCATACCAGGCATCTTGTAATGCTAATTACTGAGCTTTCCATCGCGCATAAGCTACTAACCTGGTAAAAATCAAGTATATTATTAAGTTCAAATCATAATTTTTTGTGCAAAAAAAGCATCCAGAAAAAAAAAGAACACCTTTTTTCATGGAAAAAGGAGCATGCAGATTTCCAGTCAAAATTCCTGACTTTTTCAAAGCTTTTTTACATCATTCTGTCCGTTGAATTAGCGTACTTAATTCTTGAGTTATACATCGTCCTGCTTATAGAAAAAAGTGATTGAAGTCACGTAGCCGGTATTTCGGAAACCGGTATTCTGTTCTTTCTACTACATAAGTTGCGCGGCACTGCACGCTAAAATGTCCCGTAAGTCATCACTTTTTCCTATTCCCAATCTCTGGGTTTAGTACATAAAGTAGATTTTTTAGTCTTGGTTTGAAATGGTCATAAATGGGATTGATTAGATATTCTCCTCCCAAGGAAGACCCTACCACACGAGTTAGCAGAACTGACGGAATCTGTTATTAAACCAGTTCTAAGTACTCTCCTCAGTAGAAATACCTGTCTACAGAATATATAGGAGACAGTTGGCCGAATTTATAATATAGACGGAATAAATAAAACAAAACCCCTTCTGTACTGATTTTTTTTTTTATTGCAGCAGAATTTACGGAACTAGGTAGACGAACTAAAAATTGCTGGTATGCTGGTAGTCCATTTACTAGTTGCATTGGTAGGCTTAGTGGGAGCCGGTGTTTTCCACCCGTAAAATTCTCCTCCTCGGAAATCCCCCCATGAAAAATTCCCCCACACGCTAAATTGAGTAGCCAAAGAGAAGGTACAGAATAGATACCTCGAAATATCGATCAGATGTTCTAAGGGGTAACAAAAGGACCAGATATAAAAAAAAGTTTTAGGACAGGAGCTATTTGGTGTCCAATCACTTTCGGCTTATAAAAAAGGACTGAAATCTCAATTTCTGATCGAATGAGCTTCTTCCAAAGTTTCTACGAACATGATGAGATGGGGATGAGGAAGGGGCATCCCCCTTCTGTAAGGAATAAATTCCGCTAATTTTGGGTTTACTCTTATATTTTTACTTTCATGACCAGAGATATAACAAGAGATCAAGAGGGATTAATTATCAATTTCTAACTCTTTTTATAAGTCAAAAGTATTGGAGACCAACTAGTCCATATTCTAGAACTGTTTTTGATATCTGGTCCTTTGTTACCCCTTAGGACACCTGATCGGCATTTGAGGCACCTCCAACTAAAGCTGTCGTCTACAAATGTTTGGAATTGTGTAATTTTTTTTTTACCAGAGAAAGATCGTGGTTTTGTGATCAATTTCCAGATATAAAAAAGGACCAGATATCAAAACGGTTCTAAGACAGGAACTGGTTGGTCTCCCATCACTAACCAAGATTTTTTTTTGGGGGGGGGGGGGGGGGGGGGGTGGGGGGGGGTGGGGGGGTATTTTTTTCGGGGTGAGGTTCAAAAAAGCATCAAAAATGTATTTTTACGTAAAGAGTAACATTAAACCCCAAAATGAGCAGAATTTATTCCGTATAGGAGGGGTGTCCTTTCCCTATCCCAAACCTTCCTCTGATGGTTGTTGGAACTTCAAAGAATGCTCATTTGATCGGAGATTGAGAGCTCTAAGCCTTCTTTAAACCGAAACAGTTTTCTGCTTAAGAATTCAAATATTGGATTGTAAGTAAAATTTTGAATAAAATTTGAATATTTGGTTAAAATTTTTGATGGACAGTTGTCTTGTTGAATATGTTCTTAATAATTTTAGTAAAGAAATACGGGTGGACGGAGACGGGTATCATTCGTTCATGTGGATAGAAGTTTTGCGTGAATTGGTCTTACACGTGGCTGATGGATAAGCCTTGACATGATTTGGTAAACGATCAGAAATTAAAATAAAGAAACAGATTATTCCGTATATGAGGGGGGCTATCCCCTCCTCAGAACCTCACACTCTCTCACTCAAAACATCGCAAAACAAAGTTTGAAATTTTTGTGGCAATTCTTAAAAAACTGCTGAAACACACGTTCCGTTGAACTGGAATAAAAAACTTTTTTTTTCACAGTTCTTTAAAAACGACTGCTGAAACACAAGTTCCGTTGAACTGGAAAAAAAAAAATTTCACAGTTCTTTAAAAATGACTGCTGAAACACAAGTTCCGTTGAACTGGAATAAAAAAAACTTTTTTAAAACACTATTGTCGGTAACAACTCATTTGGTAGCAAATGCAGGCTAAGGTTTAAAAGCAGGCTAAATCTTTAAAAGGGCCCTGGAACTTTTGGTTTCCAATTGAATGAGTCCCCTCCAAAGTTTATACGACCACCCTTCCCATAAAAAAAAACTACATCTTAACAATGGGCAACTTGTATAAATTACAGCCCTTGTCCGGGGGGCTGGAAGGGAGGTTGTCAAACCCAGAGTCAGGGTTATTTGATCTTCGGACTATTTTGAACAAAATGGCTCTTTCAAATTTTGCTTGGGTATATTTTGGGGAAACGGTGGGGGGACTGGCTTGTTGCCCTCAAATCTCTTTTGACTCTTAAAAGGAGCCTTATAACTTTTGAATTGTGGTCGAATGGGACCTTCTCCGAAGTTTATACGACCATACCTTACATTAGTGGCTCTGGGGGAAAAAATTTAATACATTGAGCCCTTATGGCTCTTTACTATAGGCGATGCTATAGCATTTTCTGTGACTTAAACAGGTGAGTAGAACTTTCAATTTCTCTTCTAATGAACATCCGAAACTATCCAAGGGGAATTTTCTTGGAGGGGGGCGCCTAGACTCAGGCTTAGTATAGTTTTCAAACCTTCGAAGCGATTGATATATTACGCCCCACCCTCTTACTTTTACGAAGTCTGTGCACTAGAAATAACGGCAGAAGGTATACAGCGTAAATATTGCTGTTTCTGGTGCAGTACTAACATATTTGGAGCTATAGTGCTAATAGTTCGCTTTACAAGTGCCAGTTTTTTTTTAGCAGCTTTCATTTTGAGCAAGACTACTGAAAATTTTAAAATCCGGTTTTACAACAAATTTTAATAGTCAATCTGGCAAGTCTAGTTTCCAGTTTGCTCACAGGTATAATTTTTGGCTTTTGTTCAGAAACCATTTTGAAGGGTTTACCTCTTGTATCTTATGCGCAGCATTCGCGGATCAGTCTGCTCGTCGCGGTTTTTAATTATTTAGTTCGTTTTATTGTATTGGTGAATTGAGGGGCATGAGGCGCGGTTTACGTATGTATCGGAACAGGAAGACTACGGTTTTTCCTAGAAATCGTGAAGGTCGGGCAATGGTGAAGGAACCTGATAGTTTACATGGAGGAACTTGGATTACGAAAGAAAAATTTTCTGCTAGCATGTCTAGATAGAAATTGTGAGACAATGGTTAAGTAGATGTGTGGATGATGGACAGCGTTGGATGCTGCCTGGTTCCTTGTGCGAGTAGAAAAATAAGTGCTGTGAAATCAGTTGAGAGCGATGAAGCCTCAGCCGGGAAAAAGAAGAAGGAGAAGAAACCAAAACTGGAAGTCATCATACTCCTACAAGGTATCCTATTCTTAAGTGGAGTATCAGACAAGAGGGCAATATAAGCAATGAACAGGAATTCACGAGTTCGCAGGCTTATGCATGTAAAAGTGAAAATAGCTTTTGATATAAGTCTTATATATCATGTAGCTTGTACTTATTGCATATGTCCTTACGTTACTTGTGATCTGTATTTTGTTTTATCCTTTTGCTATCTTGCCTGAGCCTCGCTCGAGAGGATGTTTATTGCTAATACTTAAAATGTACGTATTTCATAAGTATGAAACTCAGTGTAATTTTCTATCGTATAATATTAGAAAGCACGTTGTTAATTATAAAGTTCCTGCACTTTTAATTATATATTTAGCGATGAAGTATCTAAAATTAGCCAGAATATGACTAGAACCAGACCCCCATAATTATAATTTGCTTTACAGAAAACCTTCGCGAAAAACGAGACTTAACCTGTTTTAGCGGACTAGCTAGCTTGGTCGTAGGGTTCATCTTCTTTTTTTCACAACTACTTTTGATATTTCCAATAAAAACTAGTGTTAACCATGCACAGCATTCACGAATCAAAATTTTGTTCATTGGACATTTTTTTATTGTCAAGAATTATTCATGGTCAACCTCTTAATTCAGATTAAATAAATTCAATATATTGCAAGTTTGTTTATGACGAATTAAGTAATGGAAATTAAGATAACTGGTTATTCCTAACGTAGGCTGTCTCAAATAGCGTTTACGTATAGCTAGATTCCCGTGTCTAGGTAGCCTATGTATCTAGCTAGACATCTTTGTACGGACGATAAAAATAGTAAATCAGATCGTTTACGGTATTTTTTAGCGACCCTTGTCAATAGTAACCGGCCCTTTGTTGTGTCACCATCATGCTATTTCAAAATTGAAAGTCTCAGTCAAACATAAACCAGTATATGCGTCTTCAAAAATCCACTTAATTACTTATCGTTGTATTTTTTTTTCTTTTAGAAAAAGGAAAGAAAACCTCTGAAAAGGGGTGCGATTTAAGGGGTGTGACTCCTCTGAAAAGGGGTGTGTCTTAATGAAATTTGTACCCTCAAATACGACATTTTCGAAGACCTTGGAATGGAATCTTTATCCTAAAAATTCGATTTATTTTTATTTTTGTCGAAACGGATGCGTGTCGACTATTTTTGTCCTAGCCGCCGATGCATGTTACTTATTTTATTTTGTTGTTTTTATTTTCTATCAAGGATAATCGCCTCGAACCAGTGGTCTTAGAAAATAGAGATAAGACCCGCTTAAACTATTTTTTATAGTCTTAGTGCAATTTTTTAACTAGCAAAAAAGATTTTGCCCCATCATATTACTTCTTTCGTCCAGTTTTTGCCGCAGGCCACAGTTTTGGTCAAAATTGGCCTGACTGTCGTAAGACCAAATATTACGAGATGGCCACTTTTTTTCAGATGTTGAAAAAATTTATGAAAATGCCCCATTTCCTTGGGATATTCTTACGTGCCTATAATTTATTTATTATAAGAAAAATAGACAAGAATTAGATATCCAAAAAAACTGTTATTTTTTATGGGAATGCAATGCTGTGTTTAAAACTTTAAAAGAAAAGTTATTACTATAAATGGGAGAGGGAATACCGCCCTGTCAACTCCCTGCTCCGTATAATAAATCTAAAGTTTAAACACGTATAACAATGGTATGAGGAAAACAACTCATTTAAATGTATTTGCATTTTAAAGTAAAATAAAATTCTACTGAGTCAAGCTCCATCTAAGTTAAATTTTACATCAAGGGAGCTGGTCGAAATCCCGCTTTTTTTCTGGAGATTTTATATTTGTTACAGGGGTTGTACTATAAAAACAGCTCGTAACCCCAATTGATCTAGAAAGATATTACGTGCGAAGGGTGATGAAACCCTATTAACCCACACCGTTTATGTTCAATTTTATTTTTTATACAACAATGCTCTGAGAATGATAATCATTCCTCGAAAAAAAAAAATCGTTAAAATATTTCTCGAGGGTGGGATGTCAAAAATATATTTCAGAATAATAATATTTATGTTAATTAAGAGGGCTCTTTAGAAAAATTTTGTTCTTAGGGAATGTACCACCCCTCCCCCTTCTTTGCAAGTACACATATGAATGTAAGCTTTTGAGATACACTAAGTATATTAGTGCATCTGTCTATTGTTGGTGTGGAGCTATACGCTACTGTAGCCCTTTAGCCCATCAGAATCTTTTGATGTATATTCTCTGTGTTACTACAAACTGTTTAATTGACAATATGCGAAAAAAAAGTGTAAAGGGTGATGACGATGATGTGAAAAAAGGTAAACTCTGATGATAAGGAGTGAAGCTACCTCAGTGGCTGCATTTGAAAAAAGGCAATTTATACGAGAAATGTTTTTTTTTTTCTAACTTGAGAACATTATTGCCCTAAAATTACGTTTTCGAATAATCTAGCCCCTCCCAACAAAAGGAAGGATAACAGAATGGTTAAGACAGATGCTATTTAACACAAATACTACTTAACTGTCTAATTTTGCTCTTCCTCCGAAAAGACGTACGCAGGACGTTTTTTTTTTGGGGGGGGGGGAATGATAAAATAGCTTTTATTTGATATTTTGAATCAGAAACGCTAAGGAATTCTGAAATTTTTGGATTTCGGGTAGACCAAGCCCAGGGGCCTCCCCTTCTACGCGCGTGCTTTTTCTATACCTCAGGCAGAGCTGTGAATTGGAGCAATCTAGATAATGTTAGATTTACGGTACTGCCCTGTCAACACGACTGGTTTTTCATAAAACGACTCTTAGGAAGCTAGTTTTTCTTGGGAACTTGATTTCTAACTGAATTGGGGCTTCGACTGTAACTAGCTTCAAATCAATCCTTTTTTTATACCTTACGCTTTTCTTCTTGTCCTAACTACTAGCCGTTCAGAGCTCTTATAAAACGGAAAACAGGCAATTATGTTCTTTAATAGGAACAACAATATGACATGAAAATTACAATTGTCAGAGATTGGCATGCTAGTTTGAATTTAATAGCTAACAACAAATTCGTCTGTCACTGACGTGAAAAATTGACACGACGAAAATCATTGACAAGGAAGATAGATTGATCGTATTCATTGTAGGGCTGTGTGCCAAGTCCTAGAACTAGGGCAGAACCAGTCGGAAAATTTACGAAAGTTCGAAGTCTCTGGGGCAAGAAAATCTGCCTCCCTGGGCACCCCTGAGTACTTGGCTAATTTATATTTTAATAAGTTTTGCCTAGTCGGTTCCTCCTGAGTTGTAATCTGGGCTACACGTTTTTCAGGATTTGAGCCAGATTGGACATCAAATTTGCTTCTTTTTTTCCAAAGTCAGCCCTATTTTATACTCATTCAAGCATTAAAAGCAATTAAGGTGTGAAGCCATGGAATAAAACACACTTTCCCAAACCCCATTCTCCGCCACCTACCAGACATTATAGCATTTGTTATTGGCAAATATAGGGAAAGTTTTTTGGGGAAATTTTCTATGGGAAAAATTTTTCGTGGGGAACAAAGTTGCCTGGAGGAATTTTCGTAAGAATTTTTTTTGTACAGGGGGGAAGGGGATTTCCTGGCATGATTTGAAAAACGTCAGGAATTAAATCTTTTCAACTGAAAGTAAAGACCAAAATTAAAACTTTAAAAGAACAGCAGTCATTGCGTATGTTGGGGGAGGGGGGGGCTTTCCCTTCCTCAACCCTCTCTATTGGCACAAAAGTTTGACTTTTGTCACGGTTAAAAAAGACTGTTCAAACACAACGACTTTTGAATTTGAGTTAGCAGCATTTTTTTTTTGAAGAACTTCAAAACTTTAGCATAAAGAGCAAAGGTTGAGGAAGGGGATAATCCTCCCTCATATACGGAATAATTTCTGTTTGTTTTTAGTTTTAATGTTGTTCCTTACTTTCAGACCTTACTTTTTACTTTTTTTATGTTTAGTACTATTAAGGAAACATCGAAAAGAAACGCATTTGTGTGTGACGTCATCCAAATGATTTTTTTTTTCCAAAATTATGGCTCTAAACGCAATTGTCCAAAAAATTTTATTGAAAGATCAAAGTTCGAAAACGCAGACTATCGATTTCACATTATTTTGTATCAGAATCATCACTTAAGGTTACTAAAAAAATTACCTCAATGAAATGAGGTAACACTTTCAAAAACCTGGCTAATGTCGCATTGATTGCGTAAATTGCGCAAGTGGTTCTGTTTTTCTTCTTTTGATTTATAAGCTTAACCAGAGCTTACCGTAAAACTTCCTAGAAATTTCGACTTGTTAAACCGGTCTTTCGTCTCACATCTGACGAATTTTGGTTGTATTCGAAACACGTTTCATTGTTTTTAGCAATGAACCTGTTCACAAACTACTTTTCATAACGTTCAATGCACCCACTCATGATGTCGTTTGGCCGACGAAAAAGCTTATCTAGACAAAAAAGTCAATGAGAATAGAATGTATAAGACAGTTCAAGGTAATTTGAGGGGGGGGGGGTAGAAGAACATATTAAGGTACTTATGTATTATACCAAACACTCAAGAAGTGAAGTTAGGTTAGTCATAATGAAATATACCAAACCACGATGAAAATATAATGCTTTAGTTTTTTATATACTAATGTAATTTGGGCTATATATTTGCACACTAGGGGGGGGGGGGGGAGTAATTAACCTTACCCCCCCCCCCCCCCCTAATGCGCAAATATACAGCTTAAACTATACAAGTCCAATGCATTCTCCAGTCATTTGTCTTTGCGGTTAGGAAACCGGTTTTCTGAGATCTTACATTCAGCAAACTTCTAGACTGTGTTTGGTATCATGGTTGCAGCGGTAGCTGCAACCTAGTAAAGAGCGAACCACAGCCCATAGTAACCGAAAGTTAAAAAAACGTGTTTTGAAATAAAAACTACCTTGTGAAAAAAATTGCCATGTAACACTGGTTCAGGAATGGTAACTACTATTTCGGTTTGTCTTTAAAAGTAAAAGTTTTTTGCGAAGATAAATTTATGGTGATTCCACAAAAAAAGCCTGAAACCCCTCAAAAATGGCGTCAGACCAAAGTGAAAATTGTACCATTGAAATCAGCATGGTTGAAAACCTATATTAGGGAAATTACAGTCCCCCTTCTTGTACAACAAGGAAAATCACTTTTGCATGGGTAGGCTAACACAGTACACAGATCTGTCTCCCGTTATTTTCGTTTTTTTCTAGTAGGGCAAGAGGGGTGGCCAGAACATCAAAGAGAGGTGTGTAAAAGCTCATTCGAACGGAAATTAAATTTGCTAATGCCCTTTTTAAGTGACCAAAAAGATAGGAGGGCAACTAGCCCCCCTCCCTGAAGGCCCCTGCCCCCCCCCCAAAGTCATCCAATCACAATTGTGAGATAGCCATTTTGATGAACATAGTTCAAAGGTCAACATCTT
Source organism: Artemia sinica (assembly GCA_027921565.1). Taxonomy (NCBI): domain Eukaryota; kingdom Metazoa; phylum Arthropoda; class Branchiopoda; order Anostraca; family Artemiidae; genus Artemia; species Artemia sinica. The sequence goes on from JAPEVW010000042.1 coordinate 65,905, forward strand.
TGGTTTTGGTGATGATATTACCCTCCATAATCCTTGGGGAAAGGGCTGCACGCTGTATCGGTATCGGACGTGTTTATATCACGCGTATCGGTATGAGCATATTGTTATTGGGCGCATTGGTATCGCAGGAATCTAGACAGATTTTTAATAGCTCATGTAAAAGCTATTTCTCATATCTACGTCCAGTGGCGTAATTTAGGCAAAATGCTGGGGGAGGGGAAGGGGCAAAGTTGGAAGCAATTTTCCCAAATCAAGTGAAAATGATAGTGAAAACTAAAAAATGAGCATATATTACCATAGAGGCAAAGATATACCAAAGAAAACTGACCTGTTTCTCTGGATACTTGAATTATGCAGACTTATCTTAGTTTGACAAGATTTTTTGCAGAAACAAAACTTTTGCTGGGGGGCAAAAACGGGTTGAGGGGGACTTAGGTCTGGAGGAGGTAGTTGCCCCTCCCCCTACCCTGCCCATAACAAATTAAGCCCCTTTCTACGTCCTTCCTATATAAATTCCTCCATCAGCAAGTTCCAAATGGCACCAAAAACGGCACTTTCGGTGCCATATCTCAAGTGGATAAGCTGGGGCTAGTGGGCTACCAGTATTTTTTAGTGACGTTTATTGGCTCATTTGAAAGCTATTTTTCATATCTACGTGATTTTTATCAATTCTACCATCCAAGTTCCCTTAATAAGCTAGGCAATTAAGATACAAACATGTTTTGTTTTCTCCCTTCTATACGATCATTTTCACTGTTTTTGTAAATGTGATGCAATCATTTTTTAACTCATGTCCCAGGAAGGTATTTGGTCAAGTATTTTGATTCAAAAGGGAATAGAGGTGATCCAGTCCATGGTTTTGCAACGACATACTGAGTAGATCACTAAATCCATACCCCAACGAGTGGCGTAATTTTGTCAAAATCCTGTGGGGGTGGGGTCAACGTTGGAGGCAATTTTCCCAAATCAAGTGAAAATGACAGAGAAAACTGAAAAATGACCTTGTTTCAGTAGATGCTTGAATTATGCAGGCTTATCTTAGTTTTGACAACTTTTTTGGAGAAACTAAATTTAAGCTGGAAAGGGGGGGGTAAACTGGGGTCTGGAGGGAAAATGGGGTCTGGGAGGGGAAGTTGCCCCCTCTGCCCCATAGCAAGTTACACGACTGACCGCAACCCCCTACTACTTAGTGGTTGGAGAAGTGTAGGCATGTGGTTCTGGAATAAGCATGAGCACTGTTCTGTTTTTCTGAAGAAACACAAAAAAAAATAAACAGGGCTTGAATGAAACAGAACAGGTCAAAAAAAACAAAAAAAAAAAACAGAAGACCCGTTTCTGTTTCTGTTGTTTTTCGGTGAAAACAGAAAACAGCTGTTTTCGTTCAAAAAACAGCTGTTTTTCGAACAGCTGAAGCTTAAAGAAAAACAAATTGTAAATGATAAGTTTTGGTTTATTATCAGTACTATTGCAGTATTTTTTCCGCCAAAAAGAACAGTTTTTCAATTAAGGGGCGAAAAAACTGTCTATGCACACAACATCGCCATCCTTCTTTATGGTTATTTTCTTCCATTTTCCCGTTCGTTTTTTCCAAAAATACGCTTTTATGTTTTGTACAGAATTTCTCGAATTTCCCGGAATTTCATACTAGTTATTTGAGACGTTTTGAAAATAAAATAATTTTCGTCGTCAAATTGCGCAGTCAGCTCAAAGTCATTAGTGTTTAAGCAGAGCCCATATTTGCTTTGGCGGGGGACAGTCTCCCCCTCCAGACCATGCTTTCCCCTTTCCCATCCTGATGTTTGGAAGCCATCTGAAACAATGTATGAAAGAAGAAAAATGCACGGGAAAATGACACTTCTTACCGCCAAGTTAAACATTTTCGTTGCCTCGCAGCTTAAAACAACTTTTTAGATTAACTATTTCCTAGCCAATTTGTATGAGAGACAAATAAAAGGAAAATTCATGGTTTAAGGGTACTTTGTATATTTGTACGGTTCTTTGTGCTAGAAAATAATGTTCTAGGCCCTCCACCGAATTCATTCTTAAGTAAATATGTAAAATGAAATTTCTCAAACTGTGAATTTCAAAGAAACTTAGACCCTTTGTTACAAAATACTTTCTTTAAGCATTCTCTCTCTCTTAAATAGGTTTTCAAAGGGATGATAAAATAAGAACAATTGCACTTTTTGATAACTTATTTCGAAAATTTATTTCGCTTTGCGGCAGAAAATACTTTCTCCAACCCATACACTTCCTTTATTATAGAAAGTGTTACTACATCAAACTTTTGTTTTAAGAATACGAGTGGGCATGCTTTTGATTATTTAGCCACGTTTTCATGGCCCATTCCCAAAGGAAAAGGGGTAGTGACAACCTCGACTATCAATGTTTGAGCAAGTGTGACGTGTCTTCGGATAGCCTGTGCTGCAGCCTCATTTTGTGACAGACTCTCCAGCTCCCCACTCTTCTTCTCCACTACTTTCACTGCCCTCTTCCTTAGTGCATCAGTTTATTCAGATTCTTCAGCAAACGTATCTTCATTTCCGGAGTTTTCAGAGCAAGGAACAGAAAGACCGTCTGAATCGTTTTCACCAGTTGGAACGACATCTTCGACTTCATCAAAGGATTCCAAGCAATCTTCTTCAGGGACGTCATTGTCTAAATTTCGATGGACCAAAATCAAGAACGCGTGCAACAGATGAATGAAGACAATGTTAAAAACATGAAGTTTAGGAAAGGCCTCATATCCTGCAGGCTTCGGTGACGTCGTTCCCAGAATCAGTCACAGCGCAGAACATTCTTATCTATCATTGAAAGCTTCCTGATTGCAACTTGGATTGCTGAAAGGATGTTAGTAGTTGTACGAGAATGCTCATGCCTCTTGAAATGTGAAAAGATAGTGGTGCAACCTCTGCTCATTTTTCATCTGCTCAATTTTTCATCCTGGGGTAATAGGCAGCAATACCTATAAAGCCAGATCCTTTTTGCAGACCAGCAGTGAAAAGTCAAGCTAGTCTGAGTGGCAGATCTTAAAGCAGCCTTCTGAACTTCTTTTTTTCTCTGGCAGCAAAAACTTATGTGACGATGGATGGTTCCCACAAATGGTGCTTTCAAGCCCCCTGTTGTTTTTTTTTTTTTTTTAATAAGCTGTTTCATATCTGGCTTATCAAACACAGAAAGTTGGCAATTTGTCATTAAACAGGGTGTTGCAGCAGAGCATCCGCAGACCAGCTTGTTTTGATTGATTGGAAATAAAATACCGTCGTATCTCTGTTCTTCTTATTCCAGATTTCACTAATCCATTGCCCTCTGTGTCACTTGCTTTACTATCTGGAGCTTTCTCAAGGGAAGCAGCCTGACTTGATATTTTTTTTTTTTTTTTTTGGTTTGGGTTTATTTTCTGCACCAGTCGTATATACTTTATCTTTGTGCATATCAATTGTTTGCTTCCTCTTAAGAAAGTATATAAATGTCATTGCATGACATCATGCTTGTCTTAAAACAAAGGTTGATTTTAGGATTTTTCACAAAATTAGGAGCACCTTCCAGTAGCCTACCATTTTGAAAATTGTACTTCCAGCAAAATGTCTGACATCTTTCACCTCAGTGGCGTAATTAGGGGGAAAGGGGCCAATTTCCCCCTGAGCGGTTTCGTTTGCGCAATGAGCCAAGAAAACCTGTCGGCAAATAAAAGCAAAATGACAGCTCCTAACAACGGTTTTCCTAAAAACTTAGACAATTTGCAGCACAGTATTAATTTTACGGGAACTTAGTATTTAAGAGACAGATACAAGAAATAATATACTGCTTAGTGACAATTTTTTTAATCTATTGTGATGTATGGCAAAAATTGCCGTTTTCACCGGAAGGTGTGTTATCCTACAGAATGAGAAAAGTGTATCAGCATTTTATAAGATTTTGGCCAGCTACGCCAGAATCTGCTAGTTAGGCCACTGTTTCAACTCTAGGCTTTTCCCTGAAAGGGTTTCCGTTGATTATATTTAAGATGGTTTTTATTAACGTGAGAAAAAGTATATTTGACATCTTGAAAAAGTATATCTTGTTATGTTGATGCAATAAAACGTGCCAGCAAAAACATATATTTCTACTGGACAAGACTTCAATACATTTACATTCCTCTCTGACTAAACATTTAAAAAATTTGCAATTAATAATCGGTATTTATCATGTATAGGCTAGTATGGTAATCATAGCAAGTCACTGTTATCTAGCAGCATAAATTCCATAAAAACCATTGTATTAAAGTTTTCCCGGTTAAAGGTGCAGATTACTTCCCATGGAATGTAGGACACAGAGGCCCTACCAATAGAACCAGAATATACAGTAATAAGTGATTTGTTTGAATCCTGCTTCACCTAGACAGTATCTATGTAACTTTGCTGCTCAATGGGGCTGAATAATATACACTAAAAAAATAAGTTGTTTTAGTCGGACAACAAACTACACCTTTAACGTTCTCCCATTTACACACCTACCTACTCTCATCTGACTCCTAAGTCCTAATTTTGCCTAGCTGCAACAATCTAGGAGCACATTTGATATGTTAGACACACTGAGTGCCATCATTTTACTTACTTCTACTTTATATAACGCTCCAATTCAAAAACTGTATGGGGCGTAACCACGCTTCTTCAAAATTTCAAATTTTGATTTAAAACACTATTTTGTAAGTTTGAAATTTCTCAATATCTCATTCTCGAATTAATAAAGTAAAATCAAGAACAGAAGAAAAACAGTTTAGAAAAAAAACAGAAACAGGACAGAATAGTTATTATAACAACAGAAACAGAACAGAACAGGTAAATAAAAAACAGGTCATCTGTTTCTGTTCTGTTTCTGTTTTTTTTTGTAAAAACAGAACAGAAACAGGTACTTTAAAAACAGAACAGAAACAGAAAACAGAAACAGTGCCCATGCTTATTCTGGAACCAGTTAAAGTTGTATAATAAAAGAAGGATTACTCATTGTTATACTTACTTACTAATTCTACCATAATATTCTCTCCATACTTAAGATTGTGCATCCAAAGAGGACGAAAGACAAATGAAAATAGGTCTCTAGGAGATTTCAGATAATTCTTCCCAAAATTTTTGAAATTAAAACAAACATAGTTTATAATACCATATATCGTACCTACACAAGAAGTGATCTTTTTTTTGAAATTTTCATTCATTTCTGAGTAATGAGTGGCTTTTTATTTAGGGACAGGTCAAATAAATCCCTAAGCTTAAAGGCCCATTTCTGTTGAGCTAGCAAAATGTTCTGAAAGTGTGTCGATACATAAACCTGTCCGCTCAGTTAAACTTTTATGTCGTTGCTACTCGCCTGGAGCTACTTTCTTAAGTGCTACTAAATTTAATTAAAAAAAACGAATCAGAAGATCTATTTCTTCTTTTTAATTTTTTTTTTACGAAAAGATACGATACTGTTTTTGATTTTTTTTTTTTACTCTAAACCTATTTTTTTTCCTTCAATTCTTGTACGGCTTCTTAGTTCTGCTCCTTAATAAGGGTTGAGATGTCTTATCTCCCCTAGATTGGAAGTGATTAGGAATTAAAAAAATAAGTTTTCAACTGAAACTAAGGACCAACATTAAAACTTAAAACGAACAGAAATTATTCCGTATAAATAAAAGAGGTAATAGCAGTGTTGTTTCTAAATTAAATTTTAATAAAAACGAGCATAGATAAATTCAAAAAAAATGTTTTTCCGAGGGAAGTGAAAGAGCGAAGTTGAAACTTAAAACGAACAGAAAATATTACTTCACATCCTGCCTAACATATATCAATAAAACTAATACAAATAAATCAATTGGTGATATTTCCCTTTGCTATTCTATATTTGCAATCAGCATAAAAGTCACTTCTTTTGATATATTAATTGTTGTCAAATTTGCTTTTTTAGAGCTTCGGTTATTATTGAGTCGAGTTGCTCCTTACTTACAATTCGTTACCACGAACTGTTTGACTTATTGAATTTGTAAGATGTCCATGTTGTTTCGAAACATAGATATATAAAAATATTGCGAAATTATTTTCTGAGAATCTGTTCAAAAAAATTTCAGTGCTGCTATTTCAGGTCATCTGTATCGTTGTACTATATGCTTACATGTTTAGATATTGTATAATGTTTATATCTTGTAGAGGGTATTGCATTTTGTTTTATTATATTGTTTACACTTTTTGTGGTATTTTACGTTTTTGTTTATCATACGTTATGTTTTATTGATAGTTTAATTTTGCATTGTGTTTCCTGTACAATATGTGCGAATGACCTTTGACCCTCTTCATTTATTGCAACACATGTTTTCTTTAATTAACTTCATTATTTGGTAATTTTTAGTTGTTGTTGTGTTTTTAATTTTGGCTTAACAGGGTAAACCCTTTGCACTTGTATTAAAAAAATGGACAATCAAGATTTCATGAGAATTCCCAGAATTCTCACAGAATTCCATTGTTCAATGTAATAATTCTTATATGTTGGATTTTTTTTTTTTTTTTTAAACCAAAGCTATTTTTTATGCTGAAGTCGTGCTTCTCTCTCCCTGAAATAGATTCCTGTGTAATTGTTACTCAGTGTAATAATATAAATTCGTAAGACTAATTATACTATATTACGCTATAAAAAGAATAATACTACTTAATAGCTTAATGCTAATTGTAATGTAAAAAATATAATGTGAAAATTAGTGCATTTGTTCAAGGGACTGGATCAAGATTTTACGGGCATGCCCATAATTCCTTATTTTCTTTACACAATTCGCCTTTTTTTCTGAAGTTGCCCCTTCTCTCCCGAAATAGATTTCTGTTTACGTCATGGTTACAAGACAGCCTGATGTTATATAGAAAGAATATAATACTATTAATTAGTAATTACTAGTTATACTATAAAAAGTGTATAATACTAATAAGTACTTTAATGCTAGTTTTACTACAAATAAAATATAATAATGAATACTTTTATCAAGGACTAGAGAATCGAGACTTTACGGGTATATTTGTAATTTCTTATATTTTTAAAACAGTTTTATTTGTTTTTGAACTGTGACTACCCCCTTCTGAAATAGATTGCTGTATACGTGCCTTTTTATAAAATAAAAAAATTTAATAATACTAATTATTAATTACTAATTAAAGTATATTATACTATAAAAAGCATTTTACTACCTTTCTATAATATAAATAATGCTATAAAAAACATAACTTGATAATTAGTACTTTATATTCAAGGGACTGGAGAATCTGGCAAATCCACATTCATCAAACAGATGAGAATCATTCATGGGACAGGTTATTCAAATGAGGATAGAAGGGGTTTTATAAAGCTGGTATATCAAAACATATTTATGGCGATGCAAGCTATGATCAGAGCCATGGATTTGCTACACTTAGAATATGGCGACTCGTCGTGCATTGTATGTTTTTTTTTTCTTTTTGATGTTTTTTTTCTCGACATCAAATTTTAAATTTCGAGATTTCGATAAATATATTCCTATGATCTTGTACTATAATATAAAATTTGATAATATAGGATTGTATTTGATAATATAGGATTTGGTAATGTATGATAATAATATATGATTATATTATAGGGCTTGATAACATTGGATAATATAGGGTTACATTTGATAATATAATCCTATATTACTACTAGCCAAAGCAGTAACCAGGGGGTTAGGGGATTTGACCCCCCCCCCTGAAATGTCTTTCCGACTCGTAAAAACGTAACAAAAATGAATATAAACAAATTTTTGATGCGGTTTTTTTTAAGTTTTTTTTTGAACACCCCCCCCCCCCCCCACAAAAAAAAATCCTGGATACGGCCGTGCTGCTATTACTATCAATTCATCACAGTTCCATCCCGGTTGAACACAGTTGCGCACTCTCCTCCTCACCGCCAACCCGTTTAAAGCCTCACTCTTCAATTCCATCTAATCTCATTGCAGTTTCTTTTAAATTGTTTATAATGACCTCTTCTTGTTCCGTTCGGGGGCGACTTGCTTTTCATTTGTCCTCTTATGGACGGCTAAAAAGCACATCTTTGGCAATCTATCATCCTTTATCCGTAGTACAGGACCTAGCCATCGTAGCATGTTTTATTTAATTTATCTGTCGGGTAAATTCACTAAAGTATACCCCGCCCCACCCATCCCGCCTCCATAAAATTTTCCAAGGGTAGAAAGAACTATCCTGTTCATAGAATAGTTTCTTATTACAAAAAAAAAGAGTTTGCAAAACAATAAAGAAGTCCTTTGTTTTTTATGTTTTTTTTAACATCTATTTTTTTTAACTTTAGGTATTAAATTTTGAGGATTCATTAAAAGAGCCATGTCGTATTTTCAAAAGCTCAAGGAATCGGAGTTGGAATCGTTGCTAAAAATTCCAATATTTTGGGATTCAGTGTTGGCATTTTGAATTTGCTCAATCCACAGCTGAGATGACAACTTGTACTTGCTGCCGGACCAACCGTGGACGCCTCGCTCGGCAACTAGAAGACTCCGAATAATTGACTCCATTTCACAGGATTTTCTGCCACCTCTTCAGCAAACAGGAGCCAGCATCTCTCTCATTTTCTATCAAACTTTTAAAATCTGCCAATGGGGTTGAGGTGGTCTTTGACAATTGCCCACCAACTCTTCAATTCATCGCCAGGTCGCCTGCGTCAATCTGGATAAGGAGCAGTAGAAGATGATGTAGTTGAGGATGGTGCAGCTTGATGATGCGGTCATTGGGTCTTCTCAGAACATGGCCAAGCCAACACAGTCTTCACTGTTCGACAATAATGGCAGTGGGCTGAATGTTACTGCCGCGGTGGCGCACAACAACATTTGAGCGGAGTATTGAATCCTCAGGACTTTACCTTGACAGCAGTGGTCAGATACTTCCATATCATGGAGATGAAGCGCCTTTAGTGGCCAAATATTGACTGCAAAGAAGAGAACAGATCTATCCGCCGCTTGGACTAACAGCAAGCTTTCAGGAGATAATTTAAATATGGAAACTCGAGTGTTTATTGTACATATTATTTTTGATTCAAGCGTAAAAAGAAAAGTTCTGGTGAAAGTTTGCCAGCCAGGTTAGAAATATGGGGAAGTACGCCTATGTGGTAATGCACCACAGGGAGTTTTTTGTGAAGGGTGGAGGACTGATGGGAAAGGAATTAAATTTCCAGCTGGAATAGAAACATTGAGAAATACGGCTGTGTGACGATGCACCACAGGGAGTTTTTTGGAGGGTGGAGAATTAGTGAGACATTAATGAAGAGTTTTAAAAGATAAGTACGGAGGGGTATTCAACAAGTACGCGGAATTTCTGGTCATCGATGTAATAGCAAACCGTTTTGCGGGACTCTGAAAGGGTTGTACTTGTAGACTTTTTTGAAAGTACGAAAAATTGTCACAGGAATCAATTATGTTGAAGTTTCGGGGGAAAAGAACAGAGTTAGCTAAAAACGTCCAGGAAAGCTCCATCGCTGAATCCTCTCCATCACGACAACGCCCAAGCGCATTCTTTACACGTTCCTAAAGGTTTTTTTTTAGAGAATTTCGATGGGAATTGCCTGGGCTGGGGGCGGGGGGATGTGACCCTTCATCCCAACCTTTTATCCGAACCAGGACTTCATCCTGGCTCATCTGACTTGTTTATCACCGTAACTCAAGGAACTGCAGAAAGAGTCTTATTTTTTGAACAGCGATGTAGCGAAACACGCAGCAAAGACATGGCTCATAAAGAAGTCTCCATATATCTTCAGAAATATTTTAAAAGTATGGACCCCCCCCCTCATCTCCGAAGTAGTACATCTACCTCAACAGTGGTTATGCTAAAAAGAATATATATCTTTTGCAATCGAATAATTAATAAAGATCTACAAAATTCCGCGTATTTTTTAAATGCCCCTTGTATATGCATTAAATAAAAAAAACAGGTTTTTTCAGCTGAAAGTAAGGAGCAACATTAAAACTTTAAACGAACAGAAATTATTTCGTATATGTGTGTGGGGGGGAGGGTCGCCCTCTCCTCAACACCTCGCTCTTTATGCTAAAGTTCAAATTTTGTCCCTACTCTTTAAGAATGACTCCTGAATCATAAAGGCCGTTTAATTAAAATAATAAGCTCAAATAACACAAAAAAATACATTAAAATTGCTTAGATTCCGCCTGCTTACTTTTATTTTCAAGGAATGGTGATGAAGATATGGGAAAAATAAAATTTTCAGATTCCCTTTGCTTATACTGTCCGTCAACTGCGCCCTCTTCTTTATTTAAAAAAAATTCCCGAAATTACAAAATTATTTATTTGTTACATTATTTACCTTTCATTATTTATCGTTAGTTTGTTTATTTAAAATTTTGCGCCGGGAGAAAGTGCCCCCCCCCCTCTGTCCTCCCTTAAAACCGTCTCTGACATTAGGCGTACCATCTTAAAGTCAACTACCCTACTTAACATACCATGATTTTCCTTGGCGGGTTAAGTTAACTTAGGTCTTCCTTGAGCATACTGGATTTTGATTTTACAGAATTCTTAAAAAACAAAAACGCTGATTAATTACCAGTTACAGAGATACTGCGTTCTACTATCGCGTACAATATCAATTACCAGTCAATACTGTTGGCTAATCATACATGGTGTCTTTATATATATTCCCCCCATATAATAATTTACATATATATATATATATATATATATATATATATATATATAATATATATATATATATATATATATATATATATATATATATATATATATATATATATATATATATATATATATATATATATATATATATATATATATATATATATATATATATATTAGATTCTACCCGGGGCGCAAGAGAGGCCAGAACCGCCATTGCCTATTGGGTATACAATTCTGCTTTCTCAATTCTCCTACATTTTGAAGTACTTCAAAAGACATGTATGTAGTAGTTAGGTCGAAAAAAGTCACCAAGCAATAGATGGCATTGGTGGTTTTTTGACAGTAGTGCTAGTTTTCACTTATATAAATTTCCTGTTCTTTTTGGTTCTAAGGTTTATGTCGCCCATGCAATTTTCGACGTCTTACTTATCTGGTCTCCTACGGTTTTAATACATCCACGGATGACGACGATTTTGCTATCATTGCATAGCTGAGATTGAATTCTATTCATCTACCGAACAAAACTTTTAAATTTGGTTTATATGATTCTTTAGATTGAAAATGCGTTGGATATTCGTTGAAAACTATTGAAAAAACGATAATTTTTCTATTTTTTAAGCAAACTTAGATCCTTTCCCCAATAAAAAGTTTAAGCATCAGGCCTATCATAATCCTGGCTCGGTGAATGGATAGTTCCGGAAATTATGAATCAAATGACAATCAAATAAATTTTGCTATCATTCCATGGCTGAGATTCAGTAACTTCCATCTATCGAAGTATATTTTTGAAATTCGGTGTACATTTGAAAAACATCATTCGGTGTTTCTTAGATGGAAAATCGTTGGAGATTGTTGAATAAAAGGACAATTTTTCTATTTTTAAGCAAATTTAAATCCTTCAATAAACAGTTCGTGTACTATGATAATTCTGGCTCGGTGAATGGATAGTTCTGAGACTAATGAATTCAATGATATGACTGTCTTTTTGGTGTAAGTTACAGCTGCAGACTTGTCGCAGAATGTTTCAGACTTGTTTCAGAGTGAACATATACCTTAAGATCCAATATCTGTTCCAGCCTCTATCTTCAAAATATTTTCAATAATCTTGATTGTCACTGGAAAACGCCTCGGATATAAGCACCTAATAACTGAAGTCATTAAGTCTTTAATGCAGTCACTGATTTATGAAGTAAATTTACGACTAAATACAAAGGATGGAATTTCCGTATTTATATATGTATTTGTTTTCTTGCAGAACAAGTTTTCTTAATACATAGGACCTGCATAATAAGTCAAGTCGTTAGCTCTTTTTGTTCAAAACTGTTTCAGCCTCATAATACGGCCAAAAATTGGTGCTTCAAGTATTCATTTTCTGCAAAGGTGTTACTTAGCTCTTTTGCCTTTTGTGACTCTTTTATTGCAACTGGTATTGTCGCTTTAAAAAATTTATCTTAAATTTATTCAGCTGGCTGCGTAATTTTCATATCAATGCTGACCAGGGCTTCGCGAAAAATGTAGTCTGAGGTCGAACACGGAGTGACAATTCTCTTTTGCTAAGGAATTTTAAATGCTTAGCTGTAAATTCGCCTAAAAGTGTATACACTTAAAGCGCCCATTTTAACAAGATATTACCCTCAATTAACATATTTAAATTGCTTAATTTATTACCATGATACCTATTTATTGAGCATCCCCAACCCTCTTGTTTTAATTTCTTTTCGGTGTCTGCTCGATAACCGTTGGAACATAATACGAGAAGAAAAGATGACTAAAAAAAAAAAACCATTTTTGCAGAGACACTTGACTTAATGTAGACTCGGGTATAAGATTCCAGTTTAGGGGTCATATAAATATGCTTTTATGCAATAAATATTTCTTTTATTATAAAAGATATAAAATTATGGAATAATTCAAAAATGATGCGAAAAACTCCAAAAATCTTAGCGAATTCACAAGAAAACCGAAAGAAGTTATTAAGGAAGCAGGAATTTCCACTTTTGCAGATATTTAATTTAATATAAGTATTGTTTAATTCGATAAAAACCCAAAATTTGGAAGTGAAAAGCACTTTGTAGCCCCTTATGGTCGTATCTCCCTCCCCCCGGATTTTTTTTTAATTTTTTAGCCCCTCCCCCGTAGGTGGAAGGGCATTTACCCAATTTGGGCCTCTCTCTCCAACCTCATTTTTAAAATGTAAATATCGAAAGCGTGCTTCTTTGCTTCTTTTATTCTTCAACTCCTCCACTTCTGTAACACTTATTCCTACTCTTGTATTCCTTCTACTTCTATGTTTTCCTCTAGTCTTGTATTTTAAACATCTAGCAGATTACAATATCCAACACCCATTTCTTTATTTCTGCATCTATGTTTCTTCTGATGTACATGTATTAAACTTACTCCTGCTTCTGCTACTTTTATTTCTATACTCTCCTAGTTTTATATTTTGGACATCCGGCAAAAATCAAATATCAAACCCCTAATTGTTAATTTATTTTTCTATGCTGCTACTCCAGTTGCGGTTTTGGCCTCTCTTGCACCCGGGAGAAATCTTGATTAGTACCCCCTCCCCTCTGTCTCCCACAATAGATTTTCAAGCCAAATTTTAACAAAATTTTAATTATTAAAAAAATTATTTTCATTCGATTGAGTAATTAATAATGTGTTTTTTAATTATTTTTATTTCATAAATATATTATTAATTTTTTCATTTACTATCTCCCCCCCCCTTTTTTACTTTATTTCAATAGAAATACAATTTCAAAAAATTACAAAATGATTATCACAATTAGATTATTTATTTAAATTTTTGCGCTCGGGGCAAGCTCCCCCTCTGTCCCTCCCCTATAACCGCCTCTGTACTACTCCTACGCTTCTGTAACAATTACTCCTGCTTCTGTATTATTTTTATCAGTATATTATTTCCTAGTCTTAAATTTTTGACATCCAGCAGAAGTCAAATATCAAACCTCTACTTCATCATTTCTAAACTTCTACTCTTGTACTTCTATAATAATTGTGTATAATTCTATATTTCTTCTATTTCTATATTCTCTGCTAGTCCTAAATTTAGGACATTTTAAAAAATTAATTTGTTCATTTAAAACTGGAAACAGCAGTAGAGCCATCTTTTCTAGTTTTTGCCACCGTTTTGTGTACCTGACTTCAGAACTGCTCATATATCTATTTTTCTTTATTCTAATATTGTAAATTATCTTTTAGGAAAAGGCCACTGTTGTCAGTGAAGTGGAGTACGAAACAGTGACGACTTTCGAAAGCCCCTACGTTGAATATATTCGAGATCTCTGGAGTGACTCAGGGATCCTAGAATGTTACGATAGAAGACGGGAATATCAGCTTACAGATTCAGCGAAATAGTAAGAATAATTAATATAAATATAATCTGATTTTTCTGATTCAGCGAAATAGTAAGAATAATTAATATGAATAATTAAAAATACTTAATTTATAATATAAATATAACCTGATTTGACATCAAGATTTCAGAAATGTCTAGGTGGGACGTGGCCCATAATCGGTTGGGAACAGTGACGACTTTCGAAAGCCCCTACGTTGAACATATTCGAGATCTCTGGAGTGATTCAGGGATCCTAGAATGTTACGATAGAAGACGGGAATATCAGCTAACAGATTCAGCGAAATAGTTAGAATAATTAATATAAATAATTAATTTATAATATAAATATAATCTGATTTTTTTGCATTTAAAGTAACGGAGAATTCAGCAATTTCACTACTCAGAGTCAAAAATGGAGGAATTCCAGATAATACAGGATATTTGTGAATGGCAATTTGAAACTCTCGCTTGTTTTTCACGCGATTTTTGTTTTCACCAAAACTGTTGATTAGCGAAAAGTGTTTCCTCGATGCAGCAAGATTTTGCTATTCGCAGTCTTGACGTGCAAGAGGAACTGGGGAAACGGCTCAAATACGATATTCAAAGAGATTTGTCAAGAACAAAGTTTTGAATGGGTTTTGTTGGTTTCAATATAAGCTTGAAACGCTAGTTTTCAGAACATTTTCTGCTACATTAGCTTCGGACCTTGAGGGATAGAGCACCTCTAAGACATTATAGTCTAACTCTGGGATGGAGGAGGAGCGTGTGTAGCTTTGTTGACCATACATGAATTGTTGCTGTAGTGAGTTGTTGTTAGTAATAATAGCATCAGGAAAGAGGTTTTGGGCGTGGGCGTGGGTGTACAGTTCTGGGCGTGGGGGGGAAACAGGGTAATTCCATTTATACTTTTATTTCCATGCAACGATTTTCGGATTTTCAGCTGAACTGATCTTGAATTGGAATTATCGTTGATTTTAAATTGGAATTATCAAGTATTTTGCAGTAGGCTGCATCACGACATGGCTAATTGTAGATAGAAAGAGAAAAGCCAAGATAGATAGTTCCCTAGTAATTGAGAGGCAAATGTTTAAATGGCTGCGGTACAGGTAATAGCGGGAGTAAGTATAGTAAGTAAAGAATTCTTCCTCCCCCTATCCCCTTCAGTTTGTTTCGCCACATTTCGTCGTTTTTAAAAGCCCTTGGCAATGACCCATCAGTGAACACGGAAACACAGCCTATTTGCCGTTTTCCAAGTGTTTGGGAGAGTGAAAAGAAACTACATAAAACCATTCAAAATACGAATGTTTTTCAGTCAGTTTTTTTTTATTTCCATTGCAGTAATTCTTGTTCCAACCCATCTATGTTGAAGCCACTTAATAACAGTTGAAACGTATAAATACATAGTTTTATTTTACTTATGCTGCTTAACAGCATATTTGCACAAAATACAACTCTGAGGGGGGTGTTCTATCACCAGTTTCAGGGTACTCTATGGCACCCTTGTGTCTAAACATTTCTATCGGCGGCGTTTTCTCTAAATTTCACAACACTAATTACCAAAATAAGACCTTGTTGGACAAATATTAGGGCTTTCCGGTCTAATACGCTGCTGCTAACTATATTTGAGTCGCAACACGGTTTGGCTGATTCTGTCGAGAGAATACTTTAAAAGCACTAGATTGACTCCTAGTTCCGGGCCACTGTATATAAGTATAATACAGTGTGATCATTCCCTATTTCAACCATTAAACAAATCCGGACCAAGATGCAAGTGCTCCGGAGAACATTTAAACAAGTATAAACATAAGTGACATTCGATTTTTCCATGGGTAGACATGTCAGATTTCTCTTGAACGTGAAACTTGGTTTCAACGTGGTAACACTAAATTCTAAAGAATATAATTTTAAATTAATTTATTCCAATGCATATATGAAAATCGGCAATTAGTAGTGCAATGTTATTATTAGATGTTCTTAAGAATTACAAGTAGTTTTTGAAGTCTCAAGCTGGTTTCAAAGGGATTTTGAAAAGTTTCTGCGGAAATACGCGTTCCAGGGTAATATACACTGGATCGTTGATGGCAGATTAAATGGGAAGAATTGTTTGTACACGCCTACGATGTAGTAGCCAAAAATCACCAAGGCGTGATCTTACTGTTATATTATTTATATACAGTGCTTCGGACGCTCGTAAGACAATTTTCTAATAAAAAAGGATTAATAACTAAATGGTTAAAAAGAAACAAATAAAGAAGTGCCAAAATAAAGAGGAGGGATTAAAGGCAGCAGAGAAGTTGACTTGAAATATGATGTCATATTTGCCATTCATGCCGCGTATGGAACGTATCTTAAACCTTGTATTGTTTTTGTGTCCTTCACATGTCTTAAAAAAAGCTATCAACTGTTTATTTTTTTTTTTTTTTACTGTATAGTTCATGATGTTTTTTGTTTGCACTTTACAAATTTGCACAAACAAAATTTGCACTTTACTGAAAATATACAAATGAATGTGCATTGTCAGTTTAATATACATATACTGATATTTAGTAATCAAAATGTTAAAATTATTTGATTTATTAAAGTTATAGAAGTAAAAACATTTATATTTTTTTTCAATAAAGTGCAAATTTTGTTCCGGCCTTGGGAAGGCATTGGGGTTTTGCGCCCAACTTATGTTGATTTCTGCTCGTTTGAGTTTGACTCGGTTATTTATTGTAATTTCTGTTCGTTTAAAAAAGGCACTTAAAAGGGCACTAGCCCTTTGAATTTCCAATCGAATGAGCCTGTTTTGAAATTTCTAAGACAACGCCTTCTATATAAAAACCTTATATGCCCCCAGGGCATAACTTAAAACCTTTGCCCTGAGGGTTGCAGGGGAGTGTCCTCCTCAAAAACATATTTTCTATCTGGAAATCAACTAGCCTACGCTGAACAAAAGGGCTATTTCAAAATTTTGATTGGATGTGTTTTGGAGAATGATGGGCGTGGGGGGGCTAGGTGCCCTCCAATCACTTTCGACTATTAAAAAGGGCACTTTGAATTTCCAATCGAATGAGCCTGTTTTGAAGTTTCTACGACAACGCCATCTATAAAAGCCTTATGCCCCCAGGGCATAACTTAAAACCCTTGCCCTGAGGTTGCGGGGGAGTGTCCTCCTCAAAAACCTTTTTTTCTATCTGGAATCAACTATGTTGAACACAAATTGCTGTCTCACAACTTTGATTGCATGTGTTTGGGGGAAAGATGGACGTGGGGGGGGGGGCTAGTTGCCCTCCAATCCCTTTCGACTATTAAAAAGGGCACTAGCCCTTTGAATTTCCAATCGAATGAGCCTTTTTTGAAGTTTCTACGACAACGCCTTCGATAAAAACCTATATGCCCCGAGGGTATAACTTAAAACCCTTGCCCTGAGAGTTGTGGGGAGTGTCTTCCTCAAAGACATATTTTCTATCTGGAAATCAACTACGCTGAAGAAAATGGCTATCTCAAATTTCGATTGGATGTGTTTTGGGGAATGATTGGCGTGAGGGGGGGGGGCTAGTTGCCCTCCAATCACTTTCGACTATTAAAAAGGGCACTAGAACTCGTGATTTCCAATCGAATGAGGCCCTTTCGAAGTCTCTACGACGACCCCTTCTATATGAAGTGTCCTGCTTTAAAGAAAAAAATAATAATAAACTGTAAATTGTGTCAACATTGATCTTATATGCCCTCGGGGCATAAACTAAAACCCTTGCCCCGAGGGTTGTGGGGGAGTGTCCTCCTCAAAAAGATATTTTCTATCTGGAAATCAACTACGCTGAACAAAATGGCTATCTCAAAATTTTGATTGGATGTGTTTGGGGGAATGATGGGCGTGGGAGGGGGGCTAGTTGCCCTCCAATCAGTTTTGACTATTAAAAAGGGCACTAGCCACTCTAATTTCCAATCGAATGAGCCCTTTTCGAAGTTTCTACGACAACTCCTTCGATACGAAGTGCCCGTGTATGGAGAAAAAAAACACATTGTGCCCACATTGTTCTTTACTTAGGCAGCGCTAACGCGCTGCTTATGATAAAAAGAAGTTTGCTTAAAAATCCATTTTCTCATTAAAATACGGTAAAAATTCAGCAAAAAGAGATGACTTGCACTGTCAAGTAATGCCAATTAAATTCTGTTGTTTTGGCCATTCAAAGATGTTTGGTCGCTTTCCTAGAAATCTTCAAATATTTTAATTTTTTTTAAATAATATGATCTTAACATAAGACCTTACCACTCTTTCTTTCTCTTAGTACTCCTTCTTACCACTTACAACTATTCTCGGGCTATCTTAGTTCCTTTAGTAGTACCGCCATCTACAATATTCACAAATAATGATTTTTCTATAAGATTCGGAATAGATTTTTATTTTATTTTTCATATTTGTGTACATCTAATAATGTATCGTCATATTATGGATCATTCGTAGTATTCTTTGTTTTGGACTTATCTTAAATACTTTGTATTCAAGCTGAGCCCCGACCCTTGACCTATTTGGAATACTTGTTTTTTATGTGTTACAGCACAGATTAAGAGATGAACTAATTATAGAAAATCTTGCGACTGCAAAGCTTTTACTCTTTTAACTGGCTTAAACTTTCCTGTAGAAGTACCAATCAGCTTTTGAAAAGCCGGGAGTCATTTGTGCCCGCAGAAATTATATTTCCTTGTCAAACTGGGATCAGGTATTCAGCATATAAAATTAGTTACTCTGGACACTCACAAACCATCCAAAGCAGTTTACGGTTTTATTCAAAGATAGCATTTAGAGTTATTGCCACTACCAGATCGATTGGTAAGGTCTAGGAACCTTTTTGACTTAAGCTAATGTCAGTTTATGTACGGGCAATTTTCCCTTTAGTCGATTGATTTTGGGGTTTTAAAATGCACCACTAATGAGGCACCATTTTCACCAAATACACAAATACACCAAATACACAGATACACCAAATACACAGTTTTAAACTTTATTAAAAAACTATATCTTGATCAGAAATATTGCTTCTGAGATTTGACTAATATTTCCCCCCCCCCCCCCCCTTAGACTATTCCACGTCTCCCGTGATGGGAAACGCTTGTCTAATGATTTTTGGTTTTAAAACGCATCGCTAATATTGTACAAGATAAAAACGCTTGTAAATGGTGTTGTTTGTGTTGTTTGGGGTTTGACGCATTCGACCGATCGGTCATATGCGTTCTTATCACTTCATCTATCTCAGCTCTATATATTCACTAGCTTGCTTGGGTATCACTTCAAATAGTAGTCACACTCAATTCATCTATGTTTCTATTGTCTAGCTCGTTCGGGCTATTCTCCTGTAGCAAGCACCTGCGTTGTAAAAAAAAAGAAAAAAAAAAATCATAACAATGCATGTAATTCCCCATGTCACTTATTAAAACAACAAAATATGCCTCCATATAAAAGTCACCTAAAATAATGTCAGGCTTTTGTTGCTATATGGCAAAATTGGCTATACAGCAAAAAAAAAAACGGAATACGACAAACTTTTCTCCTTCGCCTTTAGAAAAGTAGCTGTCCAAATCTAAAATGCAAATACACAAGATAGCTCTAAAATAATTTTACAAAGAGTGAACCACATCAGTACTGTGAAGAAGTCTACCTAGAAAGTGCTTAGTTCTCTAGCTCAAGGCGGTGAAGTATGATGACACAGGATAGCGCGCATTGTGAATGCTTTAAATTAATTCTCACAGCAATTTCTTAAAAACCTCTCTCTCTTTATCATGTTTTGTGCAACTGAAAATAAGGTGGCGTATGTGTTCATACACTCCACAAGCACCACAATTGAGGGAGGAGACCATTTTCCATTGGAAAAGGATAGATTCCACTTTTGTATGGACACATCTGAGGCGGAATAGGTACGTTGAAAGGGTGGGGTATGGGAGGTATATAGCTTTTGAGTATTCTTTATGATCATGAAGACCTGTAAATGTTACATGATTATCATTTTGCTAGCCATGCATAAAGAACATTAAGATGCGTATCTCAAAGGTACAATTTTACTGGTAATACTGTGAGGTTGATAAAAGTGAAATTTAAATACAGAATACGTTAGTGCAGCGGGAATAGATGGGAGAAAATGGGTGGGGGGAGATTACTTGGAATTTATGCAAATAATCAAACTCTCATACTGTAGTCACCCTACTATAGTACTACTGTAAACTACTATAACTGTAGGGCATCGTTAGGGTGGAGTATATTGCCAATAAAAAACAAAATTCAGAGTCTTGAATAGTAGGAAATCAATGCTTGAAGTGGCGTTCACATGACCTACGTAATATCTCTCCTAAGTGGTTAAGTTAAGTAAAACAAAATCTTTCGAACTTAAACAATTTATTTCACTATAGATTTCAATTGAATAAATACTTCAATAACTATTTATTTCAACAATTTATGTCAAACAATTTATTTGCTCCGTAAGATTACATAATGTAAAAGCTTAAGTTATGCCAGTGTGGAAGGTTCTTTGGTGTAATATGAAAACACCATTAGCCTACACAGTGGTAATTCTTGCTATGTATCGCTTCGAACTATAAACAAAGGCAATTCTCGCTTATATGTCGCTTCAAACTATAAACATCGGTAATTCTCGCTATACGTCGCTTTGAACTCCAAACATAGGTAATTCTGGCAATATGTCGCTTCGAACTCTGAACAACGGTAACTCTCTCTACATGTCACTTCCAACTAAACAACGGTAATTCTCGCTATATGTCATGTCGAACTCTAAACGTTGGTAATTCTCGCTATGTATCCCTTCGAAGGGTAAACTCGTTGTTCAGTTTTACATGTCTAACATTTTTGGCAATCTTTCATTTCAGTTTCAAATATGTCAGGATTAAACATTCTTGCTTTTTTCCTTATTAGTAAAACATTTTATTAGAAAAATGCCTCACACAGAGCTAGCATCCAGTAATTTGCGTTTTTTTTTTAATCCCTAGTTTCGAAGCCATTGCGGTCTCCTACTATTATTTGTGGGGAAATAAAACAAGATTTTCTGATAATTTATTTCTGACCGAGACCAGACACCATGCGCAATGAACTTAAATTGAAGGACTAGGTTCCATTCGTGTAAAAACGCACGGCCCTCATCAGTGGAATTACATACTGCTAACTTACACAACAACGTTGAAAATTGAAATATGAGGCTTAATAGAAAAATATTATTAATCACACTCTCTTTTCTTTCTTTTTTTTATACAGAATTGAGTAATTGAAGAAGGATTGACCACTCTCATAATCATTTCCATAGGTGTCATTTAGGGAGGGGAGATAAGGGGTTGGTTGTGCCCATTAATTTGGAAAATATAATAATTTGTTAAGTAAAGCTAAAAACGATAATTGATTAGAAAATGGCTTGTGTGTTGCCTGGTTCATTTAGTTGTCAGAACATAAATTGTGACTAGATTAGGAGGTATATTTGGACTAAATTCTTATTGAGTTAACGTCATGTGCTATTGAAGACTGGCCTGCGTCACCTTTGGTTCTTAACCGTTTGGTGTCCTGTATTCATTATAAATAATTCCCCAAAATAAGTTTTCAGACAGCTTAAAACACGTTTAGGTTTGTGTTTTTGAAAAATTTTCCGGGAGAGAACCTCCGAAAAACGCCCCTTTCCTCTGAAGGATTTCTCACACCTTCCCGGACGTGGACCTCCTCTTGCCCCTCCCCCCCCCCCCAATTGAAATGCTGAAATTACGGTCTTGCCCACCTCCTATTCTTGCCCACCTCATATATGCACAGATGAATAGCTTGTGATTTTATGTGAAACTGGGCCTTTGGTAATCCTAGATCTATTAAGACAAATTAAATTGTGATCCTTATTATTTTATATGTGCATTTTATTTTTGTGTAATTGATTTATTTTCTTTTAGTTACCTCACAAATCTGGATCGTATTGCTGCCCCTGACTATTTACCCACACAGCAAGATATACTTCGAGTTCGAGTGCCAACAACTGGCATTATTGAATACCCGTTTGATTTACAGGAAATCAGATTTAGGTAAATTTCAATCTGCTTCTTTTATTTTATTGCATATGGAAAAATTATTGATAAAACATACTTAGCCTACAACAAAATTACAGCCCTAGTCAATGAATTCGATGTATCAACTTAATACACATCTTAACTTACTACAATTTAATCAACTTAATACACAAATAAAGGGACAGGACTGTCAGGTAACATCATCAGACCAAAAAAGGCAAAAAGGTGGTGTCTTGGTTTTTGGCGGGTAATCAGTGGTGGGCGGCTGTTCGTCATTGATCGCTTTTGTTGTTTTTTGTTTTGTTAGAGTATTTGGTGATATATCTTTTATGGTTTAAATTTATTTCATATTTTTTAAAGACCGGAAAAAAAAAAAGGCAACCCCTGCGACCGTGAAAGAACTCGTAACCGGAGGTTACGGTTTCGAGTCCTGGTGTCGCTGTTTTTTTTTATTTGGAACGGGGGTCAGTGGCGTGACTCTGTAAGCTCAGTCAGAGTCGACCTAGATCTAAATAGGTGCCTGGAGAAATCTGGGGGGGGAAACCCCGGGAAGTATCGGATGATTTGCCCCCAACCCCGAATTGCACTCCCGGTCGAAGGCATTGAATCAGGAGGTCGGTACCTGCGCCACGCAGACCATTGGTCAGAATGCGAGAAAGTTCTTTTTAAATTAAATATCAAATTTAAAGTAAAATCATATCAAAATTAGAATTAAAATCAAATATGAATGTATTATTCGTAAGTCCCCACATCCTGACAAAGGATAATTTTTTAGGCACATGCTTCATTGTACAGTAGAAAAGCTCTTTGAAAGGACTTTACGTCTCTCCAAGTGATCTGTGCTGCAAGTGTTTTCGGGAGATTTTGTCTCTACGCTTTGACTCTGTTGTCATTTTATTCTGTGTATCGAAAAATATTTTTAAAGGACGGGTTTGGGCCCTCCATCATTAGCCTACTAGTAAGGGGGTTCACAAAGTAAACTAGTTTAGTCCCTTTAATAAGTGTTTTTTTTTTTTCATGCTCGAAGTCTCTTTTTCTTTGTTATTGAATTCTGAAATCTCCAAGATTCTCTTGGATAATGATGGTTTTAGCTTGCTATTCTTCTTAGATGCTTGCCCATTTGAGATAGCTCTTGTTACAATTGCTCCCCTTTCAGTGACAATTTTAATTTAGGAAACAGGCAGGAATTGGCCGGACATAAATCAGGGGAATGGGGGGGGGGGGCTGCAGAGACAAAAAAAACCGTGGCCAACAACTAAATGAGGAACTGGGGAATTTTTAATTCCCCAGAGGGCAGGCTTTTTTTCCGCTGAAGTGCTTCGTGCTAACGATGCGTTGGTGGACTGTTTGTTCCCTAGGAGCAATTTTATTTTGCACAATATCTGTAGTAGCAAAAAAAACACTCCTCCACTGAAAGATCTGTTTTTGATTCTGGGTTATACCCCAGAATCGATATTCTTTTTGCTCTTAAGTCGATATTCTTTTTGCTCTTCTGACAACAATTTTGGATCAAATTTCGTGCACACCCAACACATGTTCAAATCATTAGTTGAATTGACTGAACTGAAAATTTAAATGCAGGCCTTCAGCCATATCACTAATTTTAAGCTTACGGCCCGAGCGTAATAAATCATGAACTTTCCACATTTTTTTTGTTAATCTTCGCTGTGGAATCTTTGGTATTGAGGCATTAGTCTGATCTCTGTAAGTAGCAAATTAATTAGTAATATGATACTTTTTTAGACTGACAGATGCTGTAGACAAAGTTTTAAGAGAAGAAACAGTGCGGTTTTAGAAAGGTAGAGGATGTGTCGACCAAATTTTCACTCTTAGGTTAATATCGAAGTGCCTGAGTTGTCAAACACCTTTGGTCCTCAGTTTTATAGATTATGAGCAAGCATTCGATTCTGTTGATAGAAGAGCTTTAGCAAAAATCCTTGTATGGTATACCAGACAAATACTTTAAAGTCATTAGTGCTATGTACGAGAATGACACTGCTGCGGTTAAGGTAGGAAATGAGGTTATCAGCTGGTGTCGTATATTAAATCAGGAGGTATGCAGGGTTGTCCCCCTTTATATGGATCATTTTGACGAATTTTGTCTTAAGAAGCATAGAAAGGCAATGGGAGACCACGGATCAAATGGAGAGGAAAAACTCTCCTAAACTTAGATTATGCTGATGATTTAAGCATCTTAGATGAAATTTTTAGCAAAATAAATGAACTTTAAGAGGTTTTTGCAGGTTCAAGGTGCCAGAATATGTTTGAAAATAAATGTTAAGAAGACTAAGTCACTAAGGATAGGAATAAGTGAAGATGAAAAGGTAACGTTGGGTAACGGAGTAGATTGATCAGGTTGACAGCTTCACTTACTTGGTAGTATTATTAG
Source organism: Artemia sinica (assembly GCA_027921565.1). Classification (NCBI taxonomy): domain Eukaryota; kingdom Metazoa; phylum Arthropoda; class Branchiopoda; order Anostraca; family Artemiidae; genus Artemia; species Artemia sinica. Next base: position 90,335 of record JAPEVW010000042.1, read on the forward strand.
CAAAGACGGTGGTAGCAGTGGAGATGTTAAAAGTAGAATTGCCTAGGCTAAGGTTGTTTTTTTCACAGTTAAAAAAAAGTTTGGAAGAATAGAAAGATAAGTCTGCAAACCAAGATTAGAATATTAGAAGCTACAGTGATGGCAGGGGTAAACTATGGCTCTGAAGCTTGGGCGCTCCGAAAAGCGGATGCAGATTTGCTAGATGTTTTCCAGAGAAATTGCCTTCGGATTGTTCTTGGTACGTGGCTGACTGACCGTATTTCAAACAGTAGGCTTTACGAAATGTGTGCTTCAATCCCGGTTTCTATTGCTATAATGAGAGAAAGGTTGAGATGGCTAGGGCACGTTCTGCGGATGAAGTATGACAGATTGCCTAAGATTGTCCTTTTTGGTCAATGGTCTAGGGCTAAACGGAAAGCAGGTCGTCCGCGTTTGGGGTGGGAGGATGTCATAAAGAAAGATTTAAAAAAAATGGGAAACTTCCTGGGGTGGTGTAAACTGGGAGGCTTTGAAAAGATTGGGCTGAAGGAGGATCGTCGGTAGCTGTGTTGGCCTCAGGCAGCTTGGTGCTGCGGTGAGTTTGTTAGTAGTAGTAGTTTGGTGTGGAAGGCTGGCCAGACAGGTAGTGATCATTGGCTGACTTGTGACCATCTCTGAATCTTTTAAACCAGATAAACATGCAAAAAATGGGCCACACATCTATCCCCAAAGTTGTTTTTAAGGCTTTATTAGTCTCTGAATTCCAGTTTCAAAACAAATTTTCACACAAATCCGTTCTTCCAGTTTGTCCTGCGTTTTGCGTAAATTATCTTATACGATATCTTATATATATGTTATATCAATATATCTTATACGATACACATGCGCGCCCGAGCTTAATCAGTTTGTATGCTGCGTTAAACAAAGATATCTCGGTGCTTGATTCAACTCGTATCAAGGAATACTTATACCGCGTCCTTGCTAACGGCGAATTATTTTTGCTCCTTCTGATCAGTCGTGCTCCCTGTCTTAAGGATTCCCAATCACATCTCGTATATGATTGGCTGTTGCTTTGTCTTTTGGATTGATTTGAAGAAGTACAAGAAAAGTTCATCTGTCCTAAACAGGCAGGTCTCAGGCCAGGTAGAGGCATCCTAGAACAAACATTAACGATCTACCTCATCTTTCGACAGCACGACAGACTGCATCTACCACTTCTCATACCTTTGTTGACCATGTGGCTACTTTTTATTTATCGATTAGAGATCACACATAGATACTTATTTTCGAAGATGGTGCATCACGATGGTTTTAAAAGATATTCCGTAATGCGTATAAAGACGCCAGGATAAAGACATGGGTCACCGCAGACAGTAAATTTTGAAAAAAAGGTAGCGTTTGCCCAAAGTTTTCAATTTGTGCGCCTTCTTTTTAGGGGGCTTCTGTTAAGTCCTCCTTTGTCAGTTCACTACTAGACACGAAAAATTCTGAAGAGTCTTTTTGCCTTGCGTGCATATTCCCGATAAATGGCAAGTTTTCATAATTTCAAGTGGATTTTGCAATTTTTAAAGAAGGAAGGTATATCGAACCAACCAGCCCCCTCCCTCTTGGCTACTATCACCCTTGCTGAAGATCAGTCTATGGTCATTTGATCCCTCCTCTGCGTATGAATGCAGTGTTTGTTTCTGGAAATGTTAGGGTCTACCAGAATAGCCATCTAGCAAACTGTCTTTTACCACTTGGTAGAGGCCTAGGGGATATCAGGCACCTCCGCTTGGCGCTGCTAAATATATGCTCCCGCTTAAAAGTTTTTTTTTTGGTATTTCATGTTGTTTTAACCCTTTATTGCTAGCTGCATTAGGCTACGACATAATTTCTTCCTCTGTTTTTCATTATTGTTTCTTTTTCCGTTAATTGTTTTTTTTTTTTTTTTTTTTTTTTTTTTTTTTTTTTTTTTTTTTTTTTTTTTTTTTTTTTTTTTTTTTTTTTTTTTTTTTACAGACACTAAGGATGTTCTTAGTGTCTGTAGTTGATTTTACTAGTCTATTTTTATCTAGTCGTATATTTCTAGAATTTGTTTATCAGTTTAGCTATACAGGTATATTGTGTCTACATCTGTTTCTTTTTTTTAATTTATCAGCAACTTTTTTTCTCTTTTGCTATAGATCTTAGTGTCTGTAGTTGATTTTACTAGTATATTTTTTGTCTAATTGTTCAATTTTTAGAATTTATTTATTAGTTTAATGATACAGGTATTATGTCTACATCTGTTTCTTTTTTTTTTTTTAATGTATCAATAGCTTTTTTTTTCCTTTTACTGTTCTTTTTTTTGTATCCTCATAGTAATGATAAGTGTGCGGCAGCTAATTTACAGTGCCCTCCATAGGTCACATGAGGCGTTTGTTTTTGACAAAAAACACACTATCAATAATTTTTTATCAAAAATTATTATTTGCTTCAGCTGTTGTTAATATTATTTACTTGCAAACCATTCATACGAAATTAAGAAGACAGAGCATAAAACAAAGGAGAAACACAAAACAAAACAAAAGACAGATAAAAACAAAACAAAAGAAAAATCACAATAAACACAAGAACAAATAATTACAAAACACAAGGAGGCAAACGAAATTGCAATGAAAGCAGAAAAAAAAACAGAAAGTGAGCACTACAAGCTCTAGCAAAATCGCTATAAGAGCTGCGGTCACGAAGCTGCAATAACTGAGATTTATTTCAGAGGAATATTTGAACTTAAATGACATTGCTTTGTTTTATATTGAGCTTTTTATAAAGCTCAATATAAGCTGCGGCAGCTAATTTACAGTGCCCTCCATAGGTCACATGAGGTGTTTTTTTTTTTTTTGGACAAAACAACACTATCAATAATTTTTTATCAAAATTATTATTTGCTTCAGCTGTTGTTAATATTATTTACTTGCAAACCATTCATACGAAATTAAGAAGACAGAGCATAAACAAAGGAGAAACACAAAACAAAACAAAAGACAGATAAAAACAAAACAAAAGAAAAATCACAATAAACACAAGAACAAATAATTACAAAACACAAGGAGGCAAACGAAATTGCAATGAAAGCAAAAAAAAAACAGAAAGTGAGCACTACAAGCTCTAGCAAAATCGCTATAAGAGCTGCGGTCACGAAGCTGCAATAACTGAGATTTATTTCAGAGGAATATTTGAACTTAAATGACATTGCTTTGTTTTATATTGAGCTTTTTATAAAGCTCAATATAAGCTGCGGCAGCTAATTTACAGTGCCCTCCATAGGTCACATGAGGTGTTTTTTTTTTTGGACAAAACAACACTATCAATAATTTTTTATCAAAATTATTATTTGCTTCAGCTGTTGTTAATATTATTTACTTGCAAACCATTCATACGAAATTAAGAAGACAGAGCATAAACAAAAGAGAAACACAAAACAAAACAAAAGACAGATAAAAACAAAAAAAAAGAAAAATCACAATAAACACAAGAACAAATAATTAAAAAACACAAGGAGGCAAACGAAATTGCAATGAAAGCAGAAAAAAAAACAGAAAGTGAGCACTACAAGCTCTAGCAAAATCGCTATAAGAGCTGCGGTCACGAAGCTGCAATAACTGAGATTTATTTCAGAGGAATATTTGAACTTAAATGACATTGCTTTGTTTTATATTGAGCTTTTTATAAAGCTCAATATAAGCTGCGGCAGCTAATTTATACAGTGCCCTCCATAGGTCACATGAGGTGTTTTTTTTTTTTGGACAAAACAACACTATCAATAATTTTTTATCAAAATTATTATTTGCTTCAGCTGTTGTTAATATTATTTACTTGCAAACCATTCATACGAAATTAAGAAGACAGAGCATAAACAAAGGAGAAACACAAAACAAAACAAAAGACAGATAAAAACAAAACAAAAGAAAAATCACAATAAACACAAGAACAAATAATTACAAAACACAAGGAGGCAAACGAAATTGCAATGAAAGCAGAAAAAAAAAAACAGAAAGTGAGCACTACAAGCTCTAGCAAAATCGCTATAAGAGCTGCGGTCACGAAGCTGCAATAAACTGAGATTTATTTCAGAGGAATATTTGAACTTAAATGACATTGCTTTGTTTTATATTGAGCTTTTTATAAAGCTCAATATAAGCTACGGCAGCTAATTTACAGTGCCCTCCATAGGTCACATGAGGTGTTTTTTTTTTTTGGACAAAAACAACACTATCAATAATTTTTTATCAAAATTATTATTTGCTTCAGCTGTTGTTAATATTATTTACTTGCAAACCATTCATACGAAATTAAGAAAACAGAGCATAAACAAAAGAGAAACACAAAACAAAACAAAAGACAGATAAAAAACAACAAAAGAAAAATCACAATAAACACAAGAACAAATAATTACAAAACACAACAGGTACTTCAATATATTTAAGCACTATACATTTTCTAAAAATGTTACCCGTGTTTCTACCATGATTGGTTTTATAAACATTGATTCGTGCTAAGTTCTTGAGCACTCGCGTATGTTGTAGAGTTTCATCGGTCAGCAGACCCGGGTATACAATTGACTTAGAGGACAGGACCATTTGTGACCCTAGTTGGATTGGAGGTTGATAGTAAGTAGTACAATTAAATAAAAGTACTGCCCAAAATAGATATAGTGTATCCTGGTTATAATCAAAAAGAAATTTGGCTATAGAAATCGGGAACAATGTCTAGTGAAAACTTCAATGAAAACGCCGACAGTTTTCAAAACACCATAAATAATATCTAGTGATAACTTCAAAGAAAACACCATAAAGTTTTGCCCCAAAACAGATAAAGGCGCAAGTAAAAACAGGGCCATTATGTCCTTAATCACAATCTTTTTCCCAACTTCCAAATTTTCTCACATAGACCGCTCTTTTCTAGCTATGATTGATAAGCAAATCTCATTAGAACTTCATTCCGATGAAAATGGCGTTTACTATTTTAATTAATCACTCTTTAAACTGTAGGGATAGAAAAAAAGTGGCCAGAATTTCCTAAGTTTTCGCTATGTATTCTATTTTTTTAATTCTGATCCTTCTAAGATATAGCTTGACTCTAGGCAAACGGTGAGATCTGGCCGCAAAATTTTGCAGAATCTGGCCTCTATTCTTTTATCTGTCTCTCTTTTATCTGGCCTCTTTTACACCAGCCACCAGGGTTTACACCAGCCAACTTCAAACAGTGTTTCCTGCTAGAGGTTTGTGAATAACCATTTTTCATGTCTAAAATGTTTTTGTTTTTTGTAGGATGGTTGATGTTGGTGGCCAAAGGTCCGAACGACGAAAGTGGATCCACTGTTTCGAAAATGTCACTTCTATTATTTTTCTTGTTGCTCTTTCCGAGTATGATCAAATTCTGTTTGAGTCCGATAATGAAGTAAGTTCTTCATGTTTATAAATCGCAGAGGGGATGGGAGACCCCATCCCCTTTCCGCTATCGTAGTGGGAATGGGAGGCAATGGGTTTCTGAGCTCCACCCTTCCTTTAAAAAAGCACATTCAGAAAAATCAGAATACTGCAAATTCTATGTGTTAATCCTAATTTTCTTTTTTCATAGAAGTCTCCCCCCCCCTGTCAAGAACCTTATTTCAACTGAAATTTTTACTGTGGATATGTACTGCGAATTTTTAGTCATTATGCTTTTGACTTTATTTTAGTTTTGGAGAAGGGGGGGGGGTATAAAAAGGGGACGTCAATTCCCGAAAATGTAAGAGAGGGTGTCAAAATTTATTTTTTAAAATCCAGGGAGTAATTTTATTTATTTTTGTTTCAATGGAAATGTAGAAACAAAAGGTTCTTTAATTAAAAATACCAAAAACAATTATTTTTCAAAATATTGGGGAGGGGGATATAGGGGGGAAATGTGACGTTTGCACGTGACGACTGTGATTGACGTACAATAAAGTTGGTTGTCATACTTCTACCTTGAAGGAGGGAGGGGGCTTTGGCCCATTTGTTTATTCCTATCTGTTAATTGCTTACCTAGCCCTGAAATTACTTACAGAGCTCGAGTTAAGTGTTTCAATTTTTTTTTTAACTCTTCTATGAGTAGTCAAGACTAGGTAAGTATGAGAAAGACATAGCAAGAACAACTTTAATAGTAAATTTTTTATCAATCAATCAGACTATAAATCGATGAATCTGAAGCAGTGAATACTTGAATTTCCGTACTAGTTATTACGTGCAAGACATCACCTTTTTATTTAGAAATGTTTATTTTATATAACATATTATGTATTAATATGTTTTTATTATATAAACCTTTTTTATTTAGAAATGTAAAGTATATCTGCAGAATCTATACGTGTTTTGAATAACTATAAGAATGGTGTCTTTTAGAACTCAAAATACCGTAGAATATACAGAAAATGATTAATTACTTTGTCAATGCTTGTTTTTCAACCGACGTTCATTCTGGCACACATACTGCGACAGATCCGTCAGAATTTAAAATCCTTCCTCGACAGGATAAAATACCACGGAAGAAGCGTGGTATCTGTCATAGAATGGCTTCTCTCCTACGGTTTGATATATCAAGACAACAATTTTTTGTATCATTCCATAGCTGAATCATATCCATTTATTACATTTAAAAAATTTACGTTCACATTTATAAAATTTGGTGTACATGTTTTTTAGATTGAAAATTGGCTGTAAATTGTTGAAAAGATGGCAATTTTTCTATTTTTTTTTTTTAGCAAGTTTAGAACCTTACCCCAGAAAAAGTGGAAGTAATATCATAATTCCGGGTCGTTGAATCGTTTGATCTGGGACTAATGTATCTAATGATATAAGTATTATGCTCTTTTAATTCAAGTTACAACTGCAGGCTTATCGCAAAAATCGCTTGACGGAATATATAACTCGAAATTTTAAAATTAAATTAAATAAAATTAAGATGAAAAGTAGAAATTAAAACATCTAAGATTAAAAAAATTTAATCAAAATTAAAAAGATAACAAAAGAAAATACAATTTTATCATTGTCTACACCACCGCCTGAAAATTTAAAACGAAGCGGTTGCGAAGAATGTTTCCAGTGTCCGCCGGACTTCATGTCACTAGATTTTTTTTTTTTTGGGGGGGGGGGGCATGGGATATTGGAGACACATTTGACCATATCACAGTAAGACGCTATCTGAAGCTTCATTTATGTATATACCTCTTAAATTTTTGGTTACTAAAATGAACTTTAAAGCACAAATTCCCTCTCCATACGCGGTACAACTTTACATTTGCCGACATAACAGAGTAATTCAGAGTATAAATAGTTGCATGTGGTAAAATAATATATCTTCATATATTATTATAATCTTAATATCAAATAATAATAATAATCTTCATGAATAAGGTTGAATTATAAATCCAAGTTCCAAAAATTACTTCCCCTCCCTCCCCCCCAAAAAAAAAAGAAACAAAAAGTTGCTCCAACAATTTCAGTGCACGCAAATACTTACATATAAGCACAGGGTGTCACACTATAATGTAATGAGCTTTTAGTTACCTCAAAGAAAATGTTTGTGTGGGAATTTCTATGGGATCATTGTGTAAAAATAGCGGAAACACGTACAATGAAAACGGAAGAGCGGAAAAAAAAAATATGCATTGTGTAAAAAAACGCGTAAATGATATGCATATAACGACCCATGCCTTTTAAAGACCAGAGTATACTTTAAACCTTATTGGAAACAAATACATTTTAAGTGTTTTTCTCTTTTTTTAACTTAAAATAAATAAAAAATTATAATGACCTCCAGGAATGAATATCAGTATATGTATTTAACTGTTAGTCCATGTTCATTCATTTCTTCAGTAATCTTGGTTATGATCGTGATTTTTTCCCGTTTTTTTCGATATTATTAGAAATAGAGATAAGGAAAAAAAATCTAAAAAATATATAAAAAAAAAACTAGATACCCTTAGCAACGATTTTGGGCTGTTACCTTATAAGTATGAAAATGTCAGATAAGACCAGAGCTAACAGCGACTATGAATTGGAAGTGTACTGAATCATGGTTGTATCCAGGGCTGTGGAGTCGGTTATAAGATATAACCGACTCCGACTCTCAACTCCAACTTTTCAATGTATCCACTCCAACTCCATTCAGCAAAAATTTACCAAAACTCCAACTCCACAGCCCTGTTTTAAAGCTTCATTTAACTACATTTTACAAGCTATAAACGGCTCCGACTCAAGATGGTGGTTTCCAAAATACCGACTCCGACTCCATTCAGCAAAAAATTTACTAAAATTCTTACTCCGCGCCTCATAATTAGAAGCAAAGGAGTTTCAAGCAAACTTATAATGAAATACCATAACAAACTCAGGATTTTTGTGGGCGGTGGGTGCACGAGACCACAGCCCCCCCCCCCTTAGTATTTGTACTTGTCAGGTTAAAGGTTGGGTCTATGATTTGTTTTTGTTTTTTCATTTAGATATATCAATTATCTTTGTGTCTATTAATTTGAGGAGGCTACGATTAGTTTAGTTACCGCAGTACAGAGGTAACGAGACTCTCCTGTGGAAATGGAAGATTTGAGTTGAAACCAATCTGTGGTAATGTTTGTTTCTTCTCTCTTACCATGTCCTGTGGTTGCGCTGTGGGTTTAATAAATACGCAACCCAGAGTTTAAACTCAGTGGTAACACAGTGCAGGGCCGACGTAAGGACCTTATTTGTCAAAAAGTGTAGTAAGTCCAGTGCATATATGCCAACCTCAGTGCAGATGGAAAGCTAAATAAAGATCCAGAGAACCTGGGTGATGGAGGAGATGCCCGTTTTCAATTTTCTGGAGATGAGCAACACAAATTTGAATTGTTTTTTTTTTTTTTTTTTTTTTTTTTTTTTTTGTGGCTCATTCTAGAAAAAAAAAATAGAAAGCAAAAAAAAATAAGCCAAAGAAATAGTTGTAGAATTTTTATGCTTCTTTAAAGCAAGTTTTGGAAGAAAGATATAAAGTGTGACCAAACTCGGTATGTACAATTGTACTTAAATATTTCTGAAAAATTTACCTTTTAATTCATGACAATTTGCAGACCTTAATGTGAATTTATATATTATTTATATAATTTATATTTATTATATTATACATTTGTATAATTATTTATAGAAGAAATTGTGATAATGGCAATATATAACATTGAAGTGTCATTAAAAAAATTTTTTTGTCGCCTTTAAAGGTTGAAAAAAAGAAGCTACAATTGTCGCAAGAACGAAATGTTCAAGTTTAAATTATTTTGCATTTAAGCCTTAATGTATGCTTGGACGAAGTTTATCCCAATGTTGCATTTTTTTTTATTACACAAACCTGTTTTGTTTTTGTTTGCAGAACCGGATGGAGGAATCCAAGGCCTTGTTCAAGACGATAATAACTTATCCATGGTTTCAACATTCCTCCGTGATCCTTTTTCTAAATAAGAAGGACCTCCTTGAAGAGAAGATCATGTACTCGCATATAGTCGACTACTTCCCTGAATATGATGGTGAGTACTCAAATTGAGCTAGACCCAAAGGCTAGGGGAAGCTGATGAGAAAGGAAACTTCAGTTTTGATTCTGATAGGGAAAAACTAACAAGGATCTACAAAACAAAGAGAAAAGGATAGAAAAAAACATAGAGAAGATAGAAAAGGATAGAAAAAAAAAAAAAAAGATCGAAAAGATAGAAAAAGATAGAAAGATCGAAAAAAACAAGAAAAAAACAAAGATTCCTCCAGTATATTTCCGTCTTAAAAAATCCTGATTGAATTCTATTGATTTATTTTTATCGCGTTTTTCGTAAAGTTCCATTCACAGTGATGTTTTATTGATACGGAGGTGGAGCTAACGCTAATTCGAGCCAATCAGATATTTTTAGCCCATCAAATTCTATGAGAAATCTGATTGGCCCACATCAGCACTAGCTAAATCTCGGTATTTTCAAAGTCTCATTGTGAATGGGTCTTAAGCCAATCACATTATTCCTTGTTTCGGGAGAGGCCCTGCTTTTTAAAAACCACAGTAAGCTAGGAACTTGCAGTTACAGTATTTCTTACAAGTTAACTGTGTCTGTTTACAAACAGTTAGTGCCATCTAGCATTGTCAATAAAAATCAAAAAATTAACTACGAAAACCATACCAAAAACAGTTATTGCATTTACTTCCTGTATTTCTTTTCCTTTCTTTTTTACTTATACTTTACATTGCGTTGAAGATAAAATACAACTTGTGGCAAAAATGTTCTATCATTATATTTGTGTTAATTTTTTTTTCAGCTATTTTCTGCATATCAATCTAGCCGTACCTGAGAAAAAGATGGGACAGGAAAGTTTTTCTTTCTGGAAAAAAAAAAAAACTGACTCCATCTAATATTGCTGATCAAGATTCTGAACTCACATATACTCCACTATACCTCTGAATATATAGGATTTTGAAATTGATGAGATTGGAGACTTCAGTTTTGTAAAAAAAAAAAAACTACAAATAGCCAACGCCATCTAATGTTCCAAGTAAAAATTCTATACTTGAATATAGTCAATTGTTTCTCTCAATATGAGGCTTAATTCTCATATACTTATTTGATCCATTAGAAAACTGGTTAAGTTTCCCGACCAGTTGTTTGTCTGATGAACTATATAACGGTCACGGATTGAACAGAGAAGTCCAGTTTTGTTTCTGAAAGGAAAAAAAAAATACAACCGAACAGTTAACGCCATCTAGTAATAGCAATTAAAAATCCTAAAGTTAATTAACAAATACCTAACTAAAAATTTTAGTTGTATTTATTTCATTGATATTTTTTTTGACTTATACTTCTCATTGAGCTGAAAATAAAAAAAATGCCCTTTTGTCAAAAGGGGACAATAGGTACATTTGCATGCATTTTTCTAACTGCTCTATTTTCTGCTTTCAGAAAATTCCTGATTGCATTAGAAGGCCTAACCTAAATAAAATCTGAACCAAAAGACATCCCTTTTTATTCGTTTGAATCAAAATTATGTTGACGAATTACTTGTATAGCTTAGCTAGTTATAATTAGCTTATTTATAGTTGGTCTGCTAATAGTTATAGCTAGTTGTAGTTAGATAGCTTAGCTAGTGTATTTGAAGTGTAGCCCACAAGACTAGTATCTTGATATCAATAAGTAATTATTGGTGCTGCGATTCATATTGAATTTTTATTTCACCTAATTTTGCTTTTATAACTATTTTATCCCCTCTTCCCCTTACCGTCAGTAAAACCCCCGATCGGCGTCTTTAGACAAAATCATTAAGACGTAGTCAAACTGTGACCAGTTAAGATATCTTTAGATTGACATTAGTGTTTATGCTCTTTAGCTCATTTATATCATGAAGAAATCAGTTTTGATAGTTGTTCATGGATGATAATAGCTAAATAGCTCACAAATACTTCAAGTAATCAGGGCGGACTGGGATGGGGCTATTAAATGGTGATTTCGGTACTTTTGCTAGGTGGCTATAGCAGGAGGTTTAAACAGGATGAGGTGGAGAGGAATCGTTTGCCAATTTGTTGGTATTAGTTGCCACAACCCTGTGACGAGTTTATAAGAGCATTTAAGCTTATAAGGTAGCATATTTGTTTCTATCAACATTAGACAACGCACAGTGTTAAAAATACGATAATAGTTGAGTATTGGAAGGGGGGATGCCTCTTTGCCACCATATTGGTGAGGAAGGCCTCTAGCTGCTATTTCTCCACCTTCACTATTTGGAGATCTCTTACGCCACCAGAGTAATCTGTCAATGCAGCTAGAGTAGAGTAACGTGATTGAGCGGTCATAATCAATCCTAGCGTGCCATGGATATCTACTTGTCTTGCCCTTGCCGATTTCCAACAACTGATAGGGTTCTGACAAGTGTAGCTCCCCTGTCAGAGCAACGATAGACATGCCCCCCACAGTCTTCAGGGCAAGGGTTATAAGTTATGCCCTGGGGGCATATAGCCTATGGTGTTCTTATGGAAGGAATGCTCGTATAAACTTTAGAGAGGGCTCATTTTATTGGAAATTAAAAGTTCTAGTTCACTTTTTTTAAGCGTCAAAAGATATCGGAGGGTAACCAGCCTTCCCCCCCCCCCAAACCCCTTTTTCCCAAATGCATCCGATTAAAATTTTGAGATAGCCATTTTGTTAAAAATAGTTCAAAGATCATATAACAAAAAATTCCGGTGTCGACAAAAACCCCCCAGGGCCCGGGGGCAGGCGTTGTAAGTTTATGCCCTGGGGGCATATATAGGTCTTATGGAAGGGATGCTCGTATTAACTTCAAAGAGGACTCATTTGATCGGAAATTGAAAGTTCTAGTTCACTTTTTAAAGTCAAAAGAGATTGGAGGGCAACTAGCCCTCCCCCACGCCCCCTTTTCTCCAAATGTATCCAATAAAAATTTTGAGATAGCCAGTAAGTTAAAAATTGCTCAAAAGTCAGATAACAAAAACTCAGATGCCGTCACAACCCCCCAGGGCCCGGGGGCAGGCGTTGTAAGTTATGCCCTGGGACATATAAGGTTCTTATAAAAGGGATGCTCGTATAAACTTCAGAGAGGGCTCATTTGATTGGAAGTTGAAAGTTCGAGCTCACTTTTTAATAGTCTAAAGAGATCCGAGGGCAGCTAGCCCCCCCCCCCCCCCCACGCCTTCTATTTCCAAACCTATCTGATGAAAATTTTGAGATGGACATTTTGTTAAAAATAATTCAAAGGTCGGATAAGAAAAACTCCGGTGTCAATATAACCCCCCAGGACCCAGGGGAAGGTGTTCTAAGTTATGCCCTAAGGGTATGTATGGTTCTTACGAAAGGGATGCTCGTATAAACTTCATAGAGGGCTCATTTGATTGGAAATTGAAAGTTCTAGTTCACTTTTTAATAGTCAAAAGAGATCCGAGGGCAGCTAGCCCCCCCCCCCCCACACACACACACACACACCTTCTTTTTCCAAACCTATCTGATGAAAATTTTGAGATAGACATTTTGCTAAAACCAGTTCAAAGGTCGAATAAGAAAAACTCTGGTGTAAAAAAAACCCAGGGCCCAGGGAAGGCGTCCTAAATTATGCCCTAATACCAACTCCGGTGGTATTAGTTGCCACAACCCTGTGACGAGTTTATAAGAGCATTTAAGCTTATAAGGTAGCATATTGTTTCTATCAACATTAGACAACGCACAGTGTTAAAAATACGATAATAGTTGAGTATTGGAAGGAGGGATGCCTCTTTGCCACCATATTGGTGAGGAAGGCCTCTAGCTGCTATTTCTCCACCTTCACTATTTGGAGATCTCTTACGCAACCAGAGTAATCTGTCAGTGCAGCTAGAGTATAGTAACGTGATTGAGCGGCCATAATCAATCCTAGCGTGCCATGGATATCTACTTGTCTTGCCCTTGCCGATTTCCAACAACTGATAGGGTTCTGACAAGTGTAGCTCCCTTGTCAGAGCAACGATAGACACGCCCCCCACAGTCTTCAGGGCAAGGGTTATAAGTTATGCCCTGGGGGCATATAGCCTATGGTTCTTATGGAAGGAATGCTCGTATAAACTTTAGAGAGGGCTCATTTATTGGAAATTGAAAGATCTAGTTCACTTTTTAAGCGTCAAAAGATATTGGAGGGTAACCAGCCTTTCCCCCCCCCCCCCCAAACCCCTTTTTCCCAAATGCATCCGATTAAAATTTTGAGATAGCCATTTTGTTAAAAATAGTTCAAAGATCATATAACAAAATTCCGGTGTCGACAAAACCCCCCAGGGCCCGGGGGCAGGCGTTGTAAGTTATGCCATGGGGGCATATATAGGTCTTATGGAAGGGATGCTCGTATTAACTTCAAAGAGGACTCATTTGATCGGAAATTGAAAGTTCTAGTTCACTTTTTAAAAGTCAAAAGAGATTGGAGGGCAACTAGCCCTCCCCCACGCCCCCTTTTCTCCAAATGTATCCAATAAAAATTTTGAGATAGCCAGTAAGTTAAAAATTGCTCAAAAGTCAGATAACAAAAACTCAGATGCCGTCACACCCCCCAGGGCCCGGGGGCAGGCGTTGTAAGTTATGCCCTGGGACATATAAGGTTCTTATAAAAGGGATGCTCGTATAAACTTCAGAGAGGGCTCATTTGATTGGAAGTTGAAAGTTCGAGCTCACTTTTTAATAGTCAAAAGAGATCCGAGGGCAGCTAGCCCCCCCCCACGCCTTCTATTTCCAAACCTATCTGATGAAAATTTTGAGATGGACATTTTGCTAAAAATAATTCAAAGGTCGGATAAGAAAAACTCCGATGTCAATATAACCCCCCAGGGCCCAGGGGAAGGTGTTCTAAGTTATGCCCTAAGGGTATGTATGGTTCTTACGAAAGGGATGCTCGTATAAACTTCATAGAGGGCTCATTTGTTTGGAAATTGAAAGTTCTAGTTCACTTTTTAATAGTCAAAAGAGATCCGAGGGCAGCTAGCCCCCCCTCCCCCCCCCCCCACACACACACACCTTCTTTTTCCAAACCTATCTGATGAAAATTTTGAGATAGACATTTTGCTAAAACCAGTTCAAAGGTCGAATAAGAAAAACTCCGGTGTAAAAAAAAAAACCAGGGCCCAGGGGAAGGCGTCCTAAATTATGCCCTAAGGGCATGTACGGTTCTTATGAAAGGGATGCTCGTATAAATTTCATAGAAATTTAGAACTTTAATAGTATAAAGTTCTAGTTCACTTTTTAAGAGTCAAGAGAGTTAAGGGCAACTAGCCTTCGTCCACGCCCTTTTTTCCCCGAATCCATCTGGTACAAATTTTTAGATAGCCAGTTTTTGGAAATTTTTTCTAAAATTAGATAACATAACTCCCCCCAGGGCCCGGGGGATAGGAGTTGTAAGTGTTGTCCTGGGGATGTATATGGTTCTTATGAAGGGATGCTCGTATAAACTTCAGAGAGGGCTCATTTGATTGAGAATTGAAAGTTCGAGTTCAATTTTTAAGAGTTAAAAGATATCCGAGGGCAACTAGCCCCCCTCCCCACATACCCCTTTTTCCCCAATCCCATCCGATGAATTTTTTATAATAGCCATTTCATTAAAAATAGTTCAAAGGTCAGATAAGAAAAATCCTGTGTCGACGCAACCCCCCAGGGCCCGGAGGCAGGCTTTATGAGTAATGCTCTTGGGGCATATATTGTTCTTATGGAAGGGATGATCGTATAAACTTCGGAGAGGACTCATTTGATCGGAAATTGAAAGTTCTTGTTCACTTTCTAAAAGTCAAAAGAGATCAGAGGGCAACTAGCCACCCCCCCCCTCCATGTCCTAAATGCATCAGATAAAAATTTTGTGATAGACATTTTGTTAAAAATAGTTCAAAGATCAGATAACAAAAAACTACGGTGTCGATACAGCCCCCCAGGGCCCGGGGGGTAGGCGTTTTAAGTTATCCCCTGGGGGTATATATGGTTGTTATGGAAGGAATGCTCGTATAAACTTCATAGAGGGCTCAATTGATTGGAAATTGAATGTTGTAATTCATTTTTTAAGAGTCAAAAGTGATTGGAGGGCAGCTAGACTCCCCCGCATTCCAATTATTTTTTTCCCAGAGGCACTTCATATAGAAGGGGTCGTCGTATAAACTTCAAAGGGGACTCATTCGATTGGAAATCGAGAGTTCTAGTGCTCTTTTTAAGAGTCAAAAGTGATCGGAGGACAACTAGCCCCCTCCCCCCAAGCCCTTTTTTCTCCAAATACATCTGATAAAAATTTGGTTTAGCCATTTTGTTAAAAATATTTCAAAGATCATATAATAAAAAATTCTTTACGTATGGCCATTCCGTTAAAAATAGTTCAAAGGTCAGATAAGAAAAACTCCTGTGTAAACACAACCCCCACCCCCCTCTCCAGGGCCCAAGGCAGGCGTTTGTAAGTATTGCTCTGGGGGTATATATGGTTCATATGGAAGGTATGCTCGTATAAACTTCGGAGAGGGCTCATATGGTTGGAAATCGAAAGTTCTCATTCACTTTTTAAGAGTCAAAAGAGGTCGGAGGGCAACTAGCCCCCCTCTCCACGCCCTATTTTCCTCAAACCCATCCGATAAGAACTTTGAGAGAACAATTTTTTCAAAATAGTTCAAAGGTCAGATAAGAAAAACTCCGGTGTTTGACACAACCCCCCAGGGCCCGGGGCCAGGCATTGTAAGCTATGTCCTGGGGCCGTATGTGGTTCTTATGAAAGGGCTCGTATAAACTTCAGAGAGGGTTCATTTGGATGGAAATTAAAAGTTGTAGTTTATTTTCTCAGAGTGGAAAAAGATCGGAGGGCAACTAGCCCCTCCCGCCCTCAACGCCTTTGGGTCTATCGAATGGATAAAACACATCCGATATAAAATTGGAGGTGACCATTTTGTCAAAAATAGTAGAACCATCAGATATTAAAACTCCGGGGTACCACGATATAAACACAGCCCTCCCAGGGCCCAGGGACAGGCGTTGTAAGTTATACTCTGGGGATATATATGGTTCTTATAGAAGGGATGCTCGTATAAACTTTGGAGAGGGCTCATTTGATTGAAAATAGAAAGTTCTAGTTCACTTTTAAAGATTCAAAAGAGACCGAGAGTTAATTAGCCCCCCCCCTCCCCCCCGCGCCCTTTTTTCCCAAACCCATCCGATAAAAATTTTGAGATTGCCATTTTGTTAAAAATAGTTCAAACATCAGATAATAAAAGCTCCGAGGTTAATACAAACCTATTTTTTCACTTTTATATTGTTTACTTTGATACTAGTTTTGATACTTTGATGAACATATGATTTTTTTTCAAAAAAAGTTTGATTTTGAAATACGGAATTTTTAAAACTTGAAACTTTTTGCAATAAAAAACGAACAAAAACTAATTAAAAAAAAAACTTTCTGAAAAATAAGTTTTTCAAAGAAAAGTAGAGGCCATTTTAAACTTAAGCTCAGCAGATACAAATACCTGTTAAAATTCAAACTTAAACGGCCAGAAATTACTTATTAAAGAATAAATGAAACCCAAAACGAACAGAAATTAAATAAACTATCATAGCAAAAAACATACAACAAGTAATAATATAAATGAATAAATGGATCTTAAAGCGAGTAATGCTTAGATTGAATATGAAAATCAAGCTTAAAAAGAAAAAAAAATATTTCCCTATTGAAATATAAATGAAACTGAAAACGAACAGAAATTAAATAAACAATCAATGCAAACAAACATACAATAGATATTAATGTAAATTAATAAATAAATCTTAAAACGAGTGAAACTTAAATTGAAACGTCATTGGTGCTTAACTGAAAACTATATGCGTCTTGAACAGTCTTGGAAAGTATAAACAACATCAAATTGAATATTTGATGTATAATGATATCAATTGTTGAAAGATCCTTCCGCTCAAAAATTTATTTCACTGTAATTTTATTTTTATTTTCAATGCTTTAAGAGCGGGAAAAGAAAATGTGTGTAATATAATTCGTTTTCAGTGAAGCGCTAATGACGCAGTAGGCTTTTGGTTTTTAGTTACAGTTAAGGAAGGAGGGCAGTGTCCAAACACTTGTTTGTAGTGAAACTATATTCGTCTTGAAGAACTTTAAAAAGAACTAATAAATTAAATTGAATATTTGACGTATAATGATATTAATTGCTGAAAGCTCATCAGTTCAAAATATTACTATAATTTTAATGTTTATTTTCAATATTAAGTACAAAAGAAAATATTCGTCATAAAATTGGTTTTCAGTAAAGCCCCAATGACGCAGTAGGTTTTAGACTTTTACAGTGAGAGAAGAAGGTGATACCCAGATTCTTAAATGCCCAGAAGGAGGTGATTTTTGTTCGTTTCAAGCTTGATTTGCATATTCAATTTAAATTTCACTCGTTTTAAGATTCATTTATTAATTTACATTAATATCTATTGTATGTTTGTTTGCATTGATTGTTTATTTAATTTCTGTTCGTTTTAAGTTTCATTTTTTACTTCAATAGGAAATATTATAAAAATGTAATTACAGGAAAGGAATAGGAAAATATGGCATGCAGCTCTTTCTTCTAATAGTGGGAGTCAGTGTTGTCACTTGTTGCAATTATTTGTATTGGTGTCATGTAGTACCAAAAATAGGAAAGAAATATATAAAAAAAAATATAAGAAATGATAAGAAAAGAAAAGAAATTAAGACCAGAGATTGTCGGGAGAGTGATTTGGAATTCCGTATATTTCACAAAAAAATCTGTAGAAGTAGAAACACTGGTCTGACCAGAGAGAATATGCAGTAGAAAGTACATAGTTGCTAACCTTACAAACGGCATTAATCTATAGCCCAATATTGCCCTTTATTGGGGCTACATTAATGTTTACTGCATAATCTACTGAAATCCCTAAGCGTGACAAAACGCAGATCAGTGTAGCCAATGAAAAAAGAGAACAAATCAGTTATTTTATTTCTTTCTTGTAACTTTTTTTATTTTGTGATTTCTTTTTTAAATGTAATAAAGATATAAATTAAATATAGTATAATAATGAAGTAGAATATTATAAAAATAAAAATGTAATTACAGGAAAGGAATAGGAAAATATGGCATGCAGCTCTTTCTTCTATTAGTGGGGAGTCAGTGTTGTCACCTGTTGCAATTATTTGTATTGGTATCATATAGTACCAAAAAATAGAAAAGAAATGTAAAAAAAGAAATATATAAAAAATAGAAATATATAAAGAAATATAAGAAATGATAAGAAAAGAAAAGAAATTAAGACCAGAGATTGTCGGGAGAGTGATTGGGAATTCGGTAGATTTCACAAAAAATATATAGAAGTGGAAACACTGGTCTAACCAGAGAGAATATGAAGTAGAAAGTACATAGTTGCTAACTTTAAAAACAGCATTAATCTATAGCCCACTATTGCCCTATAATGGGGCTACATTAATGCTTGCTGCATAATCTACTGAAGTCACTAAGCATGACAAAACGCAGATCAGCGTAGCCAATGAAAAAAGAGAACGAATCAGTTATTTTATTTCTTTCTTGTAACTTTTTTTTTTATTTTGTGACTTCTTTTTTAAATATAATAAAGATATAAAGCTAAATATAGTATAATAATGAAGTAAAATATTATAAAAATAAAAATGTAATTACAGGAAAGGAATAGGAAAATATGGCATGCAGCTCTTTCTTTCTAATAGTGGGAGTCAGTGTTGTCACCTGTTGCAATTATTTGTATTGATATCATGTAGTACCAAAAATAGAAAAGAAATGTAAAAAAAGAAATATATAAAAAAAGAAAATTTTGGCCAAGATCTCCGCATAACCCTCTTCGCTGCAGGAAGAAAAAAAAGAAAAAAAAAAGAAGAT
This sequence comes from Artemia sinica, assembly GCA_027921565.1. Taxonomy (NCBI): domain Eukaryota; kingdom Metazoa; phylum Arthropoda; class Branchiopoda; order Anostraca; family Artemiidae; genus Artemia; species Artemia sinica. The sequence continues at coordinate 109,688 of JAPEVW010000042.1, forward strand.
TTAAAGCCCGCAGGAGGAGATTAAAAGACAACCATTAAAGGAGGAGATAAAAGTTTTCACAATATGTGAAAACTAAAATAAAAGAGACCTTTTCTCAAGCAACGGTGAAAAGACAGCTGAATAAAAAATTGACCTCGTTTTTGTCCTACCTTGTTTCGTTTTGCATTGCAAAAAAAAGAGTGAAGGGGGCACGAAGTAGTTTGTCCTATGGTCTCAGTATTGACTCTTGATGACCCTGTAGATTGTAAGAAACCACTTAGTTGGCCTAGCCTAAGTTTGCCTTATACTGTATTCTAAATCTAAGTTAAGACTGAAATAGGATGTAATTTCAGTTTTGGTCTACTAATAAATTTCGGGGGAGACGTGGTCACCTTAAAAGAGTGAGTTTGATATCGCTGTTATGAAAGATTCAGTATCTGTGGAATTTACTAGCTAATGTCCAGGGACATTTCTTTATCATAAAGGTATATCTGTCATGCTTCGAAACTATGAGGGGAGTTATTACAGGTGATAATTTTCCGTAATACATTATATTTCCTTCGTAGAACTGTCAGTAATTACACCTGAAACTATTTTCCCATAATTCTCTTGAGGTTCTTTGGATTCATTTTTATAAGAAATGCATTGTTGTCCTTTTCCCGTTCGAAGTGGAGCTTTTGTCGGGGAAAAGTGTATTTTATTGTATTCTCGAAGAAGTTCTATCATCATTTATATTTTTCTTAGTTTTTTGTCTTCTCAACCAAAGGCTAGGCGCTATTAAATTACTGTTTTCATCAAGTCTTGGTGGAGAGAAATTCGTTAATGAAAGATTATGTTAATTCTTAGCCCCCCTTGTTCTCTCTATCAAGCTTACATTTCCAGCGTACTTTCAGTGTCAATTATACTTTTTTTCATCTTTTTTTTTTATCCTAATGGCCTATTCAAATGAGATTTTACTGACACCGAGATTTAGCTTCCGCCAATTTCAGCGAATCATTTTTCATAGAAGTTCCTGATTGGCTCAAATTAGCGCTAACTGAATCTTGGTATCAGTAAAATCTGTTGTGAATTGGGCTTAAACGTTCCTGGAATTTTAATTGAATTGATTTTTTTTTATGATTTCACTGATAATAAATTTTAGATAATTAAGCTTTTTTTGAAAATACTGTTGAAATAAATAGCTATCATTAAAAGAAAATTATGTAACCCAAATGTGTAACCCCTCTCCCCAAAAATGTAATCTATGGTAAACAAAACATCCCTTGCAAGACCCAGTCCAGAGGGAGGCAGGGGGAAGGGGGTTCCCGTGGTTTCTACATCATTCTAGTTTAATATATTTATGAAGTCGTTGGTTTAAATTGGCTATTCGCACAGTTCGGGTAGTTTTCAAAACATGAAAATAGTATTTTCGCTATATATAAGCGAATGGCCTACGTTAGTTACTTTTAAGGTTTTTCAAATTAGCAACAGACAATTTTTTTTTTTTTTTTTTTTTTTTTATCTATACATAAAAAGGTGAATAATACGGAACTGGACTTCACAGTCCCTACTGGCGGTGTTGATCCTTGTTTCATGGCCCTTCAGCCAGGAAGTACAAGGGTGTTGGGGGCCAGCCATTCTGTGTTTTCGCACATCCATCTTGTATACCCTCTCCAGATTTCTCTAGGTATCCATTTAAAGCTGGGTTGACTCTGGATGAGCTTACAGAGTCACGCCACTGACCCACGTTCCAAATTAAATAACCAGGACTCGGACCCTGGTCCTTGACCTATCATTTCACGTCTAGTGTGCTAACCGCTCGGCTAGGATCTGTATAGTAGTTTATTATAATAGTTAATATATAATAATAATAGTTTATAATAATAGTAATTATTACTATTGAACCAGCTTAATTATTACTATTGAACAACCTTACTTGAACCAGCTTATTATAATAATAGTTTATTATAATATCTGTAAATAGTTTATTATAATCTTTATGTGGTTTTGCCTTATAAGTTTTTTGAATCATATTTGTTATTATCTTTTGCTCAGTTGGATATTTCTTTTTTTTTTTTTTTATCCTTCATTGTCATGACTTGGTAGTCTCATTTTTGAGATTATAATCTTTGTTGTAATGTTATAATCTGTGATAATTTATAATAATTTGTAATATAAAAAAATAAATTATTTTGTAACAATGCATCTTTATTATATATTTATTTTTTGTTTTCGTTTATCCATTCGAAAGGGAATTTTTGCAGGTTGTGCTTCCTGTCTTCATGGAACAGTCCTCCATTAGTTTTTTTTTAATTTTTCTCATTTTCAAATAAAGGCAAAGCGTTGTTAAATTGCCGTTTATATTACAATCCTTAGTGACATAGAAAGTTGTTGATGAAAGATGGTGTTAATAATTAGTATTCCCCATTGTGCTGTAACAAGAATGTTTAATTAAAGGCACGTTATAAAATATGTATAAGGCACTAGTAGAAAACACTAATTCTGTTAGAATTAACAACCATTTCCAAGTTGATATTTTTTTATTGTTTGTAAAACGTTGTTGGACTGTCTGGAATTCTGTCTTTTTACGCAAATTTAATCTTTTGTCCTCACTTTATTAGACAGTTTTAAGTAGACGTGATCCAAGTCGACATTTAATGAATATTTTATTGGGTAAGCAAAGGTTTTTTTTTTTTTATTTGAATTAGTCTTAATGATCACGAAGATAGATACAATTTGGGAATAAAAGAGAGCATGGGCGCCCATATGGGGGCTGGCAGAGGGGGGATCCAGCCCCCCCCCTTCCTTGGCTGAATGATGCTGCCCTATATTTTATATTTTGTTTTGAGATTTCTATTATACAGCATTGGAAGTTCCGATTAGACCAGGTTAGCCCCACCCCCTGATATTCAGCTTATGGGCGCCCATGAAAGAGAGAATAGTATAGTTTTGATTTATGAAATCAATTTATGAAAATCATTCTTCTTTCTTGAAAACTACTGCTACACCATAAAATTAACTTAAAATTAAATTTAATTTAAAAATTACTACATTTAATTTAAATTAAATTAAAATTTAATTTTTTAATTTATTAAATTAAAAATAATACTACTAAATAAATACTACTAAAATTAAAATTAACTACTATCATCAATCAGCAGCTTGTCAAGGATTTTTGTTTGGTGGGGGGGGGGGGGTACAAAAAAACTAAAAATGCATAAAAAAAAATATTTATATGCATTTTGTTATGTTTTTATGAATGACTTTTTGGGGAGGGATTCAAACTCAATGACCCCCCCCCTCCTTCCCCCACTGAATACGGCCTTGGTTTAAGTGAAATATATACGTCCTGACGAATGGATCGGTTTTAGATGGAGGGCAGTAGCTGTATTTAGAAAACGATATTATGGCGATTCAATGCATTGAAAATCATTTGAGAGCCTCAGCGTCGGATGACCGTCTCAAAGACAAAAGGTCAGCTAGCAAATTCTTCAAGGGGACCAGCTATCATTGAAAGCGTTTGAGAATTTTTGGTTTGATTGTGGAACCTAACGTTGGGGTTTGCATTGTGAAACTTAAACTTAACGTTTCACAGTCAAACGCGGAATCCATCTTTCCGATTCTCTTTATTGCAGTTTCCACTGTAATGTCCGTTAAATACAACATTTAGAGCTGCTAGCTTAGAGCTTAAAGGATTTGTAATTTTCAGAGCCATCTTGGTCTAAGCTAGCAGTATTACGCTCTTTATGTAATATTTAATAGTAACCACATGGAAATTGTAATCGTGTGAGTGTAGACACATAACTCCCCCCCCCCCTTCAAAAAGAATCTCTGTGTAATTCTTATCTGGTGTGTATGCTGGGAGGAAGTAGAGTGGAAATATTTCTCTCCCCACCCTCCAAAAAATCTCCGTGTGATACTTTTCAGGCATAACAAAGATAAAACATCTGGTATCTGGTGATAAGAAAACAATTGGTATTCATTGACAGTAGTGATTTATCGCAGGCACGCACGCCGGAATCCATTTCCAGGTGGGCGAATATTCTAATTTTTGCGAATGAAAGGCAAATTCTAAAAAAAAGAAATTGCGAGAGGAAATCAAAATTCTTGAGATTTTATGTATCTGACTCATAGTATTCTGTTGTTAGGGCTAAATTTTGCAGGTTGGACAATTAGGTCAATTAGGTAAAACTGATTGAGGCACTGTCTTAGTTGGCTTCGGTGAGCTGTACGGAGCTTAGTGACGATGCCTGTTGAGCTTGAGTGTCCCAGGTGTCAAAAGATGCCAACGCAAAACCCTTGTGAGTTTTACCACTTGCTGTGTCTAGGATAAGCATAATTAGGTGTTCCTTAGTTTGTGAAGGTATGCTGTATCTAGAGTATTCGTGTCTATTAAGGGCCAGTCACACTTAGAGCTAGCAAATACTCTCATATACTTTCCTGATGGTACTTAATTGTAACTTTATCAAGTAGTTGATAACACAAGAATGTTGCTTGGAAAAGGAAAACAGGACTCAAATTGTGTTTTATTTCTTTAGGTCCACAGAGAGATGCTATTGCTGCGCGTGAATTCATTTTACGGATGTTTGTTGACTTGAATCCCGATAGTGACAAGATTATCTACTCACATTTCACTTGTGCAACAGGTTGGTCTCTCTCTCTCTGTCTCTCTCTCTCTCTGTCTCTCTCTCTCTCTGTCTCTCTCTCTCTCTGTCTCTGTCTCTCTCTCTCTCTCTGTCTCTCTCTCTCTCTGTCTCTCTCTCTCTCTCTCTCTCTCTTCTCTCTCTCTCTCTCTCTCTCTCTCTCTCTCTCTCTCTCTCTCTCTCTCTCTCTCTCTCTCTCTCTCTCTCTCTCTCTCTCTTCTCTCTCTCTCTCTCTCTCTCTCTCTCTCTCTCTCTCTCTCTCTCTCTCTCTCTCTCTCTCTCTCTCTCTCTCTCTCTCTCTCTCTCTCTCTCTCTCTCTCTCTCTCTCTCTCTCTCTCTCTCTCTCTCTCTCTCTCTCTCTCTCTCTCTCTCTCTCTCTCTCTCTCTCTCTCTCTCTCTCTCTCTCTCTCTCTCTCTCTCTCTCTCTCTCTCTCTCTCTCTCTCTCTCTCTCTCTCTCTCTCTCTCTCTCTCTCTCTCTCTCTCTCTCTCTCTCTCTCTCTCTCTCTCTCTCTCTCTCTCTCTCTCTCTCTCTCTCTCTCTCTCTCTCTCTCTCTCTCTCTCTCTCTCTCTCTCTCTCTCTCTCTCTCTCTCTCTCTCTCTCTCTCTCTCTCTCTCTCTCTCTCTCTCTCTCTATCTCTCTCTCTCTCTCTCTATCTCTCTCTCTCCCTCTCTCTCTTTCTCTCCCTCTCTCTCTATCTCTCTATCTGACTTTCTTATTTTCCCTAAATGAAATTTGAACGCTAAATTTGATTGAGTTTCCTTGGTTTCAAAACAGTTGAAAATTTGCCATATAGAACCGTCGAAATGGTTGGCAAAACTATTGAGCTAAGTTTGGCAACGCTTTCTTCCGTAAAAATTCAAACATTAACAGTCCGCTGATTCGCAAAGACAAACACGTTAGAAGAAAAGCTACGCCTTCTTAAGCTGTTATGCGCCATTTGCTTTTAATAATTTGTCATTTGCTTTCAACTGGCTTTTTAATTTGCTTTTGCTGATGTTTCTCACAAGTCTCATTTTTTGTTTCCTTCTTGCTATTGCCATAAACTGCATATGAAGGTCATTTTCACTAAATATTGAATTTTCAATTTTTTAAGATATATGTTTGAAATAAGTAATTCGAATAACCACTTTACTTACTTAACTAATTCGAACAACCAGATTTCATTTTGACTGTTTTCAGTGCTTTAAAACCTGATTAGGCATCTTTATTTAGAATGTCTCTGCGTAAAATTATTAGCCATTAGCCATAAGTTTTTCTTCAGTGTGAACGTGTTACTCATTTTATTTAATTATTTGTGAATGTTAATGAATAAAAACTGGGGTTAAAGAAATTTGAAATTTGAAGTTCATAAGGCAATTCCACGTGATTGGGTCTTCTGTGTGAAATTCTAATCCAAAATTCTGATTTAAAAAAAATAGTCTCTTTGTTTCTCCCAGCCTAAATTTTTCACCGGATGTATCCCAGGAGCCAACTGTTATCGATGATAGTTAAATGTTTTTATTGTTTATTATCTGCTTGTTTTTTGTTATATTTTTTTATTACTGTCTTCTTTCCAAAAGACCGAAAAAGCACCCAAATTTTAGTCATTCTTGATTATCTAAAAAAAAAAAGCCCTCAAGGCACCCACATTTTAGTAATTCTTAGTAATGTAAAGAAAACACCGGAAAAGCACCCAAATTTTAGTAATTCTTAGTGATCTAAAAAAAAAAACACCGGAAAAGCATCCAAATTTTAGTCATTCTTAGTGATCTAAAAAAAAAAAACACCGGAAAAGCACCCAAATTTTAGGCATTCTTAGTGATCTAAAAAAAAACACCGCAAAATCACCCAAATTATAGTCATTCTTAGTGATCTAAAAAAAACAGCGGAAAATCACCGAAATTCTAGTCGTCGTTAGCCTCTTTTGCAAAGAATATGTATATCAGAGGCCAACTTTTGTAGCTATCCGCCGTTTAGGGATAAAGTTAGATAAAAAAAAATACTTAATGATCATTTGTGTTCATTTGCTTTCTTGAAAGCATCTTTAGTTTTATACAATCACTTGACAAATTACTTTCATTGGTTTCAAATTAGGAGCTTTTCCAATTTACAGCTTTTCTTTTTAGAAATAGACTTGCAATGAGATTCGTGACAGTTCTTTCTATTGTATATTTATCTGATTAGGTCTGACAGTATCATTACATTTTCACAAATTGGAAGGGAAATTGTCTTTTTGATTATAATGAATCCGTTTTAAAACTCTAAATTTGAATACCAAGGACAGTGAAAATGAATTCTGATTTTTGAATCGGTTAATTGAAAATTTAATCAACTTTATGTACCTTGTCAAATTAGAAAACAATTGGGGATTCATTTTCTAATGGAAAATACCTTCATATGCAGTCGCTATCGTTTTGGTAGTAATGGGCAATAAATTAAAAACAAGAAACGCGGATGGAAAATCGGTGAAAAACATGTTACCAAACTACTTAAGAAGGTATAGCTGTCCTTGAGGATCACCAGATGATCACCATAATTTAGAAGAAAACTAACAGAAAATTCTTAGAAAATTACGGTTTTCCTGCATGAATAGATCTAAAATGGGTCCAAAGGGCGTAAGAAATTATTTTGATTTCCTTGATCATTTAAGAGAATGTGACCATTTCAATACAGTAGATTATAAATATATTATATGGATAAAATATAAAGATATTCATATGTATAAAATATTCTCTCTAATTAATAAATGGAGTAAAAACTAAGAAAAAAATATTTGTAAATGTTATTTGTTAAATGTTTCTATTGGAAACAATTTTTTTTTTATATTTTTTAGCTCAAAAGCGATTTGATTATTTTTATGTATTTCTTTCCTCTTGTTGGAGCGTCTTATAGTTTCTTTTACGTTTTTTATAAATATTAGTAATAATTGCTTCGTTTTATTCACATCCAAAAATCTGCCATTTTATGTTGTATGCAAGTGAAAGGCCACACGACCCTCTTGGCCAGTCCAAGTGGTCATCGTGGCTCTGTTTGCAGCATTTTCCTAATTGTCATGTTGGTCACTTAATGGTGAACTGTTAATGCATACTGCATTTAAACAGTCACTGTGTAAATTTAGCATGATTTGGGGGATTTAGTAATTGTGTTAATCTTTTTTGCAAAAAAAAATAAAAATGCCAATTTGACTTAATTTCAGTAAATATTAATTTTATGGTTTAACTTGGTACATTCACCGGTATTACGAAAGCGTTTGTCTGGGTAGCAGCCCTATACACGGCATATTAAAATGTACGCTGACAGCCCTATACACTGCATATTACACGGTACGCTGATCCCCCACTGCCCTTAGGGCAAGGCCCGTAAATTATGTCAGTTGCCAATTTTGTACACAAAGGTGTTATCGGGAAGGAGGAACTTGTACTGTTCTTACAAAAATATAAAATGCATTTAAAGCACAGCGCAAACCATCTGATACAAGTGCAGCGTTGCCAAAGCTTTGAAATAAACTGTACAAGTTTTCCGACTAAATTGTACTGCAAGAGGTTAATTTTTATCATCTGAAGAGCAGGTTAAAAATTTGCCATAACAAGAAGAAAAATGTCAATAAACTCAAGCTTGAACAGATATCCGATTCAGAAAGGAGCAAGTAAAACCAAAATATACAGGAAAATTTAAATTGTACCAAAACATTTCCAAATATATCGCATTGTTCCAGAACCTCTAAACTGTACCAAAAACGGTGCAATTCTATCGCCCTGGCAACGCCGTACATATATCTTTCTGCGTTATCTTTTTATGTTAAAAAGGGGTAGGGTATCCTGCTGGCTTTATGCTTTGTGTGATGGTGCTAATGCGTGCTAGAAACCGGAGAAACTGGGGATAGACAAGCATTATACGATTGCTACCATAAATGATTTCAGTTGGACAGCTGTAATACATACGTATTATGTGTGATTTAAAGGAGGCCAAACCTTTTTTTAAAGTGTACCGCTCTATTTGTATTACACCGTTGATTGGAAACTTGCTAGCAAATCACACTACCTTTTTTATATATTAAGTAAGATCTAATTGTGTAATAAATGGGTGCCATACTATGTAGCCCCGCCTTTATGCAAAAAAAAGAATTTTGTTTTATCGGACAAATTAAATCGTGGCTGCTGAAGTGAAATTCTCCCCTCCCGCTGTAGCCCTTTGAAGAAGCTAATTGTTCTCTCTTTTTCTTTCAGATACTGAGAATATACGCTTCGTGTTTGCCGCAGTGAAAGACACGATCTTGCAGTTAAATTTGAAAGAATACAATTTAGTCTAGTGCTGTCTTTTGATGAGATCAAAAACAAAAGGATAAACAGTTTTTTTTGTTGTTGTTCAGAACGTGCTTTGTTAATTAGGTCAATTGTGGTCCTGTCTACTCTTCAAATTCAGCACAAATATCTTTTTGGCAGATTCAATAGTGATTTCTTCCTTTCTTCTTTGTAAACCTTGACCAAGGGTATTAAGTGCAATCCGGTGTCTTACAACAATTTTTCATGTATTTTGAAACTCTTGTTTTCTTCTATCTCCAGCTATTCCAAACTTCTGAACAAATTGGTTTATTCTATTTATTTCATTTTATTGTTCACAATCCTTAATGTTTGAAGAGAGAACATTAAAATAAGTTCCTCACATTTTTTTATTAGCTTCCTTTTTAATTCCTTTACAACTAATTTAAAACTAACAATAAATAAGTTTTTATTTTAGTTATTCCTTATTTTTTCATTGTCATGTTTAATTCTTCGTCTCTCTGGCTTTAAACAGTGGTGTAACTAGCAGAAAAGTATATAGGGGGCTTTTGGCCTCTCTAAACGGCCGGAATTGCCTGTTTTCAGTTTTGCCTTTTATAATTAAATTTTTCTGCTGGTGGCCAGTCTTTCTTGGGTGTCTTTGATCATCGGAGCCCCCGCCTAGTTACGCCAGTTAGCCCTTTTTCCTCTAAACCTGCCATTAAATTCATGCAACGGATATATTTATCTCAGCAAATATTTAATGTCGTTTTGTTAGCGATGCGAAAATACAACTGAAATGATGCAACCCATGTTGCCGATACGTCTCTGAAGTACTTTGTCAAATACGCCTTGTTAGGGTAATTGTCAAATCATGATTTTATGCTGGATTGCCATACAGTATTAAATTAAGGGGTTGATAAAATTTATTTAAGGTCCATAAAATTTATTTAATTAAATAACTTATCAAAGACCTATTCCACAAATTTAAAGAATCAAAAGAATTATAAATTAAAAAATATATATCTACTGAAAGCATGGGTATAGGCTAGGTGATATTATTGGGGTTTTAACCCTTTCCCCACGTGGCAGAGTAAGATCCTCGTTGCCTAACACCCCCCCCCCTCCCCCCCCCCCCCCCCCCCCCCCCCCCCCCCCCCCCCCCCCCCCCCCCCTCCCCCCCCCCCAAAGTCCCTGAGAGATCCTCAGTAATACCATTAGCCTTGATAATGTTAGTACTAACAGGAGTAGCAGTACTTCTACTAGTAGTAGTAGTATGCACATAGTGCATTTTTGCATAATAGCACATGGCAGAGTAAATTCTTAAAGTTTTACCCCTGTTTTTAGCGAATCAGGTTGTCTGTGGTGGAGGGGGTGTAAAAAAAATTATTAGGCAATTATTTTTGCAGTTAAGGAGTCCCAATCGTAAGGGGGCGTTCCGGTATTTCCTTGACTAATATCAAATTGCATATTGAATTTGACTAATACAACCTATATTTCCAGGGAGTTTTCAGAAAAAGAATTCTTCAGGGATTACCTGTCTTTATGAAATCCTCATTGATGGGGTGGCAACCCTCTAACAGACCTGCAGCTCGCATCTAGCCTACACAAACTCTGTGCCGCAGTTCCTGTGCAACTCTTAGTATCGCCAATGTTGAATGGAAAAAGGAAAAAAAAGATGAAAAAATAATAAAAGATAAAGAAAAAAGAAATTTAATTTAAAATTAAACTGAATGAAATTGAAAACAAACTAGGTAATATTTAGAACTAAACCTAAATATAGAAGTGTAAAATAATGTTTACGCCGTGTTTCGCCGTTTTTTTTCCTTATTTTCTTTGGGTTTTTTTTTTTTTTTTTTTTTTTTTTTTTTTTTTTTTTTTTTTTTTTTTTTTTTTTTTTTTTTTTATATACTGGAAACCAGCTATTCTAGGACCTATCTTTTTTCCTGCTGATATGGTAATAAAATTAAAGTATGATTAGTGAGAAAGAGGCGATAAATGCCGATAGTGAGAACGTGGTACTAAGTCCGCTTTCTATTTTAATTGAAATATAGCCTCCGTAAGAGCCTAGCCAAGTTATCGACCCCTTAATAAAAATGATGGGCAACTTTGTTGATGTAGATTGTTTATTAAGTTTTTTTTTAAGGTGAATTTTCATTGGCTATTAATTATTTCTTTTTGTACAGATGTGTGTAAAACTGATGAGATTTGTAGAAAATTGTGTTTGTTTGTATTTTAGTTTTGTCAATTTCTTGTTCTAAATTTTCCATGTTCTAAGCAAAAGGGCGGTTTCATTTTTTAGACATTCATGGTCTCTTTTTTTTTTTTTTTTTTTTTTTTTTTTTTTTTTTTTTTTTTTTTTTTTTTTTTTTTTTTTTTTTTTTTTTTAATTGAGAAATAAAGATTATTATTTTATTTGGGGTGGGGGGTGGTAACCGTCAGTAGAACAAATTGCCAACTACTTTAACGTGACCAAAATAGTGTGCATTAGTCCAAGAGAAGTTTTTGATCCCTCAAAAAGGCTTCTAAATTTATAAATATTTCATGTCACTAACAGGTTTCTAAATATAAGCAATTCTCAAATTGCCTACTCTTGAGTTAAATTTCTGTCCTATGGGGTTAAATTTCCCCCAGTTTTACTAACCGTAGACGCGCATAGACGCAAAAAATTTAAAGTTTAGTTGGGGGTGGGGTGGGGCAAGTACATAAAAAATTGTGTGCAGGTATGGTATAGACGTTGCTTGCATTTCGCGATCGATATTAGACGCAATAATGCCTACATATAGGCCGACCTTATTTCAGTGAGGCCTAAAAATTTGTTACTTTGCCATTCAGGTGGAAGATGACCGGAAAATCTCTTAATTCCTGTTTATTTTAACTCCCTTTGTTGTACTTTACTCGTTATTTAAAATATTAAAAATATTTATAAAATATTTGAAAAGCAACCGGTAATGATTAAATTCATGGCAAGATCTTTTAATTTGTCTTGAATAGATTTACTGTTGCTGCTACACACTTCAAGAAAAACAAAAGTTAAAGAGTCTCTTTCCCGTTTCGTGTATGAAAGAACGTTTGACCTAGGCCATGCCCTACCTTACATCCTTCAGAGTATGTGTCATATTTAGCAAACCCTTTTTTTGACCCAACAGAAATCCCATATTTCCTTCTGGAGGGATGTCACCTAGAATTATGTAGTTTTCACATACAATTGTGATATTTTTTACTTATTGATTTTGTGAATTTGTCAAGAAAAAAAGGGTTATAGATGCTTCTAAGTAAATGTCTTAGCACAAAATATCGCTGCACAATCCATTTAAATTTGCACAAAATGCGTTTTTCATATTCATTATTGAATAAGTTGAAAATTAGCAAGTAGTAGTGGTATTTCAAAAGATGTCACGTGACAAGGTGAAATGGTCTCATATTTTTTTCTGACTGGGATTGGTCAACCGATTTCGTCCGAGTTTGTTGAAACTACGTTGTCGCTTCTTATCTTGCTTGTAGAGACTGTTTTGAACAGGAAGGCTTCAGTATTAAAATTTTGTTTGTTGTGTCTCGAATTGTGTTCTGAAAATTCTCTGTGATCTTGCCCTCCCCTACCCCAAGACAAATGTAAATGAATCGGAAACATGAGAATGAGGGTTATCTGTAATCTTGCCCAAAACTATGGTGTGAAAGGCGTAATTGCCCTCCCAACCCGATAGTTGCTTACGCCCGTATATTTGTTACTGTGTCAAATTAGTGCTTATAGTCAAACCTTTATGAAAAACCGGATTAGTAATAACAGTCGAAAACATTACTTCAGTTTGGACAGTATTTCAGAAAAAATTGTTTAATTTGTAAATTTAAATATTTTTATTGTTTAATTAAAATCAAAAAATGTTTAGTTAGAAATTAAATAAATTAAAATTCAATTAAATCAAAAATGATAATAAAATAATAACTTAACATTTAAAATGTTTTAAACAAAATTAAACAATGGAAAAAAAAAAGTTTTGGCGAAACTGAGCTGCTTGCAATATTTTAATTTCAAATCTTACGGCGGCACGTTTGATAGAGTCTCCGAATTCACTCCGAGTCCAAACCTATTGTTGTAATTTGAAAGCAATTTTGAAAATTAAAATGTTAAACAGTGCATAAGTAGATAAATTTTTCTAAATTGCTGAATTGCATTTCAGATGTTTGCGAAAAGTAAGATATACATTGTTTCTTTACAAAAAAAAAAATTACTCTACAGAAAAAAAATACAAATTGTTTTGTTTAAAGCTGTTTTTTTATGCTTTTACTCAACGATCCGTGTCTTGCAATTAAACATTTTTTTAAATTATCACAGTCAACGCCAAACCTCAGGCGTAGGCTTTTTTTTCGTATAAATGTTATTAATTGATTCTTCTTTCTCTTTCAAATTGTTATCCCTTTTGCTTAAAGAATGTACCAAATATATTTTTGCTTCTTTTCTTTAATAAAATTGGCTTCAAAATTTTTGGTTCTTGCCTACTGATGATGTCCAAGCTACATATGCTCTCTGTAAAGAAATATGATAGGCCAAATTGTAAATTTGATAATCGCTGGCTTCAAATTTTAAGATTTATTTTAACTTTTCATGTATAAATATGTAGGTACCTACGCAGTATTTTTGTTTTTTTTTTGGGGGGGGGGGGGCTGAGGGGCCAAATAATCAAAAATTTTCCGGGAAGTGGGGAGGGGGTAAAAAAAAAAATTATTTGAATAAAAAGTCTCCGGAATTTCAAGAAAATTTAGGATTTTGGGGAGGGTGTGAGGACCCCCTCCCAACCTACGTATGTCCTTTTCCGTATGTTTTATGGCATTTTTCTAACTTCAACAGCTTCTTATGTGCTCTTTCTTGTCCCTTCCTTCAAAAATTGTCGAAAGCTTCTATGGAAGAATTCCTAGGTAAAAATTAAAAGGCGCAAAATTTGGACAAAAATGGCTTCAAAAATCTTGTGATTGGCTAGAATTAAATAAAAGACATGATAGGATCACAAATATATTTGATTGAATAAAAATTGTTCAAATGACGGTATGCATTGGTACTCTTTAACTTAATTTTATTTATTTATTTTTGCTTTTGTAAATTAAATAATAAGTGTTAGTACATAGGAAAGCAAGAATTAGACACTGCTGTTTACTGGTATCTTTACTTCGTTTTTTTGCAAATTTATAAATGAAATAATCATTAATAGCAAAGGAAAGGAATGGTTTAAAACTGATTTTTACATGTGCTTATGTCTTGTAGTTTTCAATCAAGTTAGTGCGAATGGAATTTGAAATTTGGCCTATAATTTCAAGTGTTTTCAATTAAGATTATAATTTCAATTAAGATTGTTCATACTTTTTTTTTAAGTATTTGGCTTTACGCTAGTCAAGTTTGCGATGTTGATAGTTTTTTTTTTGAATTGTGACTTTTTTGATTGCCGAATTCCTTTTGTGTCGGTTATTTTCAGATAAACATTATTGTCAAGTATCTTCTGTCCAAATTTGCAGAAAATTGTGAAAATAGAAGTTTTCTTTTCAATATTTGCTTTTTGTGTAATTTTTTTTTATCATTAATAGGTCTTTCAATTTTTATGTGATTTCATAGCAGTTTCTTTGGAAGAATGTCGAGGTCTGGTGCTCAGGTCGAGGTCGAGGTCCGAGGTCGAGGTCTGGTGCTCAGGAACACCACTAGGAGAGGAAGTTGGGTAAAAATGTGTCACGCCAAATGGTAAAAAAGGGTAAGATGTATGGATGCTGTGAGAGATTTATTGGGGGGGGGGGATCGATATTATAAGAGGGTGCCAATCTATATACCTGAAACAATGATTTTGGGATGTCTGGATAAGACAATTGGTAAATTTCCCTTGTTTATCTTCCTTTCCTCCTTAGCCCCTTCCAGGGAAGTTGTTTTGACATGAGGCAGTAAACAAGGCTCCAGTGGCGTCGCTGAGGGGGGGGGCAGTTCCCCCCCCTCTCCCAATAATTTTGAAAAAAATATAATTTATCAAGTAGCTTTAAAACTGTTGCTCGTTTTAAGTGTCAAATTTTCTCTTTAATTTGAGCAGATAATTTTTTAAAATAATCTACACTCGTTTTAACGTAAGGAAAAAGAGAAAAATAGGGGTCCATTACACTTCATAATATGTTCCACATTAAATTTTTTCCAAATAAACTGCCTTTTTAAAACCTTGTCACCAAATAAAAATGTGAGCCTAGTTCATTGCAAAGCTGATAAATATTCTATGCTTCTGGTTTCGCCACGTTTGCTCAGGTCAAATTTTTTCCCCTGATATTTAAGGTGTTTTTACTTCCTAAAATCTATCAGTTCAAGATTAGATTCTCTTGTTTTAAAACTTTCAAAAGTGGAAATGAATACACCCTCTATATCTGCAAATAGGGCAGAAATGGAATCATTGAAGAATAAGAAGGTAGATATACAGTGAATATAATTTCCTGAATGAAAAAAAATAAGACTTATTGCTTTTTATAATGGTATTCGTACTATAAATAGATCGGTCAAATCGGTGTAGTTTGGCCATGGAATTTGGTAGAGGGGATCCGCTCCGGGAATCATTTATTTTTTATAATTTTTATTTCCAGTATTTAATTGAAATTCCGATTCTGTTATCTGTAATTGAAATGCGTAATAAGCGCTGATAACGTCCAATTCACGTTTGGATTCACATTCTAACACTTAAAATTTAACTGACCCTATTTGCAATACCATGCTGACTTCTCGCTATTTCCGCTTTTCTAAATATTTCTTTTAACCAGGTCCAAAAAAAGAATTGACATAATTATGACTGAAATTAGTCGCATTTCACATAATGCCAGCGCTACTTGGGGGACATTTGTCTCTGCATCAGCATGCTGTACGAAATGTCTGCTGCAAGTAGAATAAAGTGAATATAAAACAAGATAGAGCCTATATGTCTGCTGATAATAGAATATAGGGAGTTTAAACAAATATGTATATTTTTCCCACAATTTAAAAATTTCGTGCGTATGTATAAGCGGTACCAACCCATTCTCTTTTTCTACCGTTATCAGTTTTATCATGCAGCACTAGGAGACCGAGCTTTGCTTGTGAAGGGAATTATAGACAAAAATGATATTCAGTGTAACCCTCGCCGGAAAGGTATACCCTCCCATACCCTGATTTACACAAGAAAGACTTGCGTAATTTTTATATAATTCGTTTTTAAACAAAGATCAAAAGGGGGAGATACTTTTCAAACTCTAGGAATCAATTTTCGCTTCCAATTTGGCATCCCTGGTATTTTTTTTAATCAATTTAAGGTTTCTGCCGTAATGATGCCAAGAATTGTTCAGACTTTATGGATATTCTTTGTCAAACAATGCCCAACGGATAGGTTAATAATTCTAACTTTAACTTTTTCGAATACTTTTAATTTTAAATGTGGTGAATTTGTCACTGTATAATGTTACACAATCTGTGTGGAATACTTTGACTTATTCTGTATCTTTCCTTAGACAGCGCTATTGCGCTGCCTATGATTTTTGTTTCGGCTTTATCTGGCCCGCTCATATCAATGCTATTTACTAATATAAATCGGCGAACCCGCAAACAAATAAATTTAATAAAAAATCATAAATAATATTTCAATAAATCACGTATATTAAACGTTTAGTACAACAAATTAAATTTTACAGAATCAAAATCCATTCAAAATTACGAGCAAATGAATAGCGTGATGCCCCGGCTATTAGAATAGAGCTTGGTTCAATCAGGAGATTGAGCATCCTGTACTGGGCGTAGGGGGCTGGGGGAAGTTAAGGGGGGATATGAACTGTAGCATTAGTGGTGAATCTGGCTGAAAAAAAGCCGAGTGTATACGACATTCACCTTCGCCCACCCGAAAGCTTGTTTACGGCGTTTACCTATGGTACTGACGTCTGCAGCAGCTTTAGTGAAAAGCCAAGCATCAGCACTTATATTTATGACTGTTTAGTGTGTGTTTATTTTTTTTATAATGTATTGCGTAATGTTTTTAAATTCACCAAGTATCGTGTTTGTTAACTTTTCATCACTACCGCCTCAATAGCACCCCCTCTTGGTCCTCAATAAAAATACTGTACCTACACCCCTGCAAGGCTCCCTTAATGCGAAAAAAAAAATCATAATATCCTTCCGAAACCTCACTTTTATTTTAGCCTTGTCTGTTTTGAAGTGTTGTGTTTTGGATAATTCTATTTCTTAGGCTCCGCCAGAAGAGGGCGATCCTTGGAAGCAAAAAGGAAGCCCCCCTCCCTATCTTGTATAACTCTTATTCTTAACCACTGCCAGGAGAGGGTGATGGCCCCCCTGGGAAGTAGAAAGATATTTCAAAAAATGTTTAAAGGGATAATTGAGAAATGCTTCCATTTAAATCGTGGTGGAAAAAAAAACCGTGGCACTTTTTTCACCCCCTCCCTTCACACGGGAAGATTTTATAGCTTGGTGATGCTACAATTAGAATTGGTGCTAAAAAGAGAAATACAACAAATAATTTTTTAGAAGATTATACAATTGTATATAATACAAAATACAATTAAACAAAATATTATGAAAAAATTTGTATATAGAATACAGAAATACAATTATATATAAATTCTCTGGAACACAGAAGAAGCTCGCTAAGTTCTTAGATTTTTCACAAGATCAGCAAAATCAGGAAGATACGTATATTTTCAACAGAAATACACCATGGCATGGTATCTTCAAAATTTAAGGGGGGATCTTGGGGACACAGGGGCCCTTGGCCTCTTTTAGCACCGAATCAGTAAAATCGTACTATTAGTGAAATCATATCAGTAAGATATATATTTTTCCATCGAAAATACACCACGTGATTTTTCAAAATCTAAGGGGGGATGGGCAAAAATTTAGGGGACACGGACCCCTTTCTTGCCCCCTTTTAGCACCGATTCAGTAAAATCGTACTATTAGTAAAATCACATCAGTAACATACACGTACAAGATAAAATATCGTTTTTCAGACGTCGATTTCTACAGTTAGTCAATCTCATGTGTGAAGCAAAGAAAATGAATGGGGAAATTATTTATGTAGCCCTATAGTAGCCCTTACTACTATAGCCCCTAAAAATCTATTCTTCATCAGTATTATCAAAATAAAGTAAGCGACAGAGGTTACGGTACGCTGGTTTGATGTGAAAAAGCTCTCTAATGGCGCAATTTTCAGTTCCAACGTTTCTTCTCAAATTAAACGGATTTTCAACTTATCAATTCTTGGCTGGGAACTGCGCGTTAACGGGCAGCAGCACATTATAATTCTGGCTAAATCAAACAGTTTATAGTAACGAACTGTAAGTAAGGAGCGGTGCGGCCCACTAGTAACTGAAACTATAAAAAAAAGAATTTTGATATCAATAGATACATCAGAAGAATTGGCTTATAATGCTGATTTCAAATATTTAATATTCAGCGAGTTTAGTGTTACCCATCAAAAGCTACGCGCTTGAGAAAATTTGCCTGATTCTCAAAGAAGGGGAGCAAATCCCCTAAAGGTCATGGAATCTTGATGAAGATCATATCACAAGATTCAGCGTATCAGGAAACTCTGCTGTACCGGTTTCAAGCTCCCATATCCAAAAATGTAGAATTTTGTAATTTTTTTTTGCCAGAAGAAAATCACGGATAAGTTTTCTGTTTTTTTGTTTTTTTTTTTTTTTTTTTTCTTTCTTTTTTTTGATTCGTCCCAGGGATAATTGGATCAAATTAATGGTCCTAGAAGATCGAGAGAAGGCTCATTTAAAACTAAATTAGAAGTTCTAGTGTCATTTTTAAGTGACCAAAAAGATTGGAGGGCAACTAGCCCCCTCCCACAACCCCTTTTTCCCCAAAGTCGGGCGATCAAAATTTTAAGATGGCCATTTTGTTCAGCACGGTTGAAAGTTCCAATAATTGTATCTTTGGGGATGAAATAACTGTCCCCCCTCAAACCCCGGGGAAAGGGATGGAAGTAGTAAGTTTACTTACCTTAGGACCGTAATTATACCCCCTATAAAGGGCGTAAAAACGTACCAACCCAAACCTACGTTATACCAGCTGGTAACAGCTGGGTGGGCAACTATAATCTTACTTTACTACAGCATAACCTCACTTTACCACAGCTGGTGGCTTGCAGGAAAACTGGATCGAGAAGACTAAATAAGGTTGCAAAAAAAAAAAAAAAAAAAAAAAAAAAAAAAAAAAAAAAAAAAATGGCTTTGTCAAAAGGGGAAAGCAAATGGACTTCACTTTTAGCTGTGCTCGAATTAGCAAAACTTCGAGTAGCTGTTCCGAACTTTCGCTATTACAAAAATATAAAACGGAAAAAAGGCTCAATTAAGAATTGTAAATGAAAAAAAATACAGTATCTAGCATTTAGCAAGTAGAAGTAAGTGTATTGTTAGTAGTTTTATTGGTGTTAGTAACACTGGCTAACAAAAAATATTTTTTGAAAATCATCCGGTGTTTTTCAGCTGAATTAGACTAATTTTGATGCTTTGAGTCCGAAAATGACCTTGGTTTCGCTCAATCGTAGTCAGGATGTTTTGCTACAGAAATTTAAAGAAAAATAATTTTGCGTAATAAAAGACTAATTTCTGTGGATGATCAGCTGAGAAACATCTGAAGATTTTTTCTCTTTTCCTCAAGAAACAACAATCAACGTATCCAAATTCAGTTTTTATTTACTCCATCAAATTTGATGAGCATTATTCATAATATTAGTAAAAGAATGAGTGTTACGTGACAAAATTGTAGAGTTTATGGCATAAATCGACGTTTTTTTTCGATTCCCTTTATGTAAGCAGCTGCTGGGTTGTCTCTAATCAGCGACAAGTAGTAGGCCACCATCATGACTGCGCCCCACCTTCCATGGTACCTCTTCTCCATTTAGCGCATGTCCTGGTGGAACCTTTCTCCCTACTCATTGCTCATCTCCCCAACGTTTTCAGGAAACTTCACTATGTGTGAGAACAGCAAAGTGCATGTTTATACTCATCAAACACTCAAGTTCTTGGAAGGCCTCTATCACGCTGCTGACGAGAATAGCGTGGTTTGCGTGGTTTGCTGGTAGACGAGTATAGCGTGGTTAGAGCTCAGTGTCCTTTATGAGTTGCTGTATCTGTGGGCCATCAAAAACGTCGGCCTTCAGCTTCTCAATGGTTAGTCAAACTGTTCGTGGATCAATGGTAACCGAAACTCTAAAAAACGGAATTTTGATACCAATAGATACATAAAAAGAATCAGATTTAAATGCTGATTTCAAATATATAAGTTTTATCAAGTTTAGTCTTACACATCAGAAGTTACGCGCCTGAGAAAATATGGCTGATTTTTGAAAATAAGGGGGAACTACCCCTAAAAGTTATAGAACCTTAATGAAAATAACACCATCATATTCAGCGTATAAATGAACCCTACTGTAGAGGTTTCAAGCACCTATCTACAAAAATGTGGAATTTTGTATTTTTTGCCAGAAGAAAGATCCCGGATGCGTGTTTATTTGTTTTTTTTTTTTTGTGTTTTTTTTTGTTGTTTTTTTCCAGAGGGGATCGTATCGACCCAGTGGTCCTATAATATCGTGGGAGGGCTCATTGGAATGGAAATTAAAAGTTCTAGTACCCTTTTTAAGTGATCAAAAACAATGGAGGGCAACTAGGTCCCCTCCCACGCCCATTTTTTCCCAAAGTCACCTGATCAAAATTTTGAGATAGCCATTTTGTTGAGCATGGTCAAAAATATGATAACTATGTCTTTTAGGACGACTAAATCCCCCGAAGTCCCGGGGCGGGGCTGAAAGTTATGAACTTCATTCAATGTTAACATATAGTATTGGTTATTGGGAAGTATACAGACGTTTTAGGGGGATTTTTTCTGGTAGGTGGGGGGGGGGGAATCGGGGGTTATTTGGGAGGATCTTTCCATGAAGGAAATTTTCATGGGGGAAGGAACATTGATATGAAGGGGGTGCCGGATTTCCCATCATTATTAAAGAAAAAGATCAGAAATTGAATAAAAAAAAAAAAAAATTTCAAAACTGAAAGTAAGGAGCAACATCAAAAACTTAAAACGAACAGAAAATATTACGTTTATGATTGGGTTCACCCCCTAGTCAATACCTCGCTCTTTAAGCCAAAGGTTTTTTAGTACTTTCATAAGAGCTATTTAAAGAATTGAAACAAAATTCGAACTTTAGCTTAAAGAGCAAGGTATTGACTAGGAGGCGGACCCCCTAATATACGTATTAAAAATCTATGAATATAGAAGTTCGTTACGTAAGTTAATTCGTAAGTTACGTGTATTTATTACTAATAAAAACGTTCGTAAATAAAATTAAACAAGCTTCGAGAAAGCCCTTTAACCAAATAAAAGTAAAATTAATATGCAAATTTTATTTTAATTATTCATGTACGGTGAGCCAATATCAAAACCTGCATTAATTCAAAAATGTTCAAAAATTAAATATAAAAAAACAAGTTTTTTTTAACTGAAAGTAAGGAACGACGTTAAAACTTAAAACGAACAGAAATTATTCCGTATATGAAAGGGGCTGTCCCCTCCTCAACGCCTCGCTCTTTACGCTAAAGTTTGACTTTCTCACAACTCTATTTTTTCTAAACGATAAAAAACTTTAGCGTAAAGAGCGAGGCGTTGAGGAGGGGACAGCCCCTTTCATATACGGAATAATTTCTGTTCGTTTTAAGTTTTAACGTCGTTCCTTACTTTCAGTTAAAAAAACTTGTTTTTATATATTTAATGATTTTTATGTAAGGCTCGACACAGGTAGTTAAAACCCCTCCCATCCTTTTCCAGAGCGCGCCTGAACTGTTTCATTAATCCAAGCATCATGTGTAGAAACCGGTTTCAAGCTCCCATATCCAAAAATGTAGAATTTTGTATTTTTTTTTTGGCCAGAAGAAAATCACGGATGTTTTTTTTTTTTTTTTTTTTTTTGGTTCGTCCCAGGGATAATTGGATCAAATTAATGGCCCGAGAAGATCGAGAGAAGGCTCATTTAAAACTAAATTAGAAGTTCTAGTGTCATTTTTAAGTGACCAAAAAGATTGGAGGGCAACTAGCCCCCTCCAACAACCCTTTTTCCCCCAAAGTTGGGCGATCAAATTTTAAGATAGCCATTTTGTCTGTGGAGATTTCCGGTTTGAATTGAAAAACGATCAGAAATTAAAATAAAAAAACAAGTGTTTTTCGAATAAAAGTATGCTAAAGCGAATTTTTCAGGCAGAATCGTGAGCCAGAAATTTCCTTGGGGAACTTGCAGCGAAGATGGAATTATCTGGGGGTGATTTCTTGGGGAAAGAGCATTTTGAGTGGGAGAAATTTCATTAGAGGAATTTTTCTTGGGGAGGGGATTTTTTCGGGTATCATTTGAAAAACGAACAGAAATTGAATTTAAAGAAAAAATAATTTTTTCAGTTGAAAGTAAGGAGCAATATTAAAACTAAAAAACGCACAGAAATTATTCCGTATATAAGTGGGGTTACCTCCTCCTCAAGACCCCACTTTTTACACTAAAGTTTGGCCTTTTGTCCCAATCCTTAAAGGACGACTCCTGAAAACACAAGGAACATTTAATTAGAATAAGGAACTTTTTTAAAAGTGCTTAAAGTGCTAGTGTGAAGAGAGGGGTATTGAACAGGAGGCAGCTCTCCTTATATACGGAATAATTTCTGTTTGTGTTTAGTTTTAATGTTGCTCCTTACTTTCAGCTGAAAAACTTCTTCTTTTTTTTTAATATATGCTAGGCGATAACGAATCGGTCCTACATTTATTCTAGTATGTTAGACTCGATTGAAAATGGCTGAGAAGGCCATAGCACGAATGCCTAGCCTAAATTCTTGTAGACTGGTTGGAGGAGACAAATACTCCACTCGCAGCTTTTTAAAACTACATGGCTAAGAAACCTCAGCTAAATTGTATTCAAAATGTCGTTTACCAATTGTACATGTTAGGACCGTGATATTGAGTACTATGTTGTTCCCGAGTCCGTTCTCGCTGTTTTGTTCTGCTGTTTTGAAGTTTATTTCTTTGACTATCATTTTTATTTTCCTTTTTTCAATTTATCAATATTTGGCGGGGAACCGCGCTTTAACGGGTAGTAGCACCTTAGGATTGTGGCTGAATACATGCCAGTCCATAAAGATTTAGTCCTAAACTAATCATACAATACGCAATTCCATTGAAAATAGCTTAGAAGGTCATAAAGAATATGAAAACGCAGCCTAAATTCTGGTAGACTGGCTGAAGAGGTAGATACTCTATTTGACATAGATTTAAATGCTGCGCGTGGAAGAAACCTTAACTAAATCATGTTCAAAAAGTCATACCAGTTGTGCATGTGAAGGTGTGATGTGGAGCACTATGTGGAGTGATGTGGAGCCATGCCACCTGTAAGGTGATGTTATCCTCGAGTACTTTCCTGCTGTTTTTTTTTAAGTTGATTCGTTTGGTTATGGTTTCTATTTTGATAATTTTCAGTTTATCGTTATTTGGTAGGGATCTGGGTTTTAACGAGCTGGTGTATGTTAGAAATGTGACCGAAAATATCCTAGGGCGTAAAGATTCAGTCCTAAACTTGCTGAAATATATTCAATTCGTTTGAAATTTGCCGATTAGGTCATAAAGAATACGAAAATTTAGCCTAGATTCTGGTAGACGGGTCGGAGGAGGTATTTACTCATTTGACTCATCTTTAAGAACTGCGCATGGTAGTAGAGTTGCCATCCCTAGTGATTTGTAACTTTTTCTAGCGATTTTTTATGTTGCCTAACCAAAAAAAAAATCAGTAAATCAGCACATAAATCACTAGATTATTAAAGAAAATCACTAAATCAACCAAAAATCACTAAAATCTAAAAGATTTTTTCTCCCCCCCCCCCCCCCCCCCCGTGGCAACTTTGCATGGAAGAAACATTAACTAAATTGTGTTCGAAATTTTACATCTCTGTTGCGTAAATTAGGGTCTTTACATGCACTATGTAACGTTTTGCATGCACTACATGCACAATTTTACCACATTCATGATGTGGTAAAATTGTCATGGACTTCGTTCCCGCTGTTTCTTCTACTCGTTTCGAGTTTACTTATTTGATAGTCGTTTTTGTTTCATTTCTTTTCGGTCTATCAATACTTGGAGGCTGCTGCACTTCAGGAATGGGGCCGAATATATGCTAAGTCATAAAGGTTAGGTCCTATATTTCTGGTTTTTGTCTGAGAGCTGAAAATAGCAGCGAATATCCAAAAAAGTTAGAGCTTGCCTTCCTAGAGATACGATTGCTTATGGAAAATGAACAGCAAGGAGAACTCAACAGCCCACAGTAATGATTTTACGACAGTAATGACATTAATGATTGGCTGTTGTAATGACAGTAATCATTACTGTCGATTTACTCGATCAATCATTACTGTCGATCGAATATTAACGACAGTAATGATTGGCTGTTGTAATGACAGTAATAACGACAGTAATGATTTTATTTCTTGCCTTAAAAATACAAAACAAATGCCGTGTAAAAAACGAAAAAAAAAAAATGAAAAAGTGCATGCATATTGCAAAATCGAGATATTACATCTCAACATCACGAACTATGCCAACGAAAACCGGGCTAGTGGGTACTCATACAAATTACTTAAAGCTCGTATATTGGCAGCTTCTATTGGTTAATAGGAAATCTCCTCCTGGATTTTGAAAAATGACTTGTAGAATTTTGATTAGAAAATGGCTTTTTATGGTATTTCATTGAAGAAACAGATAAACAAAATTGCCATCTCGAGATTTTGAGAAATGCATTTTATCTTCCTTTGCATTTTCGTGAATTGATGCCACTGATTTCGTGAATTGATACACTGTTAACTTGGGCATATTCAACGGTGCAATATCTACGATCAATTTCTGAATTGAAACACACAAAAAATATAAATACGACAAACGGGCCTAGGGCCAGTAAATGAAAACGAAGACAAACAATAACGAATAATCCGCCCGTATCTAATAAGGCGTCTTCAGCGTAGAGAAAAAAATAAACTAAAACTAAAAAGTATACATAAAACTTTAGACTCACCTAAAAATATAATATACAATTGCTTACCATTTACAATTTGAAGCTACCTTCGTGAAACCACCTCATAAAAGTAACCCGTTCGGCCATAGACCCGTTTGTCCTATTTATATCTCTTTTTTGTGTTTTCTCTCATGGCTCGCCAGTTCGGCTTTGGATATTTTATTCGAATCAAAAACCAATGAAATTTATGCAGAGAAGTGTACATTACCTGGAACAAAGCTAAAAAGAGGAAGTAGAAACATAGTAACAGGTAGAACTTTTAATTAAGTCTAAGTTAAGTACAAGTTTTTTATTGTTACATTTACGAATAAATAAACCAAACAACACTTTCGCGCTGGAGAAAACCTATGCGGTCGTACGGTGAATACGTGGTCGTACGGTGAATATTAAGGCGGTGAATATTGAAAAAAAAAACTATACTAATACTAATGAAAGTCGGAATGTTTCGGCTTCAGATCCGGAAACATGAACAGGGAGAAAAAAAAATAGATTAACATAGTTAACACATACTAGAAAGATTTGTCTTTTTCTCTCCGTTGATAAAGTATTTCATAAAGGTTGATACAGTTTTTTTTTGTTATTGTCTTTATTGGTATTATGATTTCATGGGCACATACTATTATTTTATTTCCAAGGGAGAAGCAATAATAATCAATTTCGGGAACCCAATAAAAAAAAAATATTTTGTTTGATAATTTGAATAAGAAATGTCCATAGGCATTATACTTCTAGGATGAAGGCCAGGCCCCGAGTCCCATCCCCTCCTACGGCTTTTAAAAAGATACATTAAAAGATGAATATTTAGTTTTTGTTTTTATTTTTATTGTTTTTTTATTGGTTTGTTGATGTTGAAAAAAACATGTAAGCGACATTCAATGCTGAGGTTGAGGTTGTAAGCGACATTTAATATTGAGGTTACGAATGAATTGATTTTGCTGAGTGGAAGATGAGTCAAAGCCACTCTATGGCTCATTCATTCAGCGATAGACCACTCTATAGTTCATTCTTTGATAGCATATGATGAGTTCGAGGCTATGCAAAAAAGAAATAACAATAACATATCACTTATCTCCATACTTGTTAATTAAACGAAACACACTCAAGAACTATGCTTAGGCTAGATCTGAGGAAAACGGTTTCATAGTCGCAAAGACAAGTGACAGAATAGATGGGAAATATATAATTTGGGCTATATATTTGCAGATTAGGGGGGCAGGGATGGGGGTAAAGTATTTAGACAGCTTGAAGTTAGAAAACAATCCTTACTTCATAATACGTAAAAACAATTGTAGCTAAAACATTTTGTATGAGGACCCGCTATACTTCACCCCCCCCCCCCCCCTAATTTGCAAATATATAGCCTAAATTATATATTTCCCATCTATTCTGTCATGGGTCCTTGTGTAATAACCTGACATTTTAAGTTTTAATCAATGTATTTTAATAAAAGTATTTAAAAATGCGACAAAGCAAATTATAAGTGGGTTCTAAATAGAAAGTTTTGAAATTGACCACCAAAACTAAGAGCTGAAGGAATGGGGGTGGAAATACGGGAAATTTATAATACCACTTCTTTGTTTTAAAAGAGGACGTGTGGTCGAGGCATAAAAGTATATATATGCCATTTTTGCGATAACGGGGGCTCTATCTCTCTAAACTACTTTGTATGACCTCTGGATTTTTGGGATCGTTTAAAAAATTGTAAGTGTCTATGATTTTAACTATTATTTGTATTTTATGATTATGCCTATAAACCAAGTGCTGTACCATTGTCTCCTTTAATGGATAATAAAAGCTATTTTATTATACCAAAACCTCTCTACAACGTTAGTTTAGTCTCTCGATTAACCCCAGTCGGTACGCCCAAGGTAAATTAGGCAGGCCAAGGCCTAAGGCACGCTTTAAAAGTTTACTTACCTTAGGACCTTAATTATACCCCCTGTAAAGAGCGTAAAAAGGTGCCAACCCAAACCTACGTTATACCAGATGGTAACAGATGGGTGGGCAACTATAACCTTACTTTACTACAGCATAACCTCACTTTACCACAGCTGGTGGCTAGCGGGAAAATTGGGTCGAGAAGACTAAATAAGGTTGCAGATAAAAGAAAATGGCTTTGTCAAAAGGGGAAAGCAAATGCACTTCACTTTTAGCTGTGCTCGAATTAGCAAAACTTCGACTAGCTGTGCTCGAACTTTCGCTATTACAAATAGAAAAATGTAAAAAAGGCTCAATTAATAATTTTAAAATGAAAAAAAATAGTGTCTAGTATTTGGCAAGTAGAAGTAAGTGTATTATTAGTAGTTTTATTGGTGTTAGTAACACTGGCTAACAAAAAATATTTTTTTGAAAATCATCCGGTGTTTTTCAGCTGAATTAGACTAATTTTGATGTTCTGAGTCCGAAAATGACCTTGGTTTTTCTCAATCATGTCATTTTTTTTGCTACAAAAATTAAAAAAAAAAAATTGCGTAATAAAAGACTAATTTCTGCGGATGATCAGCTGCAAAACATCTTAGGATTTTTTCTGTTTTCCTCAAAAAATAACAGTCAACGTATCCAAATTCATTTTTTATTTACTCCATCAAATTTGATGAGCATTATTCATAATATTAGTAAAAGAATGAGTGTTACTTGACATAAAATTGTAGATTTTATGGCATAAATCTACGTTTTTTTTCAATTCCCTTTGTGTAAGCAGCTGCAGGATTGTCTCTAATCAGCGACAAGCAGTAGGCCTCCATCATGACTGCGCCCCACCTTCCATGGTGCCTCTTCTCCATTTAGCGCATGTCCTGGTGGAACCTTTCTCCCTACTCATTGCTCATCTCCCCAAGGTTTTCAGGAAACTTCTCTATGTGTGAGAACAGGAAAGTGCATCTTTATACTCATCAAACACTCAAGTTTTTGTAAGGCCTGTATCATGCTGCTGACAAGTATAGCGTGGTTTGCTGCCTTCGTGCTCCCAAGGAAAATGTTCACCGCCTGCACAAAACGATTTCCACATGGCGCACTCTAGCATGTTCAAGTTTTGGAACTCAGTGTCCTTTATGAGTTGCTGTATCTGTGGGCCACCAAAAACGTCGGCCATCAGCTCTTCTCAATGGCTAGTCATGGAAAGGCTCGACACAAGTAGTTAAAGCACCTCCCATCCTTTTCCGGAGTGCGCGTGAACTGTTTCATTAATCCAAGCTTGTGTAAAGGTGTGCTGAATATCATCTTCCGGTGAACAGGAGGTTCGTCTATAATGTTTCTTGCCCCAGGCACTAATTGTTCTCGCGCCGGCCACTCTTTCTTTACATAGTGTTGGGCCCTGTATAGACTGTCCGACATACATATAAAGTATGGGTACATCGAGAACCCGGACTGCTAACCTAGTAAAAAAAATCACCATCTTGAATCCGACGCCGATAATCCATTGGTTGCTGCTCATATTGGATTTTGTCGAGCATGTTCTTTACTGCTTCATATTTCTCTTTGAGAGTTGTGGAGGCTGTAAAAGTGATTGAGGTGAACTAGTTCCCGTTGTGGAGGAGCACACGCTTCAAAAAGTGCTTGTTCGTGCCAATGAAGAGTCACCAATCTCTTGGATCGTATTGAGGAGCACCAAGTTTACCAAGAAGACCAGAGACATCTCAGTAGTATACGAAGTCTTCCTTCTGACAGAGTTGTCCTCATGCTTTCTACAAAAGGAAATGATACGCGCGTCCTCATCAAGTAGACTTTTCTCTTTGACACTTCTATTGAAGAAGTCTTCTGCAAGCTGAGATCCCGAACAAGCCCAGATTTTGAAAAGGGCTGCGGACCATCTTGTGGTTTATATTCCTATTCTGTATATCCTGCCTCGTCTGCACTGGTGGCCTCATCGTCGCTGTTGGGAAGCTCTGTGAACGCTGGTACAGGAATTTCTTTGCAGTGAGAAACTGGACGGTGGCCAGATGGAAGGTCGGGATACTGAAGGTTGTGCCGATTCTTCCAGTTGATGCCAGTAGTATTGATGGCACAGAAGTAACAGTCCGATGCATGGACTAGCGGCTCCCTCCAAATCATCGGAATCTCAAACTTCAGTGAAGTTTTCTCGCCCTTCGTCTACCACCGGAGGTATTTGACGCACGTCTTGCACACCATGTGTGGTGCCCAAGATTTGTCCTGGTCACCCAATTTGACTTCAAAGTAAGCCTCTTAGGCGCGCCTTGCAAATCCTGTGATGTTCTTCCTGTCCATTGACCGCGTGTAATCTCCGCAGACGCAGCACAAAAATGTCAGGATCATTCCTGCATGATCATCGCACCGAAGCCATATCAATCAACGGAAAGAGATAGAAACAAGCAAGTTAATTTAAGGCAATGAATTTATAAAAAATTTTATTTTCTAAGGGTTAATTAAATACCCTTGCAGTCACGAGTACGCTTATGCAGCTACCTGAGAGAAATAAGCTAATGTTGTAAATTCGATATATTCTTCAAGAAAAATATAATTAAATTCAAAACTACTGATATTAGCATATGTGTAGCTCGTCAGGTAGCCGTATGGCTGTATCTCAAAAAGTTGACCTTGTAGAGCCAAATGAATGTGATATTCGGACTCTGTGTACCAGAATGAGTTGAGAAACCCCTAAAGATTTTTCGGCTGTTAATCAGTGTAATCAATGCAATGCAGTAGTACCATATATCACTGAATAATAAAGGATTTTTACCAAGAATTAAAAGAATTAATAGAAGATAATACGTAAAGAAAAATATTACTGGACAGAAGGAACGCTGGTAGAAACAGGAGAATTTTAGGCATAATAGTAGTAAACAAGGTTCTACTTCAGCCTTACTGCAGATACAGGCTATAGATTTATCGTTTAAGGATAATACTGCTACAATTTAGAAAAAGGGAAAACATAAATTGTTGTCCGAACAATTGTAGGTTAGAAGCTGCCATTTCCGAGTCTAGGAGTAAAGGCGCTTCGAAAATATGGCATTTTATGACGTAATAAACAATAGAATTACCTGTGTTAAAGGTAATTCCTGAATACTAGGTTAGTTGTGTAGCATCAAAAGCAAAGGGGAGACAAAGCTGTAAAAAAAATTGTAATTGCAGCACTTGAGGAGAGGGATGGAAAAAAAGTGGCCTTATAAGGCAGAAAGAAAAGAAATGTGGAAGTTTAGCAGAAGTCGCTGAAAGAAGCGAAAAAAAAAGATTGTTACCCAGCTAAGATGGGTAGTCTGCATAAGGCAAGAAATTTGGTGAGAGAAACCTATAATCATAAAAAATGGAGGCACGGGGATAGGTCTTAAATGGGCCTCCTTTCCTTACAGATAGGACCTTCAATTGAATAATGGTGTTAAAAAAAGTTCTAATTCTGAACTAGCCGTACGAAATGCGTCAGAAGAAAGTTCAAATTTGAATTTTAAACCATGGCTGCTTTCGAGCCATGTAGATGTAAAGCAAGCCAGTGTCTGAAAACTGTTATGCTTGTTTACATAGGATATAAGCCCACGTTAGGACAAACAGATAGGTAATGCATCCTTTTGAGATAGCTAATATTGATAATTCTGGTCTGCTCTTACTGTTACTCAATGACGAACCACCCTCAAGTCGAGTCTAATTATAAATCAGTCCAGTTTAGTCGAATAGACAAAATAGTAAAATTAAGAATAAAAAAGAATTTGGAATTTCAAACCCAGAAGAATCACAGTGGACTGATATAAAGAGAGCAAGCAGCTCCAAGACGTTTAATAACTGCTTAAATTAATAAAAAAAAATTGGACAGGAATTAAGGATGGTAATAATGAAAATTTTGGCAAGGGTTTACACTATGTGCAAGGTCTACAAACTTGCTGAAATTTCATTATAAGTCAACATATAAGGCAATATATAAGGCAACAAATTAGTTAACAAAAATAATAAGTGAAAAAAAAAGTTATGATAAAACTTAAGGAAAAGGATGAAAAGAGATTATATCCTTAAAGTAATAAAAATATCTAAAAGGAGCTATATTAAGCCAAACACAAAATTTAAGACAACCGGAGAATTTCATCAACACATCAGGGCAGCTGCGAACAGGGAACAGATTGAATTATACTCTACCCAAATTCCTGCAGCCATCCTCACAAGTCGGTCACTTAGTGTGGAAAAAAACTCACTTATTTAAGCACAAAATTATAACCTATCACATTGCCACGGAAACGAACAATTGAAAATGAACAGAAGGCTTCTCATTTTGTTGCAATTAGTCGTTATCAAAAGAGTATTTACTTTTTAAAGAGATTAGTTCTTTCATGAAAAATCTTCCAAATATTTTATAATTTTATAGACGTGATAATTAAAATCGAAATTAGAGTTCTAAATATTATAGCTAGAAAAAAATTAAAGTGCCAAAATATATAGAAAAAGGGAATGTAAATGCAAATCGTTTTCTTTTCTTGGCTAAAGCAGATAAAAAGTAGGCAAAAAATTTGTTTATCTAGGCAGTGGTTCTGTATATATGTATATATAAATATGTACAAGTATATAAAATGTAGATCTTGTCCCGTGTAAATTCTGTAAGAACAATATATATAGTTAGAACTAATTCAAAATCTTCGATGGAAAACAAAAGTTCTTTTTCGGGAATTAAAGATTAATAAACAATGTAAAAGGTGGCAGACGCCAAGGGTGCAGGCTTGTAGCTATTAAATTTTTATTTGAATTAAAAAGGAAAAGATTAATTACTTAATTAGGAAGATTAATTTATAGATTCCTTTTTAATTACTTAAAAAGGAAAAGATGAATTAATTAAGGAAATGTTCTGTAACGTAAAAAAAAAATACATCAGCGATTTCAGAACTAAGAAAGCTAAGAAACACTTTTGGATGGGAAAATTTGATAAATTTGAATAAAAATCACTAAACGAATAGCTAACCCCCCTTAAAACAAGGAGACAAGGAATTCGTCCATAGAATGGTAATCTGCGTAAAAACTTGTAAAAGCTGGTAAATAAAACAGGAGACATATAAATATAGGCTTAGAAAAGACCTTTTGTACTGACAAATCTGAAAAGTACTTGAAAAAATCCATTAGGCTTCACTGAAGTAAATAAAAAAAAAAAGGAAAAAAGGTTCAAGTTGGAAATATGAGCCGTGGCTTCGAATAATTTTTTTCTGTCAGCCAGACGGAAGTGAAGTAAAAAGGAATTGAATTGAGTCGGCTAGACTCCGATATACCTGCATATTGAGCTGACCGAGCAAGATTAGTATGACATTTTTGTACTAAATTAGTACAAATAAGTAGCATATTATGCTAGGGAGACACCTTGATACATGTGTAACCCTGGCCATGATTAAATAGAAATACTGGAGTTATGAATCAGTTAGCGTTGGAACATTATTTATATGTCTTAAAATAAATTACCGTACGCAAGAAAAATTAAGGCAAGGATATATTCCTTGTAGCGAGGCTACCTTATTGATAAGAGAAAGAGCCCAAGAGAAAACTGTGGCCACAAATAAAAAGTGTGGCTATAACTAATTAATTGTTGTGTGTGGGCTCATAATAGTCCTTTCAGCATTAGCAGTCAGACAAGAGAACCTGGAAATGTTTTATTGAGCTACCGAACGAAACTTGTGTTAAGCAAACCTTAGAGTACAAGCAGAAGTTATTTGATAGTGTCATAACAGGTAAAAAGTCGAATAGCTAAATTTTGAGCATATCAAATCTAAGCTGTAAGCTGTTCTGTTTGTTGATGGTTATTTGATTGTTTTGTTCTGTTTGATGGTTATTTGATGTTTTTTTTCATTGTTATTTAATGTTGTTTCTGTTCTGTTTGTTGATGGTTATTTCATGTTTTTTTCATGGTTTGGTGTTGTTTGATGGTTATCTGATAGTTTGATCTTGTTTGATGTTTATTTGATGTTTTTTTTCATGGTTATTTCATGGTTTTCTGTTCTGTTTGTTGATGGTTGTTTGATGATTATGATTGTTGGTCAATTTGTTTGTTGTTTTCATGTATGTAGACATAAGTCCAACAACAATTGCTGGATGTTTCTTGGATGTAGACATAAGTTCAACAACAACTTGGATGTAGACATAAGTCAAACAACAATTTTGGATGTAGACATAAGTTCAACAACAACTTGGATGTAGACATAAGTTCAACAACAATTGCTGGATAATCGATTCTAACGGGACAGGATCACGTGTCTCTTTCTAGGCCAATCATAGGATGTTTCTAAGTGTATTGATCCACTAAGGGGACTAGATTTCTGGAAAATTGATTTGCATAATCGACGGGGAATTCTAACATAAGGGGATTCCATTTTTTAAATACGGCTTCTCTGGTCTTTAGTGTCAGAGATAAATTAATATTCTTTCGAAACCTTAATAGTGTAACTAGGAACACCTTAGGTATGAAGAAAAGTTCAAGTTCTCTTCAGAATTTTCTCAATGGAAAAGAAATAAGTTACAGATCAATACTATTTTTTTCCATGAAAATAAAAAGGTTGCACTTCGATTCAGAATTTTCTCAGAGATGAAAAATGGAAAGTTCTGTTCTAAATAGTTATAGATCAATTCTATTTTTTCCCTTGAAAATAAAAGGTTCCACTTCAGTTCTTTTTTTTCTCAAAGAGATGAAAAATTGAAAGATCTGTTCTAAATTTTTGCGTAGAAGATAGAAAAAGTTATACCTTAGATGTGAAATACTTTCCATGAAGATAAAAAGTTCCACTTTAATTCTAAATTTTCTCAATGAAGTGAAGAAAAGTTCAAGTTCTCTTCTAATTTTTCCATGAAAATAAAAAGGTTCCACTTCACTTCTGGTTTTTCTCAAAGAGATGAAAAATTAAAGTTCTGTTCTAAATTGTACCGTAGATACTTCGATTCTGAATTTTTCCTCCAAGAAGAGAAAAGGTTCTGCTTTAGTACTATATTTTCTCAAAGAAGGAAGAAAAGTTCAAGTTCTCTTCTGAATGTTTTCCCAGAGAAGAGAAAAGGTTCCACTTCAATTCTGAGTTTTCACAACGAAGTGAAGAAAAGTTCAAGTCCTCTTCTGAATTTCTCAAAGAAAAGAAAAAAGCTATAGTCCAATTCTAATTTTCTCCAAAGAAAATAAATTTCTCCAACTTTTCTAATAAACATTCTAAGCGTTGACATGCTAACATATCCTAAAATAATAGAAATATAACAAAGTAATGCATAAATATATTTTTATTGAAATAATAACATGTAGAATATTAACATAAAAGTATATTACAATACATTATTATTCATTATTATACATTGTTAATATTATTGAGCCACTTTGGACATTTTGAATCTGTTCATATAGTAAGTCATCAGGTTCTCTCTTGATACTAGAGTTACTTACTACTCTTAGTTCATAACCACTTGAATAATCATTATTCTATTTTGAGTCATATACAAATTTTACTGGATGTCACATACAGGTTCAATACACGTTTCATCCATGGTATTATTTAATTCATTGACCATATGATCATTGGTAGTAATAATGTTCACTTATGTTTTATTCTCTATTAATTTATCTTGACATTCATGAGCGATATTGGCTGCCAGTGCTCTTTTATTTTGACTGTGATTTCATTGTCTATTATCACATTATTTTTACAGAGGTAACAGTTCTGGCACGTTGACAAGATATGATTTATGATTTTGGTGCAGCAGTATGCATTTCTTCTATTTCCCTTTGCTTTCATTCGAATACTAACACCGGAAAGATGACCATAAGATCTATCAACGGCTAACATGTACCAGAACCATTAGCTAGAAGTTGTCCCTCTTCATCAGCTATAATTTTTATGTTGGCATTCTCTTTGAGTACTAACTTCTCTGAAAATGATACTTTCTTATATCCACCATTTGCATGATGGAAATTCTTGAGTACTCCAAAGGAATTTAACTCCTCACTGTCATGACAACTTAGGCATACATTCCCAATAAGATCTCCACTACTACTTTTTTACTATTACTACTATTACTAATCTAATACATGCAATAAACTAGATAGTCTCGATAACCTACCATGGAGTACCACTGGGAAAGCCGCTTCCGATGTAAGAGCAAGCATAGAGTACATTTGGTACAGCCGCAAGCATACTTAGTGAGAGAGACATGGAAAGTCGACATAGCTTTATTTCATTTTTAAGGTTAATTTAGACTAGGTTACGTGCGCGCAAATGTACTCTATGCTTGCTCTTATATGGAAGCGGCTTTCCCAGTGGTACTCCATGGTAGGTTATCGAGACTATCTAGTTTATTGCATGTATTAGATTAGTAATTTTCATCCATTGGACTGATATTAGATTAGTAACTTTCATCCATTGGACGGATAAAAACCGACATCATATTTAAAAAAAAGAAGTGAAAATGAATTCTTCGAGGAAAGTGTGTATACATGATAAAGTCATCGTTGCCTTGAATGCTGACAAAGATATATATCTGAACTATGAAAAAAGTAGTAGTGGAGATCTTATTGGGAATGTATGCCTACGTTATCATGACAGTGAGGAGTTAAATTCCTTTGGAGTACTCAAGAATTTCCATCATGCAAATGGTGGATATAAGAAAGTATCATTTCCAGAGAAGTTAGTACTCAAAGAGAATGCCAACATAAAAGTAATAGTTGATGAAGAGGGACAACTTCTACCTAATGGTTCTGGTAACATGTTAGCCGTTGATGGATCTTATCGTCATCTTTCCGGTGTTAGTATTCGAATGAAAGCAAAGGGAAATAGAAGACATGCATACTGCTGCACCAACATCATAAATCATATCTTGTCAACGCGCCAGAACTGTTACCTCTGTAAAAATAGTGTGATAATAGACAATGAAACCACAGCCAAAATAAAAAGAGCATTGGCAGCCAATACCGCTAATGAATGTCAAGATAAATTAACGGAGAATAGAGCATAAGTGAGCATTATTACTACCAATGATCATATGGTCAATGAATTAAATAATACCATGGATGAAACGTGTATTGAACCTGTATGTGACATCCCAGTAAAAATGTATATGACTCAAAACAGAATAATGATTATTCAAGTGGTTATGAACTAAGAGAAGTGAGTAACTCTAGTATCAAGAGAGAACCTGGTGATTTATTTTATGGAACAGGTTCAGAATGTCCAAAGTGGGCTCAATAATATTAATAATGTATAATAATGTATGTAATATACTTTTATGTTAATATTCTACATGTTATTATTTCAATAAAAATATTTTATGCATTACTTTGTTATATTTCTATTATTTTAGGATACGTTAGCATGTCAACGCTTAGAATGTTTATTAGAAAAGTCGGAGATTTTTTATTTTCTTTGGAGAAAATTAGAAGTGGACTATCACTTTTTCTTTTCTTTGAGAAAATTCAGAAGAGAACTTGAACTTTTCTTCACTTCGTTGTGAAAACTCAGAATTAAAGTGGAACCTTTTCTCTTCTCTGGGAATACATTCAGAAGAGAACTTGAACTTTTTTTCACTTCTTTGAGAAAATATAGAATTAAAGCAGAACCTTTTCTCTTCTTGGAGGAAAAATTCAGAATCGAAGTATCTACGGTAAAATTTAGAACAGAACTTTAAATTTTTCATCTCTTTGAGAAAAACCAGAAGTGAAGTGGAACCTTTTTATTTTCTTGGAAAAAATAGAAGAGAACTTGAACTTTTCTTCACTTTATTGAGAAAATTTAGAATTAAAGTGGAACTTTTTATCTTCATGGATAGCATTCACATCTAATGTATAACTTTTTCTATCTTCTACGCAAAAATTTAGAACAGATCTTTCAATTTTTGATCTCTTTGAGAAAAAACAGAACTGAAGTGGAACCTTTTTTATTTTCATGGGAAAAATTAGAATTGATCTGTAACTATTTAGAAAAGAACATTCAATTTTTCATCTCTGAGAAAATTTAGAATCGAAGTGGAACCTTTTTATTTTCATGGAAAAAATTAGAATTGATCTGTTACTTATTTCTTTTTCATTGAGAATATTCTGAAGAGAACTTGAACTTTTCTTCACTTCATTGAGAAAATTTGGAATTAAAGTGAAACTTTTTATTTTCATGGAAAATATACACAATCATAGTATAACTTTTCCTATCTTCTATGGAAAAATTTAGAACAGAACTTTAAATTTTTTATGCCTTTTGAGAAATTAAGAACTGAAGTGGTAGCTTTTTTTTCATTTTCTTTGGTAAAATTCAGAATTGAGCTAACTTTTTCTCTTCTTTAAGAAAATTCAGAAGAGAACTTGAACATTTTGCACTTCTTCGAGAAAACTCAGAATTAAAGTGTAGCTCCTTATCGTCATGGCGAATATTCAAGATCAAAGTATAACTTTTTTCTATCTTCTACGAAAAATTTGGAACAGCACTTCAAATTTTTCATCTCTTTGAGAAAAATCGGAATTGAACATAAGAAAAGTTAGAATTAAAATGAAAATTTTTATCTTCTTGGAAAATATTCACAATCATAGTATAACTTTTCCTATCTTCTATGGAAAAATTTAGAACAGAATTTAGAATTTTTTATGTCTGAGAAATTAAGAACTGAAGTGGAAGCTTTTTTCATTTTCTTTGGTAAAATTCAGAATTGAGCCAAATTTCTCTTCTTTATGAAAATTCAGAAGAGAACTTGAACATTTTTACACTTCTATGAGGAAACTCAGAACTAAAGTGTAGCTCCTTATCAGCACGGCGAATATTCATGATCAATGTATAACTTTTTTCTATCTTCTATGAAAAATTTGGAACAGAACTTTAAATTTTTTATGCCTTTTAAGAAATTAAGAACTGAAGTGGAAGCTTTTTTTATTTTCTTTGGTAAATTTCAGAATTCAGCTAACTTTTTCTCTTCTTTAAGAAAATTCAGAAGAGAACTTGAACATTTGCACTTCTTCGAGAAAACTCAGAATTAAAGTGTAGCTCCTTATCGTCATGGCGAATATTAACGATCAAAGTATAACTTTTTTCTTTCTTCTATGAAAAATTTGGAACAGAACTTGAAGTTTTTTTTTCACTTCTTTGAGAAAATATAGAATTAAAGCTGAACTTTTTCTCTTCTTGGAGGACAAATTCGGAATCGATGTATCTAGGGTAAAATTTAGAACAGAACTTTAAATTTTTTAATCTCTTTGAGAAAAATCGGAAGTGAAATTATAAAAATTTAGAATTAGAGTGAAACATTTTATCTTCATGGAAAATATACACAATCATAGTATAACTTTTCCTATCTTCCACGGAAAAATTTAGAACAGAACTTTAAATTTTTGTGTCATTTGAGAAATTAGGAACTGAAGTGGAACCTTTTTATTTCTTGAAAAAAATAGAATTGATCTGTAAGTTCTTTGGTAATTCCGAATTGAGCTAACTTTTAAAAATCAATGTAAAACATTTTCTATCTTCTATGAAAAATTTGGAACAGTACTTTAAATTTTTTCACCTCTTTGAGAAATTTCAGAACTGAAGCTGAACCTTTTTATATTCTTTGGAAAAAACAGAATTGGTCTGCAACTAATTTCTTTTTCATTGAGAAAGTTCAGAAGAGAACTTGAACTTTCCCCCACTTCGTTGAGAAAATTTAGAATTAAAGTGGAACTTTTTATCTTTATGGAAAATATTCACTATCATAGTATAACTTTTTCTATCTTCTACGGGAAAATTTAGAACAGAACTTTAATTTTTTATGACTTTGGGGAAAATTTCAGAATTAAATTGGAAGCTTTTTATTTTGTCTGGAGAAACTAGAATTGAAGTGTAAGTTCTTTGGTAAAATTCAGAATTGAGCTAACTTTTCACGATCAGAGTGTAACTTTTTCTATCTTCTAGGAAAAAATTGGAACAGTACTTTAAATTTTTTCATCTCTTTGAGAAAAGTCTGAACTGAAGTGGAAAATTTTTATTTTCTCTGGAAAAAATAGAATTGATCTGTAACTTATTTCTTCTCATAGATAAAATGATAATTAAAATGGAACTTTTTATCTTCATGGAAAATATTCACAATCATAGTATAACTTTTCCTATCTTCAACGCTAAAATTTAGAACAGAGCTTTAACTTTTTTATGACTTCGGGAAAAATCTCAGAATTAAAGTGGAGCTCCTTATCGTCATGGTGAAATATTGACGATCAATGTATTACTTTTTCTATCTTCTACAAAAATTTAGAGGAGAACTTTAAATTTATGTCGTTGGGAAAAATCTGAACTGAAATGGAACCTTGCTTGATGTTGTGGTTTGCAAAAAAGTCGTAAAGTAAAGTTGTGGGTGAAAAGGATGAGTGCTTCAACTTGTGAAATTGGTTTAAAAGGGATATTAAGAAAAGAACTTGTTCTGAAATAATATAATAAAGTCTTTTGAAAAGTATTGCTTGGTGTTGGGGTATGCAAAAAGTCGTAAAGTAAAGTTGTGGGTGATAAGGATGAGTACTTCAACTTGTAAAATGGGTTTAGGATGGATATTAAGAAAGGACCTTGTTCGGAAAAGATATAATAAGCCGTTTGAAAAGTATTGCTTGGTGTTGAGGTGTTCAAAAATCTGTAAAGTAAAGTTGTGGGTGAAAAGGATGAGTACTTCAAGTTGTAAAATTGGACTAGGAGGGACATTACGTAAAGAACTTGTTCTGAAATATTTTAATAAAGCCTTTTGAAAAGTATAGCTTGGTGTTGGGGTATGCAAAAAGTCGTAAGGTTTTGGGTGAAAAGATTGAGTATTTCAACTTTTAAAATTGGTTTAGAAGGAATATTAAGAAAAGAACCTGTTCTGAAATAATATAATAAAGCCTTTTTAAAGGTATTGCTTGGTGTTGAGGTATTCAACAAGCCATAAAGTAAAGTTGTGGGTAATAAGGATTAGTACTTCAACTTGTAAAATTGGTTTAGGAGGGATATTAAGAAAAGAACTTGTTCTGAAATAATATAATAAAGCCTTTTTAAAAGTATTACTTGGTGTTAGGGTATTCAAAAATCCATAAAGTAAGGATGTGGGTGAAAATGATGAGTACTTCAACTTGTAAAATAGGTTTAAGATGGACATTAAGAAAAGAAATTGTTCTGAAAAGATTTAATAAAGCCTTTTTTAAATTATTGCTTGGTGTTGGGGTGTTCAAAAAGTCGTATAGTTGTTTGTGAAAAGGATCAGTACTTCAACTTGTAAAATTGGTTTAGAAGGGACATAACGTAAAGAACTTGATCTGAAAAGATATAATAAAGCATTTTGAAAGCATTGGTTGGTGTTGGGGTATGCAAAAAGCCATAAAGTAAAGTTGTGGGTGAAAAGTATGAGTACTTCAATTTGTAAAATTGATTTAGAGAGGGTATTAAGAAAAGAACTTGTTCTGAAATAATATAATAAAGCCTTTTGAAAAGTATTGATTGGTGTTGGGGTATGCAAAAAGCCATAAGTAAAGTTGTGGGTGAAAAGGATGAGTACTTAAACTTGTAAAATTGGTTTAGGAGGGATATTAAGAAATGACCTTGTTCTGAAATAATATAATACAGCCTTTTGAAATGTAGTGTTTGGTGTTGAGGTATTCAAAAAGCCATAAAGTAAAGTTTTGTGTGAAAAGAATTAGTACTTCAACTTGTAAAATTGGTTTAGGAGGGACATTACGTAAAGAGCTTGTTCTGAAAAGATATAATAAAGCCTTTTGAAAAGTATTGCTTGGTGTTGGGGTGTGCAGAAAGTCGTAAAGTAAAGTTGTTGGTGAAAAGGATGAGTACTTCAAGTTGTAAAATAGGTTTAGGAGGGATATTAAGAAAAGAAATTTTCTGAAAAGATATAATAAAGCCTTTTTAAAGGTATTGCTTGGTGTTGAGGTGTTCAAAAAGTAGTAGAGTTGTGTGTGAAAAGGATGAGTATTTCAACTTGTAAAATTGGTTTAGGAGGGACATTACGTAATGAACTTGTTCTGAAAAGATATAATAAAGTCTTATAAAAAATATTGCTTGGTGTTGGGGTATGCAAAAAGTCGTAAAGTATTTTTGGGAGTGAAAAAGATGAGTACTTCAGCTTATAAAATAAGTTTAGGAGGAATATTAAGAAGAGGACTTGATCTGAAATAATATAATCGAGGGGAGCCAAAACGTTGGGTGGAGGGGGGCCTTCTGTATCTCAAGCGCGCAAAAAAAGTATTAAAAAAATGGGGGGGGGGGGCAAAAAGTTGTGTGGAGGGACGGGGAGTAGGGGTGGGGCCCTTCTATGTCTCAAGTGCGCCAAAAAAAGTATTAAAAAAATGGGGGGGGGGGGCAAAATGTTGGGGTGAGGGGGGCCCTTCGTGTGTCTCAAGCGCTCAAAAAAAGTATTAAAAAATGGGGGGGGGGGCAAAAAGTTGTGTGGAGGGTGGCCCTTGGGGGTTGGGGTAGGGGACCTTAAAACACTGTCAAATGGAACTTGTGTATTATAACGACCACAGAGTTTCACCCCAAATCATCTTCTAAAATGTCTCAAAACTGTTTCACCCAAAAAATCCCTAAAATGCCGATTAATTTGTTTCGCCCAAATAATCCCCTAAAAGTAATTTCCGAATGTTACTTTTGTTTTGGCATCCTTTTGTGCTGTCACATTTGAAATTCCCAGGAAACCATTTCCCGCGTAAAATATATTCAATCTGTCTTGTATCTCTTTTGAATTTCCGAAAACATATCTAAGGTGTTCCTAGTTACACTATTAAGGTTTCGAAAGAATATTAATTTATCTCTGACACTAAAGACCAGAGGAGCCATATTTAAAAATGGAATCCCCTTATGTTAGAATTCTCCGTCGATTATGCAAATCAATTTTCCAGAAATCTAGTCCCCTTAGTGGATCAATATACTTAGAAACATCCTATGGTTGGCCTAGAAAGAGACACGTGATCCTGTCCCGTTAGAATCGATTATCCAGCAATTGTTGTTGAACTTATGTCTACATCCAAGTTATTGTTGAACTTATGTCTACATCCAAAATTGTTGTTGGACTTATGTCTACATCAAAGTTGTTGTTGAACTTATGTCTACATCCAAGAAACATCCAGCAATTGTTGTTTGGACTTATGTCTACATCCATAAAAACAACAAACAAATTGACCAACACTCATAATCAGCAAACAACCATCAACAAACAGAACAGAAACCATGAAATAACCATAAAAACATCAAATAACCATCAAACAACATCAAACCGTCAAATAACCATCAAACAACATCAACCATGAAAAAACATCAAATAACCATCAACAAACAGAACAGAAGCAACATTAATA
Organism: Artemia sinica; assembly: GCA_027921565.1. Lineage (NCBI taxonomy): Eukaryota > Metazoa > Arthropoda > Branchiopoda > Anostraca > Artemiidae > Artemia > Artemia sinica. The sequence goes on from JAPEVW010000042.1 coordinate 151,836, forward strand.
ACCATGAAAAAAACATCAAATAACCATCAAACAGAACAAAACCATCAAATAACCATCAACAAACAGAACCATAACATGCATAAATTATGTGTAATCTGGATGTAATTACCCATTCCTACTCTTGTTGGACTTATTTAAAAGTTGTACAAAGAGCAACCATTGCAGTGAATAAATTGATTGTAAGGGTTCATAATTATTGTTTGTTTTAAGAAAAAAAAATGCGTCATGTGTCAACATAACTTCTAATATATATATAATATATATATATATAACCTAAACTACCAATATAAATATATTGAATTGATATTTTGAGTGTTTTGTTTTTGAAAAAAGAGTTATACACAAATTTTTGCTTTGTGAGAAACCTACATGGAAAGAATTATTGCTTCTTGTGTTTGTTATATACATATATATATATATATATATATATATATATATATATATATATATATATATATATATATATATATATATATATATATATATATATATATATATATATATATATATATATATATATATATATATATATATATATATATATATATATATATATATATATATATATATATATATATATATATATATATATATATATATATATATATATATATATATATATATATATATATATATCACCTATATTCGTAATGTATTAATTGATATATATAACAATTTGAATTTTATTACTTTATCTAATATTGGAAATTTTTTTCTTCACAGACAAAGTTTTTTTGGCATCAATTAAGACCAAGTTTTTTGACATCCCATTTGATTTGACACAACTTATGTACACAGTCAAATTCTCCAAGACCAGTTCAAGGGTACTATAGGACCAAAGGTTCAAGCCATTTGATACAGACTATACTATGAACCGATACCTTGGAAGTATGCTATATCGTGGAAATTGTACTACAAATTCAAAGACTATAAAGTGAGAGTATATCAATTGTATATCTAGGCCTACTTAAGTGAAATACAAGCACTTGCTCCAAGCAAATGAGCAAAATTTATTTGCAAACTCTGTTGTTTATAAAAGTTGTAAAATTTATCTGTTATTATTAATCGTAACTGTAACATCCTACCGTTATTTGGAAATGTGTTTTAATTTCTTACCAAAACGATCCAGAACTTAAAAAAAATAAAGAAGAATTCGAATAATATATTTCTTCACATTCTGTCAGAGGTCAGCTAATAAGCTGTAGTTTATTGTAAAAAAAACTTTAATTTTATATTGGTTAAACACTTGGACGTTCGTCTGACATAGTTTTTGCTTATAACATTAGGCGGATCATCACAGAATGTTTAAATAAGTAAACATGTATTCTCCTTAAATGGTATAAATAACTGTAAAAAAAAAAAAAGAAGCCATCGCTGCAAAGACATGCACACGATCCAAAATATAACAGCTTTACAACAGCTAAAAAAAGGGAAAGCATCGGTACACAGACATGCACAAGATCCAAACAAAAAAGTAATCAAAAGGAGGATACAAGAATAGATTGCCACAGTTAAAAGGAATTATGAAATAGTTTGCATTTTATTTTTGCTATAAAAGAAAGTGATCCTAAAACGTAATGACTACATGTTAAGACTAGTTCAAGTGTGTGAATCAAAATTAGTCTTTGAAGCTAGAGTTAAAGGGCCGGGACAGCTCTTCTTAAGGAAAGGAGTACTGTAATAACCTGACATTTTAAGTTTTAATTAACTGATTTCAATAAAAGCATTTAAAAATGCAACAACGCAAATTATAAGTGGGCTCTAGATAAAAAATTTCGAAATTGGCTACCAAACTAAGAGCTGACGGAATAGCGGTGGAGATACGGGAAAATTGTGATACCACTTCTTTGTTTTAAAACAGGACGTGTGGTCGAGGCATAAAGTATATATTTGCCAGTTTTGCGATAACGGGGGCTCTATCTCTCTAAACTACTTTGTATGACCTCTGGATTTGTGGATCGTTTTGGAAAATGTAAGTGTATATGGTTTAACTATTTTTTTGTATTTTATGATTATGCCTATAAACCGAGTTCTGTACCACTGGTTCCTTTAATGAATAGTATAAGTTTAATTTTAAGCTTAATGAATAGTATATGAATAGTATAAGTCAAGAATAGTATAATTCTTGAGTGAGTTTCGTTTAATTAACAAGTGCCCATTTCTCTTCTAAATTTTTGCTCGGCTATTATAATCTACAACTTTTCAGGCCACGCCCCCCTTGATTTGGTCAGCCCTGACGTACGCCCTCTCATAGAGATAATTTTAATAGGCATTCATAATTTAAATAAATTTAATAGTGGTTTATCGATAGATTAACAAACCTTTATAGATAACTGCTCGTGTTGATTGTTGCTGCCTGTGTGAATAAATATACCGAATTGTTCAAGCTATTCAGGACGCAATTATTATTCCAATCATTTCACAAATATTTTTTTTTTCGTGTCAATACAATGTTGATTTTTTAAATTTGTGTGTGCCCCCACCCCTATAAAACTGTCGCCTCCCCCTCCCCCTTTGAAAGCATATGATGAGAAAGATACTATGCAAAAAGAAATAAGCATAACACATGACTCATCTCGGTATTTGTTAATTAAACAAAACAAACTCAAGAATTACGCTTAGGTTAGACCTGAGGAAAACGGTTTCATAGTCGCAAAGACAAGTCAACAGTTCGTGGTAACAAACTGTAAGTAGGGAGCGACCCGGCTCAATGGTAACCGAAACTCTAGAAAACGGTATTTTGATACAAATAGATACATCAAAAGAATTAGGTTTTAATGCTGATTTCAAATATATAAATTTCATCAAGTTTAATTCTACCCATTAAAAGTTTACGCGCCTGAGAAAATTTGGCTGATTTTCGAAAAAAAGGGGGAAAGACCCCCTAAAAGTTATAGAACCTTAATAAAAATCACACCATCATATTCAGCGTATCAGAAAACCCTACTTTAGAGGTTGCAAGCTCCTATCTACAAAAATGTGGAATTTTGCATTTTTTGCCACAAGAAAGATCACGGGTGCGTGTTAATTTTTATTTTTTATTTTTTTTTTCCAGGGGTGATCGTATCGACCCAGTGGTCCTAGAATATCGTTGGAGGGATCATTGGAATGGAAAATAAAAGTTTTAGTGGCCTTTTTAACTGTCCAAAAAATGGAGGGCAACTAGGCCCCCTCCCACGCTCTTTTTTTTCCCAAAGTCACCCGATCAAAATTTTGAGCATATAAAACTGTCGCCTCCCCCTCCCCCTTTGAAAGCATATGATGAGAAAGATACTATGCAAAAAGAAATAAGCATAACACATGACTCATCTCGGTATTTGTTAATTAAACAAAACAAACTCAAGAATTACGCTTAGGTTAGACCTGAGGAAAACGGTTTCATAGTCGCAAAGACAAGTCAAAAACAGTTCGTGGTAACAAACTGTAAGTAGGGAGCGACCCGGCTCAATGGTAACCGAAACTCTAGAAAACGGTATTTTGATACAAATAGATACATCAAAAGAATTAGGTTTTTAATGCTGATTTCAAATATATAAATTTCATCAAGTTTAATTCTACCCATTAAAAGTTACGCGCCTGAGAAAATTTGGCTGATTTTCGAAAAAAGGGGGAAAGACCCCCTAAAAGTTATAGAACCTTAATAAAAATCACACCATCATATTCAGCGTATCAGAAAACCCTACTTTAGAGGTTGCAAGCTCCTATCTACAAAAATGTGGAATTTTGCATTTTTTGCCACAAGAAAGATCACGGGTGCGTGTTAATTTTTATTTTTTATTTTTTTTTTCCAGGGGTGATCGTATCGACCCAGTGGTCCTAGAATATCGTTGGAGGGATCATTGGAATGGAAAATAAAAGTTTTAGTGGCCTTTTTAACTGTCCAAAAAATGGAGGGCAACTAGGCCCCCTCCCACGCTCTTTTTTTTCCCAAAGTCACCCGATCAAAATTTTGAGATAGCCATTTTGTTCAGCATGTTTGAAAATATTATAAGTATGTCTTTCAGGATGACTTATTACCCCGAAGTTCCCGGGGGGAGGGCTGAAAGCTAGGAACTTTACCCAATGTTAACATATAGTATTGGTTATTGGGAAGTATACATACGTTTTCAGGGAGATTTTTTCTGGTAGTGGGGGGGGGGTTGGTCGGGGGTTATGTGGGAGGATCTTTCCATGAAGAAAGTTTTTCATGGGGGAAGGGACATTGCTATGAAGAGACGCCGGACTTCCCAGCATTATTTAAGAAAAGATCAGAAATTAAAAATAAAAAAACAAGTTTTTCAGCTGCAACAGCAGCAACATAAAAACTTTAAACGAACAGAAAATATTACATATGTGATTGGGTTCACCCCCTTGTCACGACTTCGCTCTTTAAGCCAAAGATTTTTTAGTACTTTCATAAGAGCTATTTATTCTAATTAACGGCTTTTGTGACTAAGCGGTCATTTTAAAGAATTGGAACAAAATTCGAACTTTGGCTTAAAGAGCAAGGTATTGACTAGGGGGCGAACCCCCTAATATACGTATTAAAAGTATATGAATATAGAAGTTCGTTACGTAAGTTAATTCGTAAGTTACGTATATTTATTACTAATAAAAACCTTCGTAAATAAAATTAAACAAGTTTCGAGAAAGCCATTTAACCAAATAAAAATAAATTAATATGCAAATTTTGCTTTAATTATTCATGTACGGTGAGCCAAGATCAAAACCTGCATTTATTTTAACTGAAAGTAAGGAACGACGTTAAAACTTAAAACGAACAGAAATTATTCCTTATTTGAAAGGGGCTGTCCCCTCCTTGACGCCTCGCTCTTTACGCAAAAGTTTGACTTTCTCACAACTCTATTTTTTTAAACAATAAAAAACTTTAGCGTAATGAGCGAGGCGTTGAGGAGGGGGACAGCCCCTTTCATATAAGGAATAATTTCTGTTCGTTTTAAGTTTTAACGTCGTTCCTTACTTTCAGTTAAAAAAAACTTGTTTTTTTTTATTTAATTTTTTGACAGAATAGATGGGAAATATATAATTTGGGCTATATATTTGCAGATTATGGGGCAGGGGGGTGGGGGTAAAGTATTTAGACAGCGTGAAGTTAGAAAACAATTCTTACTTCATAATACACAAAACAATTGTAGCTAACACATTTTGTATGCGGACCCGCTATACTTCACCCCCCCCCCCCCTAATGTCACCAAACAAACCTTTATAGATAATTGCTCGTGTTGATTGTTGCTGCCTGTGTGAATAAATATACCGAATTGTTCAAGTTATTCAGGATGCAAATATTATTCCACAAATTTCACGTTTTTTTTCCCTACCAATACAATTTTGGTTTTTAAAATGTGTGTGTGCCCCACCCCCTAAGAAAATTTCACCCCTCCCCTCTGAGGCTTGTGTTCCACACTTTGAGAATCTCTGGCTTAGGTGATGGAAGGAAGTTTACTGTTTATGACTTTTTGTTTATTATTAAGGGCGTACCAATACACTCTGCACAAGAGGGGACTGAGACTCAGAGCAGTGGCGTAATTTCGTTATGTTCCGTGGGGGGGGGGAGAAAAGTTGGAGCCAATTTTCCCAAATCAAGTGAAAATGATAGTGATAACTGAAAAGTGAATCATATATTACCATAAAGGCAAAGATATACTAAAGAAAACTGACCTGTTTCTCTGGATACTTGAATTATGCAGGCTCATCTTAGTTTTGAAAAGCGTTTTTGCAGAAACTAAATTTCAGCTGGGGGGGGTGCAAACATAGGTTTGGAGGGGACAGTTTCCACCCTCCCTGTCCATTGCAAATTATGCCCCTGACTCAGAGTTTTGCTCCTGTAGGGGCTTTTTATTAGTTTTTAACTTATATTTGTCAGAATATTTTTTCTATTTTTGTTAAACAAAAACATCTTAAAGAACTCAAAAAGGTTTATAAAGGCCCTAGCAATTAAGCAGATGTGTATTTCAAAGCGCAATTTTGCTGCCTGGCGACTCTTCGAGAATCATTTTTCTTTTTTTCTAGTAAATTATTCTAACTTTTACATTCGTTAGTGAGATTAAAGTTACCTTAAATGTGTTTTTTTTTGTTTTTTTCAATAGTTCCCTACTCCTGTCTTAGACTGGTTGTTATTCTGCTTTTATTTGATTGTTTTCTATCTTGACTTGTTATTCAGATTTACTTTGGTTCTTGTTTATTTTTCTTAATAGTATCTTCATTTATATTTTACTTTTTATTTTTCTTAATAGTATCTTCATTTATTTTACTTCCATTGGTCGGACTAATTCATAAGTATGTGAAATGAAAAAAAAACATGTTAAAAGGTTATAAAAGCTATAGCAGATAAACAGAAACGTATTTTAAAGTAGAAATTTGCTGTATCAGGGCTAAAAAAAGAAGTGATTATTACAGTTGGGAAAAACAAGTTTTTTTATCTCCAGATATATTTAGCAGAGCGATGGAACAATGCGAGAGGCAGCATGAAACCCTCCACTCCTTGGATCCTTCCGAGGAACATTTGGTGTCTACAAATTCATATTTCAGCAACTCTCTCCTTTCAAGAATCACTGACTCCGCCTCTTCCTAAGAAAATAACTAAATCCCTCTCATCTCAATGAACATCTCCAAGGACTCATTATGTTGGAAGATATGTAAATCCATCAAATTTTTTATTTAAATGTCGGATTATTCGACCTTGTTGATTTGGAAGAAATAGTGTCTAACATGACCAGCAAGAACGTATGCAATATTTTTGTTCGGGGGGAGGGGGGGGAGTTAAACAAAACTTTAAAAAACACATTAAAATTTGATTACTTTTATTTTGTTACGTTTTTGACGAGTCGGAAAAATATTTCGAGGGGAGGGGGTTCAAAACACTTACCCCCCTGGAAGATTAGGACTGGTGAATCAGCTTTAATGTGAGCCAGTTTAATGTGCCCTAAATTTTACTGGGTTTCCCTGAATTTTTCCCAGAAGGAAATTTGGTTCTCCGAAACCTCCCCAAAAATTGACACTGACGAAAACTAACGATTTCTATTTGTATTCAGGGAGATTTCTCCAATTTTCGTTTGGGGAAATTCGTCGATAGTGGAAACACTGTTTAAAAGACCCGAAATACCTTATGAGAATTAATACAATTGCAAATCGAACAACACTCCATCTCCTAACCAAGCAAGTGCGCAAAGCCGAGGTTCTCTTTCCGAACCGGAGATGGTGGATCCTAAGGGGAGTTAAAAAACTTTAAGGTGAGATAACTCAATCCTAAGAAACATTATTTAGTTGTTTTTTTTATGGATATATCGGAACGGAAATCAAATTACTCTTCTCGATTAATTAACTTCATAGGTTTTTTTTTTTTTTCCTTTCTAACTCCGTTGAAACCAAGGGGGGCCATTTTCTGCCACCGAGTGTACATTTCAGAACGCCATGGGTGCCGCACAGTTCCGCCACGTTCAGCACAGTTTCCACTATGTTTGACACATTTCTGTTGTGCTTAAAACGCGCCATCTGGTGTATGTCATTTCTGAAAGTGCCCCCCCCCCCCCCCCGTCGGCTCAAACCAAATGCTATAGTGTGTATTCATTTATTAAAAATAGCCTAAGATTTATTATGTGCTTCGCAATTTGGACGGGATTGTTTATGTATGCTGGCCGAAAAGAATTCTTTGGCATGAACCAGATTACAAATTGCCATTCTGTAACAAAATTAAACCTAAAACTAGCGGACACAATTTTATTTTAGTTAAATCTGATGAATTACATTGCGGAAAGGGAAAGTGTAACGTGAAAATTTAAAAATACATCCCACGTTCTTTACGCTTTAAGTCTTAAAGTTCTTTAATAAGTACTTCTGATTCAGATTCAACGGCTCTTGTGTTTGGGCAGTCTTTCTTAAAGAATTGTCACACCTTAACGTAAACAAAAAGTCACACTTTAACGTGAAGAATGAGGGACATGGAAGGAGTAGTCGCCAGTAGGGTAAGAGGTACCATTTTGCCCACTTTTATGTTCCTTCCGGTTTTTTCTGGTAGGTAATTCTATTCTACAGGGGCATTACACCTTTCAAAGAGACGGGTTTTCTATTGTGACATCGATTTTTTGGAGGTCAAACTCATGGATACATGTTTATTTTTTTTTTTTTTAAGACTTGATTGGTGATTAGGATTTGAATAAAAAAAGGGTAATTAGTAATTGGAAAATTTTTTAATGCTTTTACAATCGGAGATGTTTGATTAACCATTGCAAAAAAGGGGTAATGGGATATGCAAGCATTTGCAAAAAAGGGGTAATTAATGTTGAAAAGGGTAATTACTTCTTTAGTTTAAGAGATTTGCGAATTTTTTGCGAAAAGATATTTGCGTAAAGGTATTGCAATGTTAAGAATAGGTCATTACACCTTTTTGCCAAGAGGAATGAGTATAATACATGTTTATTTATTTTTTTTAACTGGTATTTTTTCAATGAAGTCCATAGCACTTTGCAGAAACCCGTGAATGTAGGACTGAAAGTCCAATTACTAATCAAGCTAGTGCGACCGCCATTTTTTTGATCTGGTTAAGTGGGTATAATCTGGTTTGGTTTGCTATTGCGAGAGGACTCAAGCGATTTCTTTCTTACAGGGTTTCAGTTATACAGGGGTTCAGTTACATGGGGTTGGTGGTTGTTTATAATACACAAGTTCTATTTGAACAGTGTTGTGAGATCCCCTACCACACCCCCAAAGGACTCCGATCCCCCCATCCTGTGTATTAGCGAAGTTACTCTGTGGTCGTTTATAATACACAAGCTTTAGTTTACGAGATTTGGGGACTTGAGTTGCACGAGAGTTCAGTTACATACGGATTCAGTTACACGGGGGTTTAGTTAAATTTTCAGCTAGTGTGACCGCCATTTTTTTTGATCTGGTTAAGTGGGTATAATCTGGTTTGGTTTGCTATTGCGAGAGGACTCAAGCGATTTCTTTCTTACGGGGTTTCAGTTATACAGGGGTTCAGTTAGATGGGGTTGGTGGTTGTTATAATACACAAGTTCTATTTGAACAGTGTTGTGTGAAATCCCCTACCACACCCCCAAGGACTCCGATCCCCCCATCCTGTGTATTAGCGAAGTTACTCTGTGGTCGTTATAATACACAAGCTTTAGTTTACGAGATTTGGGGACTTGAGTTGCACGAGAGTTCAGTTACATACGGATTCAGTTACACGGGGGTTTAGTTAAATTTTCAGCTAGTGTGACCGCCATTTTTTTGATCTGGTTAAGTGGGTATAATCTGGTTTGGTTTGCTATTGCGAGAGGACTCAAGCGATTTCTTTCTTACGGGGTTTCAGGTATACAGGGGTTCAGTTACATGGGGTTGGTGGTTGTTATAATACACAAGTTCTATTTGAACAGTGTTGTGAGATCCCCTACCACACCCCCAAAGGACTCCGATCCCCCCATCCCATGTATTAGCGAAGTTACTCTGTGGTCGTTATAATACACAAGCTTTAGTTTACGAGATTTGGGGACTTGAGTTGCACGAGAGTTCAGGCGAGCAAGCTATTAATTGGTTTTTTAGAGTTTTTCGGTTACTATTGAGCCGTGTCGATCCTTACTTACAGTTCGTTACCACGAACACAATAAATTGTTTCAGCCAATCGTGTATCTCCCCCAAAAAAATACTTTTCAGACAATCAACTTCAGACTAATCAGAATTTTTTTTAACTGAAGTGGAAAATTTTGATTTAAGAGCTATTTTTGTGGAAATGGTTCATTTTTTTGAACTAAAACTATGCTTTTCTGACTGAACATACACATTTGAATCAGAAAAGGTGAAAATGTACACATCTAAAACAGAAAAGTGTGTTTTTGACTATATTTTCTATAATTTAGTCTGAAAAAATAGGACTTCACACTTAAAAAGTTCTATTAAGAGCTTTTGTTTTTTTTTATGGAAATGGTTCATTTTTGAACTGAAACTATGCTTTTTGTGACTGAAGATATACATTATAATCAGAGAAATTGTTTAAAAATACGCTAAAAGATGATTCCCGTGAAGCTATTGTAGTTTTCTATAAAAAATAAATGATTTTCAAAATCAAAGACACAGGGGTTTAGTTAAACTTTCGTCTGAAAATTTATACCTTATATCTTGGAAATTAAGTCTCTCTCTTCTTATCAGATTCAAACGCTTAATACCCACAAGCATATGCGAGTCAAATTTCATCTTAAAGTGCCAACGTATCTGATAGAATAATTTAAGTCTTATGATCAATTTCATAAAACCTATAATTTTCACCTTTTTTTCTCCATTAAGCATCAATTACAGTTGCCTAATTCCGTGTGATTTTTCCTTACTTGATGGTCATTAAAAACGAAATTTTTTGTGTTAAATAAGTAGTTTTTGTATCTTTTAAAAGAGCTTTACGGGGATTGAGAGACTCAACTGCCTAATTCCATGTGATTTTTCTTTACTTGGTGGTCATTAAAAACGAAATTTTTGTGTTAAATAAGTAGTTTTTGTATCTTTTAAAAGAGCTTTACGGGGATGGAGAGACTCAGTTGCCTAATTCCGTGTGATTTTTTCTTTACTTGGTAGTCATTAAAAACGAAATTTTTGTGTTAATTCTAGGGCAGGGGTAACTATTTAGTTTAAATAATTCTAGGAGGAATTGAGTTTTATGGATGGTATGGAAAAATGGTACTTGTTAAATATTCAGGTAAACATACGACTAAGAAATCTATGATTTGGGATGTGTGGGTTGCTATTTTTTTACTTTTCTGAGCTGGATTTCTTAGCCTTTCATAGGTGTGTATGATATTTTCTTGATAAAACATAGCAGTGACTACATCAGATGGTTTTGTAGTGCAGTGAGTTGTTACTAGTAGTAGTATTTTCGTGTTTTTTGCAAGCCATTCATACTATACCTTAAATGCATTCAGATATTTTCTTGATAAAACATAGCCGTGACTACATCCAATTGTTTTGTAGTGCAGTGAATTGTTACTAGTAGTAGTATTTTCGTGTTTTTTTTTTGCAAGCCATTTCATACTATACCTTAAATGCATTCAGATATTTTCTTGATAAAACATAGCCGTGACTACATCAGATGGTTTTTTGTAGTGCAGTGAGTTGTTACTAGTAGTAGTATTTTCGTGTTTTTTTTGCAAGCAATTCATACTATACCTTAAATGCATTCAGATATTTTCTTGATAAAACATAGCCGTGACTACATCCGATGGTTTTGTAGTGCAGTGAATTGTTACTAGTAGTAGTATTTTCGTGTTTTTTGCAAGCCATTCATACTATACCTTAAATACATTCAGATATTTCCTTGATAAAACATAGCCGTGACTACATCCGATGGTTTTGTAGTGCAGTGAATTGTTACTAGTAGTAGTATTTTCGTGTTTTTTTGCAATCCATTCATACTATACCTTAAATACATTCAGATATTTTCTTGATCAAACATAGCCGTGACTACATCAGATGGTTTTTGTAGTGCAGTGAGTTGTTACTAGTAGTAGTATTTTCGTGTTTTTTTGCAAGCCATTCATACTATACCTTAAATGCATTCAGATATTTTCTTGATCAACTGTGGTTTTTTCTTTACTTGATGGTCATTTGTTGTATCTTTTAAAAGAGCTTTACAGGGTTTGAGAGACTCAGTTGCCTAATTCCGTGTGATTTTTTCTTTACTTGATGGTCATTAAAAACGAAATTTTTGTGTTAAAATAAGTAGTTTTTGTATCTTTTAAAAGAGCTTTAAGGGGTTTGAGAGACTCAGTTGCCTGATTCCGTGTGGTTTTTCTTTACTTGGTGGTCATTAAAAACGAAATTTTTGTGTTAAATAAGTAGTTCTTGTATCTTTTAAAAGAGCTTTACGGGGATTGAGAGACTCAGTTTTTTCTTGATCAACTGTGGTTTTTTCTTTACTTGATGGTCATTTGTTGTATCTTTTAAAAGAGCTTACAGGGTTTGAGAGACTAAGAGAGCTTTACAGGGTTTGAGAGACTCAGTTGCCTAATTCCGTGTGATTTTTCTTTACTTGATGGTCATTAAAAACGAAATTTTTGTGTTAAATAAGTAGTTTTTGTATCTTTTAAAAGAGCTTTAAGGGGTTTGAGAGACTCAGTTGCCTGATTCCGTGTGGTTTTTCTTTACTTGGTGGTCATTAAAAACGAAATTTTTGTGTTAAATAAGTAGTTCTTGTATCTTTTAAAAGAGCTTTACGGGGATTGAGAGACTCAGTTTTACCTTGTCACAGTTACATTTTCTTGATTTTTCAAAGTTCATTTTGAATTTCTTTCGTTGAAATGCAAGAGTTGGAATATTTCAGTAGTGTTTGGTTGTGGTTTACCTTGTCACAGTTACATTTTCTTGATTTTTTCAAAGTTCATTTTGAATTACTTTCGTTGAAATGCAAGAGTTGGAATATTTCAGTAGTGTTAGGTTGTGGTTTACCTTGTCACAGTTACATTTTCTTGATTTTTCAAAGTTCATTTTGAATTTCTTTCGTTGAAATGCAAAAGTTGGAATATTTCAGTAGTGTTTGGTTGTGGTTTACCTTGTCACAGTTACATTTTCTTGATTTTTCAAAGTTCATTTGAATTTCTTTCGTTGAAATGCAAGAGTTGGAATATTTCAGTAGTGTTTGGTTGTGGTTTACCATGTCAAAGTTACATTTTCTTGATTTTTCAAAGTTCATTTTGAATTTCTTTCATTGAAATGCAAGAGTTGGAATATTTCAGTAGTGTTTTGGTTGTGGTTTACCTTGTCACAGTTACATTTTCTTGATTTTTCAAAGTTCATTTTGAATTTCTTTCGTTGAAATGCAAGAGTTGGAATATTTCAGTAGTGTATGGTTGTGGTTTACCTTGTCACAGTTACATTTTCTTGATTTTTCAAAGTTCATTTTGAATTTCTTTCGTTGAAGAGTTGGAATATTTCAGTAGTGTTTGGTTATGGTTTACCTTGTCACAGTTACATTTTCTTGATTTTTCAAAGTTCATTTTGAATTTCTTTCATTGAAATGCAAGAGTTGGAACATTTCAGTAGTGTTTGGTGGTGGTTTACCTTGTCACAGTTACATTTTCTTGATTTTTCAAAGTTCATTTTGAATTTCTTTCGTTGAAATGCAAGAGTTGGAATATTTCAGTAGTGTTTGGTTGTGGTTTACCTTGTCACAGTTACATTTTCTTTGATTTTTCAAAGTTCATTTTGAATTTCTTTCGTTGAAATGCAAGAGTTGGAATATTTCAGTAGTGTTTGCTTGTGATGATTTGAATTTCTTTCATTGAGATGCAAGAGTTGGAATATTTCAGTAGTGTTTGGTGGTGGTTTACCTTGTCACAGTTACATTTTCTTGATTTTTCAAAGTTCATTTTGAATTTCTTTCGTTGAAATGCAAGAGTTGGAATATTTCAGTAGTGTTTGGTTGTGGTTTACCTTGTCACAGTTACATATTCTTGATTTTTCAAAGTTCATTTTGAATTTCTTTCGTTGAAATGCAAGAGTTGGAATATTTCAGTAGTGTTTGGTTGTGGCTTACCTTGTCACAGTTACATTTTCTTGATTTTTCAAAGTTCAATTTGAATTTCTTTCGTTGAAATGCAAGAGTTGGAATATTTCAGTAGTGTTTGGTTATGGTTTACCTTGTCACAGTTACATTTTTCTTGATTTTTCAAAGTTCATTTTGAATTTCTTTCGTTGAAATGCAAGAGTTGGAATATTTCAGTAGTGTTTGGTTGTGGTTTACCTTGTCACAGTTACATTTTCTTGATTTTTCAAGAGTTGGAATATTTCAGTAGTGTTTGGTTATGGTTTACCTTGTCACAGTTACATTTTCTTGATTTTTCAAAGTTCATTTTGAATTTCTTTCATTGAAATGCAAGAGTTGGAATATTTCAGTAGTGTTTGGTGTGTGGTTTACCTTGTCACAGTTACATTTTCTTGATTTTTCAAAGTTCATTTTGAATTTCTTTCGTTGAAATGCAAGAGTTGGAATATTTCAGTAGTGTTTGGTTGTGGTGTCACAGTTACATTTTCTTGATTTTTCAAAGTTCATTTTGAATTTCTTTCGTTGAAATGCAAGAGTTGGAATATTTCAGTAGTGTTTGGTTGTGGTTTACCTTGTCACAGTTACATTTTCTTGATTTTTCAAAGTTCATTTTGAATTTCTTTCGTTGAAATGCAAGAGTTGGAATATTTCAGTAGTGTTTGGTTGTGGTTTACCTTGTCACAGTTACATTTTCTTGATTTCTCAAAGCTCATTTTGAATTTCTTTCGTTGAAATGCAAGAGTTGGAATATTTCAGTAGTGTTTGGTTGTGGTTTACCTTGTCACAGTTTCTTGATTTTTCAAAGTTCATTTTGAATTTCTTTCGTTGAAATACAAGAGTTGGAATATTTCAGTAGTGTTTGGTTGTGGTCTACCTTGTCACAGTTAAATTTTCTTGATTTTTCAAAGTTCATTTTGAATCATTCAAGAAACGTGATTAAACACGTTTTTAAACTACATGCTATTTGCATGCCTTTCCTTGGCACCTTTCTAAACGAGCGGGAATTCCCCGCCAGTTCCTACACATTGCAAAAAAGTGAATCATTCAAGAAACGTGATTAAACACGTTTTTTAAACTACAAGAGTTGGAATATTTCAGTAGTGTTTGGTTGTGGTTTACCTTGTCACAGTTACATTTTCTTGATTTTTTCAAAGTTCATTTTGAATTTCTTTCGTTGAAATGCAAGAGTTGGAATATTTCAGTAGTGTTTGGTTGTGGTTTACCTTGTCACAGTTACATTTTCTTGATTTTTCAAAGTTCATTTTGAATTTCTTTCGTTGAAATGCAAGAGTTGGAATATTTCAGTAGTGTTTGGTTGTGGTTTACCTTGTCACAGTTACATTTTCTTGATTTTTCAAAGTTCATTTTGAATTTCTTTCGTTGAAATACAAGAGTTGGAATATTTCAGTAGTGTTTGGTTGTGGTCTACGTTGTCACAGTTAAATTTTCTTGATTTTTCAAAGTTCATTTTGAATCATTCAAGAAACGTGATTAAACACGTTTTTTAAACTACATGCTATTTGCATGCCTTTCCTTGGCACCTTTCTAAACGAGCGGGAATTCCCCGCCAGTTCCTACACATTGCAAAAAAGTGAGCAGTATGAAAACTCCACGTTTTCAACCAGACTGGTTTTTTTAGACAACACACCCACAGAGATGACACACACACACACACATATAGAGACGAGACACGCACAGACACAACACACAAACAGAGTCATAGTGAGAGAGATATCCAAAAAGTTTGGGTTGATCTAGGTTCACTTAGAGTGGCGCGCCACTCTAAGTGAACCTAGATCAACCCAACTTTTTGGATATCTCTCTCACTATGACTCTGTTTGTGTGTTGTGTCTGTGCGTGTCTCGTCTCTATGTGTGTGTGTGTGTGTGTCATCTCTGTGGGTGTGTTGTCTAAAAACCAGTCTGGTTGAAAACGTGGAGTTTTCATACTGCTCACAGAAAAAAAGGTGAAAATTATAGGTTTTATGAAATTGATCATAAGACTTAAATTATTCTATCAGATACGTTGGCACTTTAAGATGAAATTTGACTCGCATATGCTTGTGGGTATTAAGCGTTTGAATCTGATAAGAAGAGAGAGACTTAATTTCCAAGATATAAGGTATAAATTTTTCAGACGAAAGTTTAACTAAACCCCTGTGTCTTTGATTTTGAAAATCATTTATTTTTTATAGAAAACTACAATAGCTTCACGGGAATCATCTTTTAGCGTATTTTTAAAACAATTTCTCTGATTATAATGTATATCTTCAGTCACAAAAGCATAGTTTCAGTTCAAAAATGAACCATTTCCATAAAAAAAAAAGCTCTTAATAGAACTTTTTAAGTGTGAAGTCCTATTTTTCAGACTAAATTATAGAAAATATAGTCAAAACACACTTTTCTGTTTTAGATGTGTACATTTTCACCTTTTCTGATTCAAATGTGTATGTTCAGTCAGAAAAGCATAGTTTTAGTTCAAAATGAACCATTTCCATAAAAATAGCTCTTAAATCAAAATTTTTCACTTCAGTTAAAAAAAATTCTGATTAGTCTGAAGTTGATTGTCTGAAAAGTATTTTTTTGGGGGAGATACACGATTGGCTGAAACAATTTATTGTGTTCGTGGTAACGAACTGTAAGTAAGGATCGACACGGCTCAATAGTAACCGAAAAACTCTAAAAACCAATTAATAGCTTGCTCGCCTGAACTCTCGTGCAACTCAAGTCCCCAAAATCTCGTAAACTAAAGCTTGTGTATTATAACGACCACAGAGTAACTTCGCTAATACATGGGATGGGGGGATCGGAGTCCTTTGGGGGTGTGGTAGGGGATCTCACAACACTGTTCAAATAGAACTTGTGTATTATAACAACCACCAACCCCATGTAACTGAACCCCTGTATAACTGAAACCCCGTAAGAAAGAAATCGCTTGAGTCCTCTCGCAATAGCAAACCAAACCAGATTATACCCACTTAACCAGATCAAAAAAAATGGCGGTCACACTAGCTGAAAATTTAACTAAACCCCCGTGTAACTGAATCCGTATGTAACTGAACTCTCGTGCAACTCAAGTCCCCAAATCTCGTAAACTAAAGCTTGTGTATTATAACGACCACAGAGTAACTTCGCTAATACACAGGATGGGGGGATCGGAGTCCTTTGGGGGTGTGGTAGGGGATCTCACAACACTGTTCAAATAGAACTTGTGTATTATAACAACCACCAACCCCATGTAACTGAACCCCTGTATAACTGAAACCCCGTAAGAAAGAAATCGCTTGAGTCCTCTCGCAATAGCAAACCAAACCAGATTATACCCACTTAACCAGATCAAAAAAATGGCGGTCACACTAGCTGAAAATTTAACTAAACCCCCGTGTAACTGAATCCGTATGTAACTGAACTCTCGTGCAACTCAAGTCCCCAAATCTCGTAAACTAAAGCTTGTGTATTATAACGACCACAGAGTAACTTCGCTAATACACAGGATGGGGGGGATCGGAGTCCTTTGGGGGTGTGGTAGGGGATCTCACAACACTGTTCAAATAGAACTTGTGTATTATAACAACCACCAACCCCATGTAACTGAACCCCTGTATAACTGAAACCCTGTAAGAAAGAAATCGCTTGAGTCCTCTCGCAATAGCAAACCAAACCAGATTATACCCACTTAACCAGATCAAAAAAATGGCGGTCGGACTAGCTTGATTAGTAATTGGACTTTCAGTCCTACATTCACGGGTTTCTGCAAAGTGCTATGGACTTCATTGAAAAAATACCAGTTAAAAAAAATAAATAAACATGTATTATACTCATTCCTCTTGGCAAAAGGTGTAATGACCTATTCTTAACCATTGCAATACCTTTACGCAAATATCTTTTCGCAAAAAATTCGCAAATCTCTTAAACTAAAGAAGTAATTACCCTTTTCAACATTAATTACCCCTTTTTTGCAAATGCTTGCATATCCCATTACCCCTTTTTTGCAATGGTTAATCAAAACATCTCCGATTGTAAAAGCATTAAAAAATTTTCCAATTACTAATTACCCTTTTTTTATTCAAATCCTAATCACCAATCAAGTCTTAAAAAAAAAAAAATAAACATGTATCCATGAGTTTGACCTCCAAAAAAATCGATGTCACAATAGAAAACCCGTCTCTTTGAAAGGTGTAATGCCCCTGTAGAATAGAATTACCTACCAGAAAAAACCGGAAGGAACATAAAGTGGGCAAAATGGTACCTCTTACCCTACTGTCGCCCTCATATACGGAACAATTTTGTTCATTTTAAGTTTTAATGCTGTTCTTGACTTTTTATTGAAAAAAAACTTGTTTGTTTTTATTTAAGTTTTGGCCGTTTTTTCAAACCTTGCCAGGAAATCCCCTTCTCCCTGGGTAAAATTTCCCCCCGGAAAATTTTGCCCGAAGAGTTTCCTCCCCATAGAAAATTCTCCCCATAAAACTAGCCCCCTCCCGCAGAAATTCCCAACCGAAAAATTTGCGAATATTTCCAAATAATAAATTTTAATAATAAATAATAATAGCCCCCCCCCCAGATTTTTCAGGGACCCTCTTTCCCTGTTTTTTTCTTTTTCACTTTTTTTAGAATAAATTCGTCAATTTGGCCTATTATTGACACCTTTGTCACATTGCCCCTCACCCCCCCCCCCAATATTTTGCTCATTGGCACCCTTGTCACATTGGGCTCCCTAATATTTTACTCTAGATCTGCCCCTGAAATACTATATGTAAACCCTGGGCAAATTGCATAGAGTACAGCCCTCTCTCTAGGGGCTTTGGGTTTGTCATGTCACCCCAATAGGCATAGTTACTGGACCTTTGAGATGGCAATCTCAAAATTATGATGATATGTCTTTGGGCTAAAAAGAGGCGTGGGAAGGGGGCTAGTTGCCCTCTAATTTTTTGGTAATTTAAAATCAATAGTAAAATTTCTAAATTCCCTCCAAATGAGCCCTCCTTTGATCCCTGGGAAAAACGAAAGAAAATCAACAAACAAAAAGACACGCATCCCGTGATCTTTCTTCTGGCAGTAAGGAGCGACCCGGCTCAATAGTAACCGAAACTCTAAAAAACGGAATTTTGAAACCATTAGATACATCAAAAGAATCAGATTTTAATGTTGATTGCAAATATACAAATTTTGTCAAGTTTAGTTCTACCCATCAAGTTACGCACCTGAGAAAATTTGCCTGATTTTTCGAAAAAAGGAGGAAACACCCCCTAAAAGTTACAGAACCTTAATGAAAATCCAACCATTAGATTCAGCGTATCAGAGAGAACCCTACTGTAGAGGTTTCAAGCTCCTATCAAGGTGTAATTTTGTATTTTTGCCAGAAGAAAGATCACGGATGCGTGTTTATTTGTTGTTTTTTTTTTCCAGGGGTGATCGTATCGACCCACTGGTCCTAGAATATCGTAGGAGGGCTCATACAAAGTTCTAGTGCCCTTTTTAAGTGACAAAAAAATGGAGGGCAACTAGGCCCGCTCCCACGCTCATTTTGTTCCCAAAGTCACCCGATCATAATTTTGAGATAGCCATTTTGTTCAGCATGGTCGAAAATATAATAAATATGAATTTTAGGATGAGTTAATCCCCCAAATTCTCCAGAGGGAGGGCTCAAAGTTATGAACGTTACCCAATGTTTACATATAGTATTGGTTATAGGAAAGTATAGAGCCGTTTTCAAGGGGATTTTTTTCTGGTAGCGGTAGGGGGGGGTCGGAGGGCTATATGGGGGATCTTTCCATAGAGGAAGTTTTAATAGGGGAAGAGACATTGCTATGAAGGGGGCGAAGGATTTTCCAGCATTATTTAAAAAAAACGATCAGAAATTAAAAAAAAACAGCAAGTTTTTTCAGCTGAAAGTAAGGAGCAACATCAAAACTTAAAACGAACAGAAATTATTACTTATATGATTGGGTTCACCCTCTATTCAATACCTCGCTGTTTAAGCCAAAGGTTTTTTAGTACTTTCATGAGAACTATTTCATTAGAGCAAAAGGAAATGTAAAGAAGGTGGAGAAAACATGAAAGCATTAAAATATGAACTAAGGAGGTGTGGTGTGAAGTGGAGGCCATGGATAAAATTGCCAAGGATCTGGAAGATGCAGCTAGACGGCATAATAGTAAAATACTGTACTGGCATGTTAACAAATTGAGAGGGAGTAGTCAATCCGGACTTGGCCCAGTTAAAGATAGGAATGGGGCCGCAATTAGCGACAAGGAAAAAATTAAAGAGAGATGGGCCGAACATTTTGAGAATTTGCTTTACCGAGATAGAGTTGCAGGAAAAGATATAGAGGAAAAGGAAACAGTTTGTGATACCTTGGATGTGAAGGAAGATTTGTTTTGTGAGGAGTAATGAGCAACAGTACTAAAAGGATTAGAAAACAATAAGGCTCCAGGTGCTGATAGGGTGGTAAACGAGTATCTTAAATATGGTGGCTCTGAGGTTAGAAATAAGTTACTGAAGATTATGAATATGATTTTTGAAAATGGGAAGTACCTAACGATTTTAGGAAAACCTTAGTTAAGCCACTTTATAAGAAAGGTGATACAAGTGAGTGTGGTAATTATCGAGGCATTAGTCTGGTCTCTGTAGGTAGGAAATTACTTAGTAATATGATACTTTTTAGACTGAGAGATGCCGTAGACAAAGTTTTAAGAGAAGAACAGTACGGTTTTAGAAAAGGTAGAGGATGTGTCGATCAAATTTTCACTCTTAGGCTAATAATTGAGAAGTGCCTGAGTTTTCAAACACCTTTGGTCCTCAGTTTTATAGATTATGAGCAAGCGTTTCGATTCTGTTGATAGAAGAGCTTTAGTAAAGGTTTTATCCTTGTATGGTATACCAGACAAATACATTGAAGTGATTAGTGCTATATACGAGAATAAAACTACTGCGGTTAAGGTAGGAAATGAGGTTAACAGCTGGTTTTGTATTAAATCAGGAGTTAAGCAGGGTTGTGTTCTATCCCCCTTTATATGGATTATTTTGATTGACTTTGTTTTAAGGAGCACAGGAAAGGCACTGGGAGACCATGGAATCAAATGGGGGAGGAAAAAGTCTCCTGGACTTAGATTATGCTGATGATTTAAGCATCCTACATGAAAGTGTGAGCAAAATGAATGAAGTTTTAGAGGTTTTGCGAGTTCAGGGTGCTAGAATTGGTTTGAAAATTAATGTTGAGAAGACTAAGTCACTAAGGCTAGGAATAAGTGAAGACGAAAAGGTGACGTTGGGTAATGAAAAGATTGATCAGGTGGGCAGCTTCACTTACCTTGGTAGTATTATTAGTAAAGAAAGTGGGAGCAGCAGTGAAGATCTTAAAAGTAGAATAGCCAAGGTTCAGGGTGTTTTTTCACAGTTAAAAAAAAGTTTGGAAGAATAGGAAGATAAGTCTGCAAACCAAGATTAGAATATTAGAAGCTACAGTGATGACAGTGGTCAAATATGGCTCTGAAGCATGGACGCTCCAAAAAGCGGATGAAGATTTGCTAGATGTTTTCCAAAGAAATTGCTTAAGGATTGTTCTGAGTACCCGGCTGACTGACCGTATTTCAAACAATAGGCTATACGAAAAATTTGGTTTAATACCGCTAGTAGAGTAAGAGGTACCTTTTGCTTACGCCCCGTACCAAACAGGTTTCTGGTAGGTATAATCTGGTTTGTTAGGTACAATCTGGTTAGGTGGGTATAGTCTGGTTTGATGGGTACAGTCTGGTATGGTTTTTCAAAGAGAGTGACTATTCCCATGCATATAGGTAATACTTCTACAGGGCATTACACCTTTTCAAAGAGAGCGAGTATAACTTGATTGGTGATTGGGATTTGAATAAAAGGAATAGTTTTCACTACAATTCATATTAGTAAGAGAATTGAATTCAAAGAGAATAGTTTATTTGAGAGAATATTAGTAGAGGAAAAAAATGAGTGGTGCATTTACATTATTGGAGATTAATGATGGAACCGACAACAGCAGCAGCAACAATATACGAGTACCCAATGTGGCTGTGGAAATAACTGCTGGTTGTAGACTATGTCTTGAATGGGACACTATGTATGCCAGATACGTGATATCATTAAGCAAATTTAAGCAGGAGGAACAGCTATGTTTTGCTGGAAAAGTGAATATTCTCCATATAAATAAACTTCGGTCAGCATTAGATGTCCTATCAAAATATATTGATGAGAACAAAATGCATCAGTGAACATTATTATTGTAATTATGTTCAATAAAAATGTTTCTAAATCAATGGTATTTTTTTCTTTCTATAGTAGACTAGCGTATATTTTCTAGAGTACAAAAGAAATTCTGGTTAGTCTGAAGTTGGTTGTGAGAGAGTTAGGACTCTAAAAAATGGATAGATTCGAGAAAAAGCGAATCATGAGGAATCTAGTTCTTATGGAAAAACGTTTGGTTCTAGATGACAATTTTCTAGAGTTGTCTATTCAAAGGAAGATATTTTCTCGGGGAATGCTTGTCGATATAATGAAAACTCATTCTCTATCATTAGACTATTGTATGAAGCTTCTACATCGTGGTCCAAATGCATTTACCCAATTTATTGATATATTGATCACGACACGGCAAAATGATATTGTGGATATGCTTTTAAACATTAGTTTTGAAATTTAGGACTTTTTTCATGAGAAAGATGGTGCTCAAGGATGATTTACTCCTCTCTCTCTCTCTCTCTCAGACAATTTTTGTTGTTGCTAGCTCAGTTTCATTGTGGTAGTGAGAGTGTCAACACATGACAAAATGTTCCATACATGTCCGTTATGTATGTACTCACTAGGCAGCTGGTCATCATCATGTGAGAATTGCACAATGATTGAGGAGTATGATGAAAAGTGTAGATTATGCAACCCGTGTAAATTGCATAGAGGATATGCTGTACAAATTAAAGGTTGTAATTCCTGTCTTGAAGAGGTGTGTAACTCTCATCCTAGAGGCCACCTATGCTCCAATTGTCATTATAATAAATGTAATCAGTGGGAGTATACATATCCCGGTATGATTGGAAAGAATCCTAACCGTGGTTTTAGTTTATTGCTACGAGATTTGTATCGCCGTGGTTTTAGATTGTTCTGGTAGGAGGAACCGGGTCAACGATTCAACTGTTGGAACATCAAAAGAATATGGTTTCTACGTCATCGTTGTGAAGACACTGGGTGTTATGATTATAAGCCCACTGATTTTCTATTTGGCTGTGACGGAATGTGATTCGACACTTGAGGACACTGTTTGTGAAATTGCTTCAAATAAGCAAATTGAAACATGTGAATTCTATAGAATGAATGAGAATAGTATCATTGACTATACAAAGAGATATGACAAGAGTGAAGTCACACTCTACTGTAGAAAATGTGACCCTGACATTGCAGTACATCAGGATCAGTACACTGTGAATTCAGATAATCTACCTGCACTAGTTATTGTCGACAAATACCTGGTAGTGGATGAAATCTAAAGAGTAGAAAAGTCGTTTTATCACGTATATATAATTTTTTTTTATTAATAAACAATTTCACATACATCTTTAGAACATTTTATTCTTAGGGCCCTAAAATCAATATTAAATACACTTGTAAGTATATTCTCCACTAGAAAGTCGTTCAATTGAGGTAAGTCAACGTAGATGTTGAGAAACTGCTTGTAGGTGTAGCCACGACATCTGAACATGAAAAAGAGTAGTGCATGAAAGCCACATGTCTTAGTCGTTAAATCCTGTACTCTTCGTTGATTTTGAATAATGGTTTTCCCCTGCTTTCAATAAAGTTGCTGATGTATGGAGCGTAGAATTTATACGATAGGCCAAGAGGATCAAAAAAAATCAATATTCTTCACTGTTTGAAAGATGCATAGCCAATGACCGGTCTTCAAAGTCGATGGACTGCTATTAACAATGATTAGGGTATTGTTAACACTTGGAATTTTTTCAATGAAGTCCGAAGGTATGCTATAGGACTTGTACTTGGACATGTATGGATCCATACTAAATACGTTGATTATTTGGTTTGTGTTCATGGTGCTAGGTCTAGTAGAACACTGCCGTCGGGTGTGATTTCCCAATAGGTTTCAAATTGACTCAGTGATATTAGCGTGATACTCTCAGTCAGAGCATTGGCAAATGTACACTCTAAACATACATTCCCTGTTCGTACTATGCTCATATCCTGTGTGCCAGACAGGTCCAAAACAATAACCCCATGATTTTTTGAAAACATTGAATCGGTTATTCCATTTTCAAATAGTTGAGAGTCGTGATCTAGGGATTGCATGGTCAACTCGTACAGAGTTCTATAGGATTTTTTGTCAAATGATAGAGTGTACAGTGGAATACCATTCACTTTGCACACAAGGCTAGATAGACCGAAAAAATTAAAATCATGGGGGGATTCAGTCCAGGATCCAACGGCACTGCCACTCTTCACAAAGGCCAAAGCCAATTTTGATGGGATTTCTCCATTGATAAATGATGAATCGCTATAGCTACGAGAGCCGGTGGCAATGTGACGTTGATTAGTGATTGTATGGGGGACAAGAAGTTTAATGTTGTTACCATTGGCTCTTAGCTTTTCCACTGCCAATGCAACAGAGCTCATAACTTGTTGTTTTCGGACTTGGAGAATTGCCGATGTGATAATGACATTTGCATCGGGTGCTGCAGGAAGTGTTTTTCTCAAAATGAAATTCGATGGGGCCATCTGTAGCTGTATGTCAATCTTGACATTGGGGGGTAGCCATTGGGATATATTGAATATCTCATGATTTAATTTTCCAACTAGATGATACTCCTGGGTCACTGCAGTAGTCAACACACCATCAGTATCAACACCTGATCGATATTCATAGCCTAATGATTGTCCTCTCATCTCCTTGTACGCCTTTGGCGTCATCATCATAAATTGTATGTAACTAGCAGAGTTTGATAAATTATTGCTAGTGCTCACAAAAGTACCATTAATAAATACATTAATTTTTTTGAATAGGTTGTGTAGAATACAGTTTTCATAGGAGAGACCATCACCGGCATTTGGAGTTGTATTATCTGACTTTTCTTCACCGCAACATTTAAATCAATAAATGTTGACGACAAATCAATGAAATAGTCTTCATTGGAAAATATTTGAAAGTGTATATTCTCCGAGAGGGGTTGTTGGGGGTGAAATTGTTCATAGTAGCCATACTTGACACTGACATCAACATTTTCAGCATTGAATAGATTCAATGAGGAACTGATTGGTGGATATGATTCCTTGTGGGGGAGATAAGTCATCTTAAGAGAAGAAATCCTTCTTTGATCTAACAATCTTTTTCTTTTTCTTCTTATTGGCCTTCGTTGTTTTATTTCTCAAAGTCCTTGTTGATGTCCTTTGCTTCCTGCCTGGGTGGAGACTGATGAGTGAATGACGCGAACGCATCCTTTTCAATCCCTCCCCATTTTGTCGAGATTTTAGTTGCTCACCAACGGCTCTTGCTGAAGATCTAATATTTTCCTTAACACTCTCCTTGAAATTCTTGCCCGACCCCTAGTCCTGTAGTGTGGAGGCAGCAAAACTTGATGCAGCAGGTACAAGATATTTTCTGGCAAGGGGTAGTGCAGAACGAAATAGCCTAGCAAACCAGCTACCAAGACCATAGCCAGACATTGTAGTACGACCCTTGTAGTAGTCCAATCCATTGCTTATTTGACGTGGACTCAAAGCACCAACATAGCAATCGATATCGGGACAGACAAATGGAATTCTCCTATTGTTCATTTTAGGTGATTGTGTTGTCGCCGACAATGGGTCGAAAATGACATGTAATCACTGCTAAGCCTTTTGAAATTGCTAGAGGATCACCTAATTCAGTTCTTAGTGTTAACTGACAGAGTTCCAAATAGGAAGTGTTTACGGGAATATACTGAAGATGCTTTATATTGTAGTGATGAATATGCTCTTGATTGGTTTTTTCGTTCAAGAACTCGTAGGAGGGGAACATTTGAATTACCGACTCTCGATGTTTCCACAAATGAAGCGTAGAGAAATATACAAGTGTCTGTGGAGAAGGCAGGTGGGTAGTCAGCAAAAATGAAATTAGTGTTTCCGGCACTTTTACCATTGAATATATTGAGCTTAAAGCCAAGAACATCTCTCAGATTATCATTGAGAATAACCGTTTCGCTTGCAATAGGTGAACTAATGTAGATCTTGCCCTCCTCCTTTGAATAGTTGAAATGAAAAGCTCCTTTTTTACGAGCGGAAATTCTTTTATTAATAGAACGACATAAATCATTCATACAGGTGAGTTCCTCGTAGGGTAATTCAATATATGGATAATCCATCCAATTGATTTTTTGAATTTGTTCTTGATCACCTGAAGGTGGTGGTGGTGGTGGCCAATTATAGGGTCTAATTTTTATTTCATATTTACGATCCTTTCTACGGATGTCATAGGTATTTTTGAGAATACAGTCGACAAGAGCCACTTCATACGCACCGTCAAATTTGATGGCGGGGGAGAGTTTTGTCCAAAAATCACTTGTTCTATTCAAGTCATTGTAGAGAGGATCGGAAACGTTGGACATGAAAGTTACATAGAAATCATTGGGCATTGTCAATATCTTCAACACCGATCCAAGAATCAAAATCAGAGTTGTATCCTAGCCACCGAACAAGTAACTGTTTCTTACCCCTGCGAGTACGTGTCTTTAATATCTTTTCAATTTGATAGATTTCACTAGCATTTTTAACTTTTTGCAATTCATAGTCATAAAAGCCACCGAGAATCTCTTCATCCTTGGTATCACGCAGGCGATAAGTTATGGGTTTAGTGTCTAGGATTTTTGCCACTTTAAAAAGTTCGGTGGACCACAAGTAATTCCCCTTTTCAAAAACATTAGTTTGTTCTATTAATTCGAACAGTATCACCAACATTGAATTTATTTTTCTTCTTGACAATCGTTTCATTGGAATACTGTTTAAGAAAGGTGTCAATTGTATCATGATCAGAATGATGAACTTCCGTTGGCGTAGAGTTGGACAATGATCGATGAGGTCGTTGATTATAAATCAACATGATTTTATCTAGATCATGAATAAAAGCCGGTGTATTTTTCAATGTACAATATCTTGAAATTAAAAGTCGAATAGTTCTTATCAATCGTTCGGCCATTGCAGCCTTTATAGGACTGTGACTATGATAGAGCAGTGTACTATATTTTTCTAGTACTTTTGCAACATGGGGATTAACAAATTCACTACCGCGATCCGTTTGAATTTTTTTATATGAATCCTGTTCGAGAATACTTTCAATGGCCTGAGCAACTTCAACACCTCTCTTTGATCGCAATGGAATTGCATATGCATAGCGACTAAAAACACTGATTGCAAGTAGAATGTACTTGCACGGTGTATTGTGACGTCTTTGAAGCTCATCTAGAGTCAGGAGATCTGCTTGCATTATATGCAATGGGTAAAAGGCTTTAGTTTTTCGATATTGATTGGCACGAAGTCTATGATTTCTATGCAGAGTGTAACTTGATTCATTTTTGTAGATAGTCTTGTACACTTTTAGTGTGAACACCAGTGACTTTGGAAAGAGTGGTGGGGAACTTAAACTCCCCGCCTCACCAATATTTTTCATAAACACCTTTCAGAACTTCAACAATTTTGAATGTAAACACGTTGTGTAACGTCCGCTACCCTTTTGTATACTGGCTGTTGGTGGAGGTAATGGTGACGTTGACTTGATACGTCTTCGGTTTTGTCTAGCTATCAGTGGTGTGCTAGTATTTTCCAAAATTGATTTAAAATCTTCTTCTTCTTCTTCATATTTTAATGGTGTCAATGTTGTTGATGATGATGATGATGATGCATGTTCATTTAATTTTTTTTAGAATTTGTCTATTGCCAATAAGACTTTTGGGGAAGTTTAATGTATTTAGAAAATTGTATAGATGAGCGTCAAATGATAATAGTCCTTTACGATTTGTATTCATGTCATAGATTAAATCAAGTAGATTTTAGCTCTTGCCCTGAATTATAATCCCTTCCCCATTGCTCTCAACTTGAATTTGACCACTTTCCAAGAGATATGTTAGGAGTCGTTTACTTTGTTCACGATATGAGTGGGGCATTAGATTTCCAATTTTCAATACAATTGAATCCAATTCTTCCTTCTTTAATAGTGTTCCAGCAGCAGCAGACTCTTGAGAAGATGATTCTTTTTTGTGATCAGCAGCAGCAGTGGGCTTCGACCGATAGGTCCTGTGTTTGTCCACTCGGCGAAGTGCATCTTGAAGTAAAAGCAGTTTTTTATCATCCTCAATATTTTTATTGTCAAGGAATTTACTAAGATTGTTCTCAAGTGTTCGACGCGGTGAGAAAGCTAGTTCTATTGGAGTCAATTTATAGGGTTTTGCCATCTAGAGAAAACTGTTTACAAGTCCTGCAATTATTGGCAGTAAAAGTGTGAAAAAGCTACCGCCCGCCTGAAGAAGTCGTTTCCTTTTAAAATTCTTTCCTTTCTTTTTAGAGGCAAATGTACGTACAATCGAACGATGTTGCTTTGCCTGTTGCTTAACTACTTCTGGCAGTTGAACATTACCCTCGGTCAAATTTAAACAAAGTTCAGATATTAGATTAATGAAATCATTGTCAATACCGTGTTTGAGTATTGCTTTCCTAAGCGGAGGTTTTGAAGCGCTTAGAACTGAAAACAAATGTCTATTTTCATGTAGTTTCTTCAGTGTCATGATAGCGACTAATAGGTCTTTTTTTGTGTTCACAGGGAGATATACTGTAATTTCATTGTCGAAAATATCTGTGACTACACGCAGATCCTCGGGTTTATTTTGATTAAGATCCAATAGGATATAACCGTGGGGTTTATTAGTTGCCTGATTGTATGCTGAGAGCAGAAATTTAGGGGCACCTGGATAGATTTGTTTATTGAGCGTTATTAGTGAGCTAGAATCACGAACAACTCTGTAGATGACATAGTAGGTGCAATTCAAAGCAAGTGTTCGCATACATTTGCTCTGATGAAAGAGATTGTGTAGAACCAGAGTAACGGAAATCTGTTCATGATGAGAGCGAACAGTGAACAATTGCAGCATGTCCTGTGACCATTGTTCAATAGATTCAGCCAGATCGTCAATGATCAGCCAAGAGTTTGGTTCAATAATGTTGAAAACATCAAGTCCCTGTATGAACTGTATCTGCACCAATCCCATGGCAGCAATTGCTTTTATTTTATCATATGACTCCTGCCAAATACTATAGCAATAGTATATTTTTTTTTGGCTTTTCCACAAACATTTTATCGCAATATTTAATTATTTTAGTTAAGAGTGTTGTTTTGCCCGACATTGAGGGCCCACACAGAAACGATCTGAATGGTGTTTTAAATTGATACATGTTCCCTTCAACAGTTTCACCTGGACAACTAACTGTAGACTATGGCTGTCTAATGACTAAATAATTTCCCTACTACTACTCTGTTCTTCAAGACGAATAAAGAATCATATTTTCTTTTATTATATACGTAAAAAAGTAACAATACATTGAAAAAAGCACATTAAACGTGAAAAAATACACTTTTTTTTAATTTATTTATAATAAAAAAATACAACATTTACATGGCACAGAGAGAGAAAAAAAAAACTTGAATACTTTTTTTGTTTATTTATAGAGAAAAAAAATACAGCATTAAATTAGAGAGCACTTGAAAAAATATCACTTTTTTTTTTGAATGAAACATTTACAAAAAAAAATCTGCTCTAAGTTAAAAAAAAGATAACTTTGATAGTGCGGGTGCGCCCCCCTCTGGCGGCGGCCGACCCCCCCCCCCCCCCCGGGCCATGAGACCCCGGCCCCCCCCCCCCCCAAAGGTCGCGAGGCCCCCCCCCCCCCAAAGGTTTTAGGAAATAATTTACAGGACTTTATTCAAACCGAGACTTTCCCTATAGGTAACACATTCGGCCCGGTCTGAAGTTAAATTGTGTCCAAGGGGGAGGGTGGTCACACCGTCCTTGACAAACATAGACCTTGTCGGAAATGGTACTCATGGCAATTTTTTCTATATTTACATTAAAGTTCCTGTATTTGAGAGAACGAATTGCCAGCAATTTGGCTCGTGGAATTGTATTTTCAACAATACAAATCCTATAAATGTCCATGTCGAAATTCTTATCCACATAGCGCGTGGGTACTCCTTTGCAACGTTTCTTGATTTCCTCGTTGTGTGTCTGTATAAAGTACACCTTCGGACTTACAAACATACCACGGGAAATCAAGTCGCTTCCCGTTTCAGATTTAAAAAATAAAAGCTGATTTGGCGCCCGACGTTTCACTAGCTCTGGGTAAAGACCACCCCAATTAGTGTAGTCCATCCGTGAGCTGATAGTTTCACCGTGCGCCATATCATCAATTAGATTTGGGGTTTTTACTTTTAACAGTAGAGAATCCGTGTCCCCGTAGCAGACCTCTACTTGCCCCTTTCCGGCCACTGTACCCTAGCCACATTGTAGTAGAATTCAACATGAGCTTTTTAGAGATCTCCAAGATCGCACTGCCTGCAGCAATATTTTTATTCAAGACAATGCGTCTTTTTTTCCTATTCAAAAGTACCATGTCCGGGCCAATGATTGTGAAGGAAGTGTAATTTGGATCGGCAATAATTCGAGCACATTGTTCGGGATCGGTCACGACGTCACAACGATTCCTATTACGAACACTCTCACACATTTTGCCGAAAGCCGAATTCAAAATGAGTTTATAAATTTCTTTTTCAGCCTTCGTCTGCGCTGCAGAACGTTTGTTGACAAAAGTGTCAACAAACGTTTTCAGATAGGGTTTTTGACTAAACTGGAGGGCTCTGTGAACCTTTGTGATGTTGAAACCCTTGTTGCACATCCATTTTAAAGCCACGTGATGTACAACTATGTTTTTTTTTTGGCAGAAGGTCAGCAATAAGTTTTTTGTTTTGAAGGTGACCAATGCAATCCGTCCACCTCGACTAAAACGCCTATTGCGAGGGCTCAAAGAGTCCTTAGTCACAGGTCTATTGATGCACGGGAAAACAAAATCCTTTACTGAATCGTGAAGCTCGACTGGTATCTCTCCATCAATTTCAAAAAACCATCCAATCGGTCCATTCTCCTCAACACTGTCGTCGCCAATGTTGGGGAAATGGGGAGCTTGAGGGTCATTGAGCCATTTATAGTCTCCGCAAGGTAGTGCATAATGGGACATGGCCGAGGGGTAGAGAGAATTCATATCAAGGAAAACTGCATCCGATTTTGTCCCCGTCTTCTCTCCTGTTGGATCAGTTTCCAAGATACGATCCCCGTGAAAAACAAAACCCCCCCTCATTGACCTTTCGATGAACAGATGCTGATCAATGTCAGTGATTAGCCCTTTTTTTTTACCCACTAATTTTTAGGATAAGGTCCATAACTAGATGAGATGATGAAAAATAATAGCCCAAATCAAGATTAAACTCCTCATAGATTTTGTCCGTATTTTTACACATAATGTCTAACAGAGTTAACACGTCACTCGACAAATACAGCTTGCAGTAGTCAAACCCATTTTTACACCCTCCCTCTGCCCAAACTTTTTTAGGAAAACTGTATTCCTCGGGGGTGCAACTACGATCGTGAAGACTGTCATAAAACGATTCAATACAAGGAATAGTTTCCTCGGCGAATCTCGACATGGAACAATAACGGTCATAAGGATATATGCCCTTGACCGTTAACAAATCATATAAATCATTTGGAAATTGTTGCTTGAGAAGGGGGGAAAGCGTTGCAACCGTCATCGTTTTTCTGCACTTGAATTAATTCGCTCAATAATTTGGGGAAAAAACTGTAGGAATCTAAAAAGCGAATTTTATTCGTGTACTCAACGTCGGCTTCAACAAATTTCCAAATAAATTCCAAAAGAAGCAACTTTTCCGCTGATTTAGGTATGATTTTGTAGGTAAAGCTGTCTATCACCCATGCATCATCATCTACTGTTCCATTTCTTTGAAGATGTGCCAATGCTGGTAGCACATACTTCAGATCATAGTTAGAGTTATGTATAAAAACAGGAAGAAAAAGTTGCTGTTTAATTTTTAAATTACATGAATTGTGTGCCCACCCTCGAAAGTTACTTTTTCCCGTTGAATTTGGATCAATAAGGTGATTGTGGTCCTGCACCGCGTCTTTTGGGGCAAGAGCACCTCTACAAACCCAGCAAATTGTCCCCTTTTCCAGCGCCAGTTGCTCTTTTTCTGACAATGTCATCGGGTAATTGGTGTGACGCAATCGTGAAATTGCGCCGTTCGCTGTTTTTATTAAAGATACCAATAACTTTTCCATGCTGCCCTCCTCATCCATAGTAAAAAAAAAACTCTTCCAATTGCATTTTATTGTTGGAATCGCGACGGGCGTGTGCGTAGGAACACGCAACTAGTTTGTGTTCCTTGACTATATTTGGCCTTGATGGTTCTGATACCTCAACCAGTCTTGTTTCACAATCCAAAGATATTTTATCAACTTGTAGCAGGGAATTTTGGAATTTTTTAAATTGTAAAGTATCTTTGCCTTCTGCCGGCATTTCAATTCTTTGATTCCCATGAATTTTGCAATGCCCCATGTGATCTGAGAATGTTCGCTCAGATCTAAATGGGGAAAGGCACATGGGGCAAAAGAGACGTTCCCCTTTCTGAACGCCTTGAGATAAGAGTCGACTTATTGCTGTAACGGGAAAAAAATGACCATAGGAATTTACATCTTTGGGAGGCTCGTAAATAACCCATACCCAATTTTTAACATTTTCCATCGTCGGTGTCCTCACCGAATACAAAACCCCTTTTTTATTTGGTTTTTCCCCCATCTACAAATTCAGTGTCATACTGGAGAACAACCATCCCCACCCCAAGATTTTCATTTGCTTTTTCAAATATGCTTATTTCTTTCAAGGACACCGGATACTTTCCCTCTAAACAATCAAAATTTACTTTAGGGAAATTTTTTCCACCGTTGCGAGCAAGTCCGTCGAGATTTTTCATCGTTGAATCTTTTTTTAATGTTTTATGGGCTGCTGCTAAAAATGCATACTTAAAACATTGCAGCCCCGTGTCAAATTTGAAACCTTGAACTCCTCCTGTAGCCGACAAATCTGGGTGGCATTTTATTCCTTTACCTCGCCCTCCCCTTAAAATAAAGTTTTTTTTAAATCTACTGAGATTCAGATCCATGTGTTCAATGTATAAAATGGTGGACCCACTACCCCTCTCGCTAAATGTGTCCAAAGTTGAAATTAGTTTATTCACCCAGTTGAAAAAGTTGTCTTCAAATTCGTTTAGACCTGGGTAAAAATTCTGATTTCCAGTTGAAAAATGAAAATAAAAAATATCCCCGGATGTCCCTTTTTGTAAATAAACTTTTTGATTCACTGATGCTTTAATTCTCCCTTGACCCCCCCATGTCTGAATCTGAATCTCAATTTTTGCTCGAATTCTGTCGATATAGCTATGGAGAACTTTTCACAGGGTCAGTTAAAATAATGCCCGCGTTTTCCTCGGGGGGGGGGGGGGTTAAAATCTACCCTATATGTTTGCAGGTGACTTAGAGCAGACTCTAACAAATAAATTCACGCAATTCCGGGGACATAGCACTATTTTCATTGCCTGCACCTGTTTGTACAGGACTCAATTCACTAATAGTAAAGTTGTCGTTAAAAATATCCCCGGAAAAATTAGGCCCAACAATTTGCATAAGACTGTCCATTTCTTCAGCTGTAAATTGAAAATCCAGGGGGATATCAAATAACGTACCTTCACTAACATCATCATCCGGTGAGAGGGGACAATTACCAATGATACTTTGAAGTCCTGGACCAGGGAAGGCAGAAGTTTTCACAGCTTCCCCCTGAAACTAGAAAATGAATGGATTAAGTTTTTTTTCTTTGACGAAAGTTTTATCACAATTATAACACACTTTTCTTTTTTTCTTTTTTTTTATCAAACAATGTATAACAAATTACAAATTTTGTTAATAACACACTGACACACACACTGACACACACACACACAAACACACACACACACACACACGCACATACACACACACACACATACACACTGACACACACACACACACATGCGCACGCATAGACACACACACACACACGCTCACACACACGCACACACGCACACGCTCACACACACACAGAGACGATACACACACAGAGAGAAGACACACGCACAGAGACGGGCGCACACACACACACACACACACACACACACACACACACACACACACACACACACACACACACACACACATACAAAAACATCGCAACGTTTGACTAATAGCAATAAAATAAAATAAAGAAAAGTCAACCAAATATTTGTCTTACTACCCCATTTAAAAAAGAACTTGATTCTTTTTCCTACAAATCTAGCCATCCGTAAGAAATAGTGATCAGACTAGAAGCAGATTCCTTTTCCTACAAATCTACCCCCCCTTCCCCCTTTTTTTACCCCATCCCTACACACCCTTTTTCTTCAATAATTACCCCCTTTAGTAAAACACACACGCGCATACAAGTAGCTGATTATAAATTGTTAGCCGAACAAACGATGATCGTTTAATTTTGCTTAAATTAAGACTTCAAATGAAATATGGACAAAAAAATTTCACGAGAAGTTCCTTATTTCATTGAAGAATACACGGAGCAAAGACAGGTTTTTCATATGCTAAGTTTTGTTACACCTTGAAGGAATCTGCATTTGATTAGGCTAAGAGGCGCGTGCTGACCCGGTTTTTTTCTTAACTTTAGGACATGAACGCCATCTCTGATTCGAATGTAAAAGTTAAATTATCAGCAACTTGTTTAAAAAGGGAATTTGTGAGTGCGCTATAAAGTTGAAAGCTATCTGATAAATGGCGCTTACCATAGAAGTTGCAGTTAGCTCGTTACAAAGTGACCGTGGTGCATAGCGAATAACGCTTTCTCTCATCGAATTCTGTGCAGAGTTGACACTGTCATGAGAGGGCCCTGGTTGGTCCAGAGAACTTGCAGCTTGCATTGATGTGTTATCACCCCATCTTGGTCTCTTTTCGGAGGGAGGGTGAATGCAAGAATCCATCTCAACATCCTTAAAAAGAAGAAAAAAATTTAGTAATAACCCTCTTTTACAGATAAATTGCCCTCTAAAGTTTATTCTGATGTTTGTAGCACTTTAGAAATATTTAAAAAGCTTTTAAAATAAAATTTTTGAAAATTTTGATTTTGGAGGGAAGGGAAGGAGGGAAGGGTGATTTCAAAAACATCTCCCCATAATATAATTTGACCTATAAAGTCAATTCTGATGTTTGTAGTGCTCTATGTCTTAAAGCTTTACAAATATTTAAAAAAGCTTCTGAAGTAGAATTTTGGAAAATTTTGAGTTTGGAGGGAAGGGGGATTTTAAACCCTCTTTCCGTGATATAATTTGACCTATAAAGTCGATTCTGAAACTTGTAGCGCTCAATCTATTAGTGCTTTAGAATGCCTGCTACTTTTTTACAAATCAATATTTTTCTGCTCAAATGTTCCTTCGCGTACATATGAATATCATGGTACTAAACCCTCAAAATTTGAAATAAAAAAAAAAATGACAAAATTTAATTAGCTAGCTCAATTCTTACTTATTCAGAATATTAACGGAGGGCATTGGACCCTCAATTCCATAGTATCAAAACACACAAAAAAGTTGACAATTATATGCAAAGTTTTTAAAAGTTATATACCTAAATTACGAAATACTTAAAATCATAGAAAAAAGGAAGAAAAGGATTCCTGGACATAGCCTAAACTAAAAAATTATTAAGTATATAAGGAATTCACCCTCTAGCCTATATCTCACCCTATACGCTTATTTATTTTTTTTTAGCACTTTCAAAAGAGGTATCTATTCTAATTAACCGGCCTTTGTGATTCAAGAGTTCGTGATTTGAACAAAATTCGAACTTTAGCGTAAAGAGCGAGGTATTGACTAGGGGGTAAACCCCTTAATACATGTGATAAAAACATATAAATATAGAAGTTTCGTTATGTAAGTTAATTCGTAAGTTAATTCATAACTCAATTTTGAGAAGCCATTTTTAGCCAACAAATTTGTAAACATACTCTTCTTAATCAGATAGTGAGAAAACATCCCTTTACAGATAGAAGAACGTAGTGATTTGATTATTTTTATTGGTGAAACTATCCGTCCTGTTTGAATATTAACATCTTTCTTCAGGTGGAAAGGATGAAAAACGATTTGATTATTTTTATAGCGAAACTGACTGGCCCTGTTTTTGAATATTTACCGAAATTTGATGAAAAAAAAACAGGGACTTTTTAATTAGAATAGGAAGCTTTTTTGAAAGCGCTAACAGCTTTAGCGTAAAGAGCAAGATATTGAGGAGAGGGGCGACCTTTCATATCTGCCGAAACTAATATGCAAATTCTATATTAATTTTTCATATACAATGAGCCAAAATCAAAGTGAATCTGCCTCTCTCTTTTTTGAATATTTACTAAAATTGAAACACATGGACTGTTTAATATTTAATAGAAGGAAGCTTTTAAAAGAGGTAACAACATGGTGAAAAAAACAAAAGTGTAAGGAAGGAATTTCTTCCTTAACTTAATAGCGAAACAATTTCTTTTTATTATAATAATGAGAAAATTTTACTCACCAGAAGCTGCTTAGAATATTCCATATCTATGTAAATGATAGCAAAAATACCGATACTGATAAGTTGAATGAACTATTCAAACTGTTGAAAATCCTAATTTGAAACCTGAATATATACAAAAAATAATTGAATATATTGGCAGCTAAAAAAGACGCATCGGTTTTTCTGACACGGATTTACCCTAAAAAAGACATGTATACCATGAATTAGAAATCCGGTAAATTGTGTCAGGAAAACTTGAACCAACCAGATTATACCCACCTAACCAGATTGTACCTACCAAACCAGATTATACCTACCAGAAACCTGTTTGGTACTTGGGCGTAAGCAAAATGGTACCTCTTACTCTACTACCGCTCTCTAGGGCTATAATGAAAGAAAGGTTGAGGTGGCTAGGGCACGTTGTGTGGATGAAGGATAACAGATTGCCGAAGATTGTTCTTTTTGGCCAACCGTCTAGGGCTAAACGGAAAGCAGGTCGTCCCCGTCTGGGGGGGAGGACGTCATAAAGAAAGACTTAAAGGAAATGAGAACTTCGTGGGAGGGTGTAAAAAGGGAGGCTTTGAATAGATTGGGGTGGAGGAGGATCGTGCATAGCTGTGTGTTGGCCTCAGGCGGCTTGGTGCTGCGGTGAGTTGTTGGTAGTAGTAGTAGTAGTAGTATAATAGCTATTTATTCTAATTAACGGCATTTGTGATTAAGGGGTCATTTTTAAAGAATGGAACAAAATTCGAACTTTAGCGTAAAGAGCGAGGTATTGACTAGGGGGAGAACCCCCTAATATATGCATTAAAAATATATGAATATACAGGTTCGTTACGTAAGTTAATTCGTAAGTTACGTATATTTATTACTAATAAAAACGTTCGTAAATAACATTAAACAACTTTCGAGAAAGACATTAGTAGTGGGAGAGGTATTACCTCGAAACTAACAAGATCACAGCCAATCAAAGGGCTAAAATCCGAGGATAACAAGATCGCACCCTCTTTCTAGACCAATCACGGGAGTCGGAAATACTAACTGTACAATATCACGTGTCTCTTTCTAAGCCAATCAGGGAGCCGGGAGTGGCATCACTTGATTTCTAGGAATTATGCGGAACTCTAAAGAGATCGAAATTATATTTTAATAATGCTTTATTTTCTTTAGGCTTAGCGAAAAATTCAGGAATTATTATTATTTCGAAGCCTTTATAACGCATCTTGACTCTTGAGTTCACCTATTGGATAACGTAGATTTAAGATGTTTCTAAGTGCAACAGATTCAGAGGGGAATAATTATGGCTTCACTTGGGGTAGATATGAAGCATACAAGGAGAATAATAGACATTGAATATATTACTGAAACAGATTCCTGAGAATTGTAAATGTGATAATGCACAGTTGCCAAACATAGGAACCGTTAGAGATTAATCGACATTCTAGGGGATTATTTGGGCGAAATAAATTAATTGACATTTTAGGGATTATTTGGGCGAAACAGATTGAGACATCTTAGAGGATGATTTGGGATGAACCTCTGTGGTCGCTATAATAGACATGTACTCAATATGGGATGTGGACGATATAAAATATTGTTTTTGGCAATGGAGTATGCTAAAAAGTTGAAAGTAATAGAGCCATTTGTGTCAAGATGACATTGAGAATTAACCTAGCTCTACTCCCCAATTGTGTTCTGTATATTACACAAGTACCATTTAAGCAGTGTTGTTAATATAAAAAGTTAAGCATTTATTTTTTAACATGATAATTTTATTTCAACTTTTTTTTTACATGTCTTAGAATGAACAAGTACACAATATGGGATTAGTGAGACGATTATGAATTTACAAATCAAGGACCGCAACCACCAATGACCCTAGCCACCAAGGACCTCGACCTCCAAGGTCCCCTTTCTCGAGCCTCCAATGGGCCCCCTCCACCCAACTTTTTGGGGCCCATCCTTCCATTTTTATCTTTTTGAAGTTTTTTTTTAACATGATAATTTTATTTCAACTTTTTTTTACAAGTTATAGAATGAACAAGTAAAAAATATTAGATTAGTGAGACGATTATGGATTTGAACATCAAGGACCGCAACCAACAATGACCCTACCCACCAATTACCGCAACCTCCAAGGTCCCCTCTCTCAATCCTCCAAGGGGCCCCTCCCCCCATCTTTTTGGGACCCATCCCCCCATTTTTATACTTTTTGAAGTTTATTTTTTTTTAACATGATAATTTATTTCAACTTTTTTTACATGTCTTAAAATGAACAAGTACACAATATAGGATTAGTAGTGAGACGATTATGGATTTGAACATCAGGACCGCAACCACCAATGACCCTAGCCATCAAGGACCTCAACCGCCAAGGGGCCCCTTCCCTCCAACTTTTTGGGGCCCATCCCCCCATTTTTAAATACTTTCTTTTGAAGTTTTTTTGAATTTTTTTTTATTATTTTTTTTAAACATGTTTTTTTCAACTTTTTTTTACGTATCTTAAAATAACATGAAATATGCTTGCGGCTGTACCAATCATTCTTTATGCTTGCTCATAAACATGACGCGGCTTTCCCAGAGATACGCTATGCCCGGTTATCGACACTACCTACTTTATTGCATGTACTAAATCAGTAATTTTCTACATTGGAAGGATTGACATCACCATCATATTTTTGTTTAAAAAGTTTTTAATGAATGATTCGAGGAAAGTGTGTACACATGATAAAGTCATTGTTGTCTTGAATGCTGACAAGGAGAAGGTATTTGAACTAAGAAACAAGTACAAGTGGTAGCACTATTGGAAATGTATGCGTGCGTTGTCATGACAGTGAGAGTTTAGATTTCTTTGGAGTACCCGAGAATTCCCATTGTACAAATGGTGGATATGCAAGAGTATCATTACCAGAGATGATAGTGCTCAAAGAGAGAATGCCGGTATAAAAATAAAAGTTGATGAAGAGGGACATCTTCTTGCTCATGTTCTAGTAACACATTACCTACTGATACATCTTATTCCCCTCGTTCTGGTATTAGTATTCAAATTAATGCAAAGGGGAAAAGAAAAGCCAACTGCTTCACTAATGTAATTAATTATATCAAAATAAAAAGGGCATTGGCATACAATATCATCAAATACTATAAACATAATTTGATGGAAAATGGAAGCACAAGTGAACGTTAATACTACTATTGATCATATAGTCAACGAATTCAATAGTACCTAAGATGAAATGCAGATTGAGCCGTAGCTGACACCCCAGCAAAAATTGTGTATGGCTCAAAATGGATGAATGATTATTCTACTGGTTATGAACTAAGAGAAGAGAATATCTATAGTATCAAGAGAGAACATGATAAATTATTTTATGGAACAGATTCAAAAAGTCCAAAGTTGTTCAATGATGTTAATAATGTATAATAATTTCTGAATATATTTTTATATTAATATTCAACATGTCCTTATATCATTAAAAATGTATTATACATTACTTTGTTACATCATCTTTATTTTTAGGGTGTGCTAGAACGTCAAACGTTCAGGATATCTATTAAAAAGGTCAGAGATGTAAGAAAAGGTGTTTTTCAGAGATCAAGATACTACTAGCAGGCTCATAGTGGATATATTAGAAAATGTGATACTTTAACAGAACTTTTACCAAAGTCTTTGAGAGATGAGCTGAATTTTTTCTCAAAATCTCCACAGACAAGCAAACACTCGTCCTGACACACAGAAGAGAGAATATTAGTTTTCGGAAACAGGAACATCCATGTTTTAAATACATCTGTTTCTATTAATAATACTTGATATTTAAATAAATTTGGGTTTTAATTTTCAGAAATAAGAACATCCACGTTTGAAATACATCTGATTTTAATAATAATTTTTTTAATAAAGTTTCGGTTTTAGTTTTCGGAAATAGGAACATCCGCGTTAAAAATATATCTGATTATATTAATAATATTTGATTTTTCTTAATAAAGCTGGGTTTTAGCTTTCAGAAATAAGAACACCCACGGTTAAAATATATCAGGTTTTATTAATAATATTTGATTTTCTAATAAAGTAATATCATTATTGAAATCAACGATAAACATTTTTTACAAGTTGAAGTACTCTCACCTTTTTCACTCCCAACTTTTTCACTACGACATTTTGCACACCCCAACACCAAAGAAATACTTTTCAAAATGTTTCATTTGATTATTTCAGAACAAGTTCTTTTCTTAATATTCCTCCTAAACCCTTTTACAAGTTGAAGTACTCATCTTTTTTTCACTTCCAACATTACTTTACAACTTTTTGTATACCCCATCAACAAGCAAATACTTTTCAAAAGGCTTTATTATATTATTTCAGAACAGGTTCATTTCGTAATATTGCTCCTAGATCTGTTTTACAAGTTGAAGTACTCATCTTTTTTCACTCCCAGCATTACTTTACGACTTTTTGCATAGCCCAACACCAAGCATACTTTTCAATAGGCTTTATAATATTATTTCAGAACAACTTCTTTTCTTAATATTCCTCCTACACCTGTTTTACAAGTTGAAGTACTCATCTTTTTTCACTCCCAACATTACTTTACGACTTTTTGCGTACCCCAAAACCAAGCAATACTTTTTAAAAGGCTCTATTATATCATTTCAGAACAAGTTCTTCTTTTCTTAATATTTCTCCTAAACCCATTTTATAAGTGGAAGTACACATCTTTTTTCACTCCCAACAATACTTTACGACTTTTTGCAAACCCCAACACCAATAAAATACATTTGAAAAGGGTTTATTATATCATTTCAGAACAAGTTCTTTTCTTAAATATTCCTCCTAAACCCATTTTACAAGTAGAAGTACTCATTTTTTTTCACTCCGAACATTGCTTTACGACTTTTTTGCATACCCCAACACCAAGCAATACTTTTCAGAAGGCTTTATTATATCATTTCAGATCAAGTTTTCTTCTTAATATTCCTCCTAAACTCATTTTATAAGTTGAATTACTCATCTTTTTTCACTCCCAACAATACTTTACGACTTTTTGCATACCCCAACACCAAGCATTACTTTTCAAAAGGCTTTATTATATCTTTTCAGAACAAGTTCTTTTCTTACTATTCCTCCTAAAACCATTTTACAAGTGGAAGTACTCATCCTTTTCACCCACAACTTTACTTTACGACTTTTTGAATACCCCAACACCAAGCAATACTTTTCAAAAGGCTTTATTATATCATTTCAGAACAAGTTCTTTTCTTAATATTCCTCCTAAACCTGTTTTACAAGTTGAAGTACTCATCCTTTTCCACTCTCAACATTACTATACGACTTTTGCATACCCCAACACCAAGCAATACTCTTCAAAAGGCTTTATAATATTATTTCAGAACAAGTTCTTTTCTTAATATTCCTCCTAAAGCCATTTTACAAATTAAAGTACTCATTTTATTCACTCCCAACATTACTTTACGACTTTTTGCATACCAAAACATCAAGCAATACTTTTCAAAAGGTGTTATTATACTATTTCAGAACAAGTTCTTTTCTTAATATTCCTCCTAAACCTATTTTACAAGTTGAAGTACTCGTCTTTATTCACTCCCAACATTACTTTACGACTTTTTGCATATCCTAAAACCATTCAAATACTTTTCAAAAGGCTTTATTATATTATCTCAGAACAAGTTCTTTTCTTAATATTCCTCCTAAACCTTTTTTATAAGTTGAAGTACTCATCCTTTTTCACTCCCAAAATTACTTTACGATTTTTTTGCATTCCCCAACACCAAGCAATACTTTTCAAAATGCGCTATTATATTATTTCAGAACAAGTTCTTTTCTTAGTTTTCCACCTAAACCTGTTCTACAAGTTTAAGTACTAATTTTTTTCCACTCCCAACATTACTTTACGACTTTTTGCATACCCCAACACCTAGCAATACTTTTCAAAATGCTCTATTATATTATTTCAGAACAAGTTCTTTTCTTAATATCCCTCCTAAACCTCTTTTACAAGTTGAAGTACTAATCTTTTTTCACTCCCAACATTACTTTATGACTTTTTGCATACCCCAACACCAAGCAATACTTTTCAAAAGGCTTTATTATACTATTTAAGAACAACTTCTTTTCTTAATATTCCTCCTAAACCCATTTTACAAGTTGAAGTATTCATTTTTTTTCACTCCCAACATTACTTTACGACTTTTTGCATACCCCAACACCAAGAAAATACTTTTCAAAAGGCTTTATTATAGTATTTCAGAACAAGTTCTTTTCTTAATATTCCTCCTAAACAAGTTTTATAAGTCGAAGTACTTATCTTTTTCACTACCAACATTACTCTACGACTTTTGCTTACCCCAACACCCAAACAATACTCTTCAAAAGGCTTTATAATATTATTTCATAACAAGTTCTTTTCTTAATATTCCTCCTAAACCTGTTTTAGAGGTTGAAGTACTCATCTTTTTTCACTCCCAACATTACTTTACGACTTTTTGCATACCCCAACACCAAGCAATACTTTTCAATATGCTTTATCATATAATTTTCAGAAAAAGTTTTTTCTTAATATTCCACCTAAACTTGTTCTACAAGTTGAAGTACTAATCTTGTCTCACTCCCAACATTACTTTACGACTCTTTGAATACCCCAACACCAAGCAATACTTTTCAAAATGCTTTATTGTATTATTTCAGAACAAGTTTCTTTTCTTAATATTCCTCCTAAACCTGTTATACAAGTTAAAGTACTCGTCTTTTTCACTCTCAATATTACTTTATAACTTTTTCCATACCTCAGCACCAAGAAATACATTTCAAAATGCTTTTCTGTATTATTTCAGAACAAGTTCTTTTCTTAATATTCCTCCTAAACCCATTTTTACAAATTGAAGTACTCATCTTTTTCACTCCCAACATTACTTTACGACTTTTTGCATACCACAATATCAAGCAATACTTTTCAAAGGCTTTATTATATTATTTCAGAACAGGTTTTTCTCTTAATATTCCTCCTAAACATGTTTTTTAAGTTGAATTCCTTATCTTTTTTCACTCCCAAAATTACTTTTCGACTTTTTGCATACCCCAACACCAAGCAATACTCTTCAAAAGGCTTTATAATATTATTTCAGAACAAGTTCTTTTCTTAATATTCCTCCTAAACCTGTTTTAGTAGATGAAGCACTCATCTTTTTTCACCCCAACATTACTTTACGACTTTTTACATACCCCAACACCAAGCAATACTTTTCAAAATGCTTTATTATATTATTTCGGAACAAGTTCTTTTCTTAGTATTCCTCCTAAACCTGTTTTAGAAGTTGAAGTACTAATCTTTTTCACTCCCAACATTACTTTAGGACTTTTTTGCACACCCTAACACCAAGCAATACTTTTCAAAATACTTTGTTAAATTATTTCAGAACAAATTCCTTTCTTAATATTCCTCCTAAACCTGTTTTTACAAGTTAAAGTACTCGTATGTTTCGCTCTCAACATTACTTTACAACTTTTTGTATACCTCAACACCAAGAAGCACATTTCAAAAGTCTTTTTTATATTATTTCAGAACAAGTTCTTTTCTTAATATTCCTCCTAAACATGTTTTATAAGTTGAAATACTTATCCTTTTTCACTCCTATGATTACTCTACGACTTTTTGCATACCCCAACACCAAGCAACAGTCTTCAAAAGGCTTTATATTATTATTTCATAACAAGTTCTATTCTTAATATTCCTCCTAAACCTGTTTTAGAAGTTGAAGTACTCATCTTTTTTCACTCCCAACATTACTTTACGACTTTTTGCATACCCCAACACCAAGCAATGCTTTTCAAAATGCTTTATTATATTATTTCAGAACAATTTTTTTTCTTAATATTCCACCTAAACCTCTTCTACAAGTTGGAGTACTAATCTTTTTTCACTCCCAGCATTACTTTACGACCATCTTTGCATACCCCAACACCAAGCAATACTTTTCAAAATGCTCTATTATATTATTTCAGAACAAGTTCTTTTCTTAATATTCCTTCTAAACCTGTTTTACAAGTTGAAGTACTAATCTTTTTTCAATCCCAAGATTATTTTACGACTTTTTGTATACCCCAACACCAAGCAATACTTTTCAAAATGCTTTATTATATTATTTCAGAACAAGTTCCTTTCTTAATATTCCTCCTAAACCTGTTTTACAAGTTAAAGTACTCGTGTTTTTCACTCTTAACATTACTTTACAAATTTTTGCATACCTCCAAGCAAAAAG
This sequence comes from Artemia sinica, assembly GCA_027921565.1. Lineage (NCBI taxonomy): Eukaryota > Metazoa > Arthropoda > Branchiopoda > Anostraca > Artemiidae > Artemia > Artemia sinica. The sequence continues at coordinate 196,362 of JAPEVW010000042.1, forward strand.
TATAGAGTAAGATATAAAGTATAGACAAGATACCTCCACTCCCCTAACACCAAGAAACACATTTCAAAATGCTTTTTTTTTATATTATTTCAGAACAAGTTCTTTTCTTAATATTCCTCCTAAACCCATTTTACAAATTGAAGTACTCATCTTATTCACTCCCAACATTACTTTACGACTTTTTGCATACCACAACATCGAGCAATTCTTTTCAAAAGGCTTTATTATATTATTTCAGAACAGGTTCTTTTCTTAATATTCCTCCTAAACATGTTTTATAAGTTGAAGTACTTATACTTTTTCACTCCCAACATTATTTTACGACTTTTTGCATACCCTAATACCAAGCAATACTCTTCAAAGTTCTTATTCACTCCTAACATTACTTTACTCCCAACATTACTTTACGAATTTTGCACACCACAACATCAAGCAATACTTTTCAAAAGACTTTATTATATTGTTTCAGAACAGGTTCTTTTATTAATATTCCTCCTAAACATATTTTATAAGTTGAATTACTTATCCTTTTTCACTTCCAACATTACTTTACGACTTTTTGCATACCCTAATACCAAGCAATACTCTTCAAAAGGCTTTATAATATTAGTTCAGAACTAGTTCTAGTCTTAATACTCCTCCTAAACCTGTTCTACAAGTTGAAGTACTATTATTTTTTCACTCCCAACATTACTTTACAACTTTTTGCATACCCCAACACCAAGCAATACTTTTTCAAAATGCTTTATTATATTATTTCAGAACAAGTTCTTTTCTTAATATTCCTCCTAAACCTGTTTTAGAAGTTGAAGTACTAATCTTTTTTCACTCCTAACTTTACTCTACGACTTTTTGCATACCCCAACACCACGCAATACTTTTAAAAATGTTTTATTATATTATTTAAGAACAAGTTTCTTTCTTAATATTCCTCCTAAACCTGTTTTTACAAGTTAAAGTTCTCGTCTTTTTCACTCTCAACATTACTTAACACCAAGCAAATACTTTTCAAAATGCTTTTTAATATTATTTCAGAACAAGTTCTTTTCTTAATTTTCCGCCTAAACCTGTTCTACAAGTTGAAGTACTAATCTTTTTTCACTCCCAACATTACTTTACGACTTTTTTGCATACCTCAACACCAAGAAACACATTTCAAAAGGGTTTTTTGATATTATTTCAGAACAACTTCTTTTCTTAACATTCCTCCTAAACATGTTATACAAGTTGAAGTACTCATTCTTTTTCACTCCTAACACCAAGCACTACTTTTCAAAAGGTTTTATTATTTTATTTCAAAACAAGTTCATTTCTTAATATTCCTCCTAAACCCATTTTACAAATTTAAGTACTCATCTTTTTCCCTCCCAACAATACAGTACAACTTCTTGCATACCCCAACACCAAGCAATACTTTTCAAAAGGCTTTTATTTTATTATTTCAGAACAAGGTCTTTTCTTAATATTTCTCCTAAACCCATTTTTACTAGTTGAAATACTCATCTTTTTCACTCCCAACATTACTTTACGACTTTTTGCATACCCCAACATCAAGCAACACTTTTCAAAAGGCTTTATTATATTATTTCAGAACAAGTTCTTTTCTTAATATTTCTCGACTTGAAGTTCACATCTTTTTTTCACTCACAACATTACTTTACGACTTTTTGCATACCCCACACCAAGCAATACTTTTCAAAAGACTTTATTATATCATTTCAGAACAAGTTCTATTAATATTCTGCCTAAACCCATTTTACAAGTTGAATTACTCATCTTTTTTACGCCCAGCATTACATTACAACTTCTTGCAAAAGGTTCTTCTTCTAAAAGGTTCAATAATCTCCCTCTTGAAAAGCATTGTTTGGTGTTGGGGTATGCAAGAAGTCGTAATGTAATGTTGGAGGTAAAAAAGATGAACACTTCAACTTGTGAAATGGGTCTAGGAGGAATATTAAGAGAACTTGTTCTGACATGATATAATAAAGCCTTTTGAAAAGCATTGCTTGGTGTTGGGTATGAAAATGTCGTAAAGTAATGTTTTGAGTGAAAAAGATATGTACTTCAACTTATAAAACCGGTTTAGGAGAAATATTAAGAAAAGAAATTGTTCTGAAATGATATAATAAAGCCTTTTGAAAAGTATTGCTTGGTGTTGGAGTATACGAAAAGTCATAATGTAATGTTGGGAGTGAAAAAAGATGTTTATTTCAACTTATAAAACGGGGTTTAGGAGTTATATAAAACGGGATATTCTGAAATAATAAAATAAAAGCCTTTTGAAAAGTATTGCTTGGTGCTGGGGTATGCAAAAAGCTGTAAAGTATTGTTGGGAGTGAAAACGGTGAGTACTTCAACTTTTAAAATGGGTTTAGGAGGAATATTAAGAAATGAACTTGTTCTGAAATAAAATAATAAAGCCTTTTGAAAAGTATTGCTTAGTGTTGGGATTGAAAAAAGATGAGTACTTAAACTTGTAAAACATGTTTAGGAGGAAATTTAAGAAAGAACTTGTTCTGAAATAATATAAATAAAGCCTTTGAAATGTATTTCTTGGTGTTAGGGTATGCAAAAATTTCGAAAGTAATGTTGAGAGTGAAAAAAGACGAGTACTTTAACTTGTAAAACAGGTTTAGGAAGAATATTAAGAAAGGAAATTGTTCTGAAATAATATAATAAAGCATTTTGAAATGTATTGCTTGGTGTTGGGGCATGTAAAAAGTCGTAAAGTAATGTTCGGAGTGAAAAAAGATTAGTACTTCAACTTGTAAAACAGGTTTAAGAGGAATATTAAGAAAAGAACTTGTTCTGAAATAATATAATAAAGCATTTTGAAATGTATTGCTTGGTGTTGGGGTATGTAAAAAGTCGTAAAGTAATGTAGGGAGTAGAAACAGATTAGTACTTCAACTTGTAGAACAGGTTTAGGTGGAATATTAAGAAAAGAACTTGTTCTGAAATAATATAATAAAGCATTTTGAAAAGTATTGCTTGGTGTTGGGGTATGCAAAAAGGCATAAAGTAATGTTGGGAGTGAAAAAAGATTAATACTTCAACTTGTAAAACAGGTTTAGGAGGAATATTTAGAAAAGAACTTGTTCTGAAATAATATTATAAAGCCTTTTGAAGAGTATTGCTTGGTGTTGGGTTATGCAAAAAGTCGTAAAGTAATGTTTGGAATAAAAAAGGATCAGTTTTTTCAACTTATAAAACATGTTTAGGAGGAATATTAAGAAAAGAACTTGTTCTGAAATAATATAATAAAGCCTTTTGAAAAGTATTTGCTTGGTGTTGGGGTATGCAAAAAGTTGTAAAGTAATGCTGGGAGTGAAAAAAGATGAGTACTTCAACTTGTAAAATGGGTTTAGGAGGAATATTAAGAAGAAAGAACTTGTTCTGAAATAATATAATAAAGCCTTTTGAAAAGTATTGCTTGATGTTGTGGTATGCAAAAAGTCGTAAAGTAATGTCGGGAGTGAAAAATGTAAGTACTTCAACTTGTAATGGGTTTAGGAGGAATACTAAGAAAAGAACTTGTTCTGAAATAGTATAATAAAGCCTTTTGGAAAGTATTCTTGGTTTTGGGGTATGCAAAAGTCGTAAAGTAATGTTGGGAGTGAAAAAAGATTAGTACTTCAACTTGCAAAACAGGTATAGGAGGAATATTAAGAAAAGAACTTGTTCTGATATAATATAATAAAGCATTTTGAAAAGTATTGCTAGGTGTTGGGGTATGCAAAAAGTCGTAAAGTAATGTTGGGAGTGAAAAGAGATTAGTACTTCAACTTGTAGAACAGGTTTAGGCGGAAAATTAAGAAAAGAACTTGTTCTGAAATAATATTAAAAAGCATTTTGAAAAGTATTGCTTGGTGTTGGGGTATGCAAAAAGTCGTAAAGTAATGTTGGGAGTGAAAAAAGATGAGTACTTCAACTTGTAAATTGGGTTTAGGAGGGATATTAAGAAAAGAACTTGTTCTGAAATAATATAATAAAGTATTTTGAAAAGTATTGCTTGGTGCTGGGGTATGCAAAAAGTCGCAAAGTAATGTTTGGAGTGAAAAAACATTAGTACTTCAACTTGTAAAACAGGTATAGGAGGAATATTAAGAAAAGAACTTGTTCTGAAAAAATATAAATAAAGCATTTTGAAATGTATTTCTTGGTGTTGTGGTATACAAAAAGTTGTAGTGATGTTGAGAGTGAAAAAGACGAGTACTTTAACTTGTAAAACAGTTTAGGAGGAATATTAAGAAAGGAACTTGTTCTGAAATAATATAATAAGCATTTTGAAAAGTATTGCTTGGTGTTTGGGTATGCAAAAAGTCGTAAAGTAATGTTGGGAGTGAAAAAAGACTAGCACTTCAACTTGTAAAACAGGTATAGGTGGAATATTAAAAAAAGAACTTGTTCTTAAATAATATAATAAAGCATTTTGAAAAGTATTGCTTGGTGTTGGGGTATGCAAAAAGTCGTAAAGTAATGTTGGGAGTGAAAAAAAGATTAGTACTTCAACTTTTAAAACAGGTTTAGGAGGAATATTAAGAAAATAACTTGTTTTGAAGTAATATAGTAAAACATTTTGAAATGTATTGCTTGGTGTTGGGGTATGCAAAAAGTCGTAAAGTAACGTTGGGAGTGAAAAAAGATTAGTACTTCAACTTGTAGAACAGGTTTAGGAGGAATATTAAGAAAAGAACTTGTTCTGAAATAATATTATAAAGCCTTTTGAATAGTATTGCTTGGTGTTGGGGCATGCAAAAAGTCGTAAAGTAATGCTGGGAGTGAAAAGGATGAGTACTTCAACTCATAAAACATGTTTAAGAGGAATATTAAGAAAAGAACTTGTTCTGAAATAATATAATAACGCCTTTTGAAAAGTATTTGCTTGGTGTTGGGGTATGCAAAAAGTCATAAAGTAATGTTGGGAGTGAAAAAAGATGAGTACTTCAACTTGTAAAATGGGTTTAGGAGGAATATTAAGAAAAGAACTTTTTCTGAAACAGTATAATAAAGCCTTTTGGAAAATGTTGCTTGATGTTGAAGTATGCAAAAAGTCGTAAAGTAATGTTGGGAGTGAAAAAGATGAGTACTTCAACGTTTAAAATGGGTTTAGGAGGAATCTTAAGAAAAGAACTTGTGCTGAAGTAGTATAATAAAGCCTTTTGAAAAGTATTGCTTGGTGTTGGGGTACGCAAAAAGTCTTAAAGTAATGTTAGGAGTGAAAAAGGATCAGTACTTCAACTTATAAAACAGGTTTAGGAAGAATATTAAGAAAAGAACTTGTTCTGAAATAATATAATAAAGCATTTTGAAAGTATTTTTATGGTGCTGGGACATGCAAAAAGTCGTAAAGTAATGTTGGGAGTGAAAAAAGATGAGTACTTCAACTGGTAAAACAGTTTTAGGAGGTATATTAAGAAAAGAACTTGTTCTGAAATAGTATAATAAAGCCTTTTGAAAAGTATTGCTTGATGTTGTGGTATGCAAAAAGTCGTAAAGTAATGTTTGGAGTGAAAAAGATGAGTGCTTCAACTTGTAAAATGGGTTTAGGAGGAATATTAAGAAAAAAACTTGTTCTGAAATAATATTATAAAGTCTTTTGAAGGGAATTGCTTGGTGTTGGGGTATGCAAAATTCGTAAAGTAATTTTGGGAGTGGAAAAGGATGAGTACTTCAACTTGTGAAATAGGTTTAAGAGGAATATTAAGAAACAACTTGTTCTGAAATAATATAATAAAGCCTTTTGAAAAGTATTTGCTTGATGTTGTGGTATGCAAAAAGTCGTAAAGAGGAATATTAAGAAAATGACTTGTTCTGAAATAGTATAATAAAGCCCTTCAAAAGTATTACTTGATGTTTTGGTATACAAAAGTTGTAAAGTAATGTTGGGAGTGAAAAAGATGAGTACTTCAACTTGTAAAACGGTTTAGGAGGAATATTAAGAAAAGAAATTGTTCTGAAAAGATATAATAAAGCCTTTTGAAAAGTATTTGCTTGGTGTTGGGGTATGCAAAAAATCGGAAAGTAATGTTGGGAGTGAAAAAGAATGAGTACTTCAACTTATAAAACATGTTTAGGAGGAAAATTAAGAAAAGAAATTGTTCTGAAATAATATAATAAAGCAACTTTTTGAAAAGTTTTGCTTGATGTTGAGGTATGCAAAAAGTCGTAAAGTAATGTTGGGAGTGAAAAAGATGAGTACTTCCACTTGTAAAATGGGTTTAGGAGGAATCTTACGAAAAGAACTTGTTCTGAAATAGTATAATAAAGCCTTTTGAAAAGTATTGCTTGGTGTTGTGGTATGCAAAAAGTCGTAAAGTAATGTTAAGAGTGAAAAAATATTGGTACTTCAACTTGTAAAACAGGTTTAAGAGGAATATTAAGAAAAGAACTTGTTCTGAAATAATATAAAAAAGCATTTGAAAAGTATTACTAGGTGTTGGGGTATGCAAAAAGTCGTAAAGTAATGTTGGGACTGAAAAAAGATTAGTACTTCAACTTGTAGAACAGGTTTAGGTGGAATATTAAGAAGAGAACTTGTTCTTAAATGATATAATAAAGCATTTTGAAAAGTATTGCTTGGTGTTGGGGTATGCAAAAAGTCGTAAAGTAATGTCAGGAGTGAAAAAGGATGAGAACTTCAACTTATAAAAAAGGGTTTAGGAGGAACATTAAGAAAAGAACTTGTTCTGAAATAATATAATAAAGCCTTTTGAAAAGTATTTGCATAGTGTTGGGACATGCAAAAAAGTCGTAAAGTAATGTTGGGAGTGAAAAAAGATGAGTACTTCAACCGGTAAAACAGGTTTTAGGAGGAATATTAAGAAAAGAACTTGTTCTGAAGTAGTATAATAAAGCCTTTCGAAAAGTATTGCTTTATGTTGTGGTATGCAAAAAGTCGTAAAGTAACGTTTTGGAGTGGAAAAGATGAGTACTTCAACTTGTAAAATGGGTTTAGGAGGAATATTATGAAAAGAACTTGTTCTGAAATAATTTTATAAAGTCTTTTGAAGGGAATTGCTTGGTGTTGGGGTATGCAAAAGTCGTAAAGTAATGTTGGGAGTGGAAAAGGATGAGTACTTCAACTTGTGAAACAGGTTTAGGAGGAATATTAAGAAAAGAACTCGTTCTGAAATAATATAATAAAGCCTTTTGAAAAGTATTTGCTTAATGTTGTGGTATGCAAAAAGTCGTAAAGAGGAATATTAAGAAAAGAACTTGTTCTGAAATAGTATAATAAAGCCCTTTGAAAAGTATTACTTGAAGTTGTGGTATCCAAAAAGTCGTAAAGTAATGTTGGGAGTGAAAAAGATGAGTACTTCATTTTGTAAAACGGGTTTAGGAGGAATATTAAGAAAAGAACTTGTTCTGAAATGATATAATAAAGCCTTTTGAAAAGTATTGCTTAGTGTTGGGTTATTCAAAAAGTCGCAAAGTAAAGTTGTGGGTGAAATGGATGAGTACTTCAACTTGTAAAATGGGTTTAGGAGGAACATTAAGAAAAGAAATTGTTCTGAAAAGATATAATAAAGCCTTTGAAAAGTATTGCTTGGTGTTGGGGTATGCAAAAAGTCGTAAAGTATTGTTGGGAGTGAAAAAAGATGAGTACTTCAACTTATAAAATGAGTTTAGGAGGAATATTAAGAAGAAAACTTGATCTGAAATTATATAAAAAAGCCTCTTGAAAAGTGTTGCTTGGTGTTAAGGTATGCAAAAACTCGTAAAGTAATGTTGGGAGTGAAAAAAGATGAGTACTTTAACTTGTAAAATGGGTTTAGGAGGAAGATTAAGAAAAGAACTTGTTCTGAAATAATATAATAAAGTATTTTGAAAAGTATTGCTTGGTGTTGGGGTATGGAAAAAGTCGTAAAGTAATTTTGGGAGTGAAAAAAGATTAGTACTTTAACTTGTAAAACAGGTATAGGTGGAATATTAAAAAAAAGAACTTGTTCTTAAATAATATAATAAAGCATTTTGAAAAGTATTGCTTGGTGTTGGGGCATGCAAAAAGTCGTAAAGTAATTTTGGGAGTGAAAAAAGATTAGTACTTCAACTTGTAAAACAGGTTTAGGAGGAATATCAAGAAAAGAACTTGTTTTGAAGTAATATAGTAAAACATTTTGAAATATATTGCTTGGTGTTGGGGTATGCAAAAAATCGTAAAGTAATGTTGGGAGTGAAAAAAGATTAGTACTTCAACTTGTAGAACAGGTTTAGGAGGAATATTAAGAAAAGAACTTGTTGTGAAATAATAAAATAAAATCTTTTGAAAAGTATTTCTTTGGTGTTGGGGTATGCAAAATTTCGTAGTGAAAAAGTTGGGAGTGAAAAAGATGAGTACTTCAACTTGTAAAACATGTTTATCGTCGATTTCGACAATAAAATTACTTTATTAGAAAATCAAATATTATTAATAAAATCTGATATATTTTAAACGTGGGTGTTCTTATTTCTGAAAACGAAAACCCAGCTTTATTAAGAAAAATCAAATATTATTAATATAATCAGATATATTTTTAACGCAGAGGTTCTTATTTCCGAAAACTAAAATTGAACCTTTATTAAAAAAATTATTATTAAAATCAGATGTATTTCAAACGTAGATGTTCTTATTTCTGAAAACTAAAGCCCAACTATATTAAAAATCAAATATTATTAATAGAAACAGATGTGTTTAAAACGTGGATGTTCCTGTTTCTGAAAACTAAAATTCTCTCAGCTGTGTGTCAGGACGGGTGTTTGCTTGTCTCTAGAGATTTTTGGGAAAAAATTTAGCTCATCTCTCTCAGACTTTGGTAAAAATTCTGTTAAAGTATCTCATTTTCTAATATATCCACTATGAGCCCGCTAGTAGTATCTTTATCTCTGAAAATACCTTTTCTTAAATCTCTGACCTTTTTAATAGATATTCTGGACGTTTGACGTCCTAGCATACCCTAAAAATAAAGATCATGTAACAAAGTAATGTATTATATACTTTAATGAAATAATGACATGTAGAATATTAATATAAAAATATGATTCAGACATTATTACACATTAATAACATCATTGAACAACTTTGGACATTTTGAATCTGTTCCATAAAATAATTCATCATGTTCTCTCTTGATACTATAGTTAGTCTCTTCTCTTAGTTCATAACCAGTAGAATAATCATTCATCCATTTTGAGTCATAAACAATTTTCACTAGGATGTCAGCTACTGGCGCAATCTGCGTTTCATCTTTGGTACTATTGGATTTGTTGACTGTATGATCAATAGTAGTAATAATCTTCACTAGTGCTTCATTTTCCATCAATTTATCTTTATAATCATTGATTATATTATATGCCAATGCCCTTTTTATTTTGCTAGCGATTTCACTGTCTATTCTCACATTTTGTTTACACAGGTAACAGTTCTGGCAGGTAGTCATGATATGATTTATTACATTAGTGCAGCAGTTGGCTTTTCTTTTCCCCTTTGCATTTATTTGAATACTAATACCAGAACGAGGGGAATAAGATATATCAGTAGGTTGAAGGTTCAAGGTTCAAGGTTCAAGGTTTGATTTTAAAATATCTTTACAGAATAGACATAAATAAAGGGTAAACGCCGGAGACACAAGGTTGAATTACAAAAACCCGGTACATTAACCGGAATAAACCTATTTGACAACAAACAAATAAATAAGAGTTATTCCATGACTCACCAATAGACGGGCACCCACCCCATAAACCCACCAACACCGGGCAAAGATCTACCGAAAACACACCAATAAAAAAAACGGGTGAACAAGTGTAACCGATTACTGGCATCTGACAGGGCAAAACACCCAACAAAACAATATTATCAAATGCATCCAGTTTTTTTAATATATTATTAATTCTTAAATTTATTTATAAGGATAGAATGAAGTTGCTTTTTTGTATTTAGAAGAGATTTTCTGCAATCAATAAATGGTAGATAAAGACACCATGAACCCGTGATTGAAAATAATAGCGAGAACCGTGATCTCTCTGTGCTTAATTTTAGGTGCTGAATGTTCCATTTATGTCGGGTTTCATAAGAATGGGCATGTTGCAAAGGGAAAAAATATTCGAACGAAAGTACGTAGGTAGTTCCGACCGGTCATATTTTACCTTAAATAAAAAAGAATTAAGGGTGAATATCTGCGAAACAGGCAAAATATTAGTTAGAAGATGTAGAGTTTTCAGTTTTACTCTTATTAGGATACGAAGACGGTGATGGTAAATATTTCTTTAAAATTAGAAGAGCCCGGTTTTGAAGAATTTGTATTGGTTTCACATGACATCTGAATGCTGCCAAATATATCAGAGGACAATACGTAAGATGGGAATGAACCAACGCAAAATAAATTAGACGTAGGATTTCATATGGAAAAAAAAGCTGAAACCTTCGCATAATACCAACCCCTTGAGCAACTTTAACCCGTAATCTATCACAATGTTCTTTATATGACAGATTTTCATCAATAAAAAATATCCAGATACCGGAGCGAAGTCACCCTTTGAATTTGAATATTTGTAGCATGATCAAATATTGTTGAAATTCCTTGTGCATTCTACCCAGTTCTACTATAAATGATAAATTTGGTTTTTGATGCATTTAATGACAAACGATTAGCTTTTAGCCATACAAGAAGTTGTGAAAATACGATTTGCAGCTTCTCTTTGAGATCCTCTTCCAACTGTCCATTAAGTGATGATCCGGTATCATCAGCGAAAAGAACATTCAGACCATGGTTTTCTGTTGCTGATGGAAGGTCATTTATGTATATTATAAAAAGCAGTGGTCCCAGGATTGAACCTTGCGGGACACCAATATTTGACAACAGACAAGGATCCGAAACTGTGTCGTTGATCATAGTCACTTGGGAGCGACCACTTAGGTAAGATGCGATAAAATCGTGCGCTGATCCTCGTATCCCACCATGGTTTAATTTGTACAACAATATTTCATGACATAACGAATCGAATGCCTTCTCAAGGTCCAAACATATACTCGCCGGGATCCATTTTTGGTCCAGACACTCGTGAATAAACTTTACCATAGTTAATATAGCATCCTGCGTACTATGCTCTTTTCTAAATCCATATTGTGTTTTTGAAAAATAATCTTTTGAACAGAGAAGATTATACATTCGATTATAAAAACATCGCTCTTTTAGTTTAGAAAAATCCAAAAGAATAGAAATGGGTCTATAATTCGAGCAATTAGTCCGGTCACCACTTTTATATAGCGGTAACACTTTCGCTTTTTTGAAAGAATCCGGAAAAGTTCCCGATCTAAATGACAGATTTAATAAATGACCCATAACTTTATTAATGCTAGGTAAAATGGCTTTAACAATATTGGTCGATGATTCATCAATCCCCGGGGAATTTCCATTCTTTAAAAGCTTACCAACCTTAGCAAGCTCTTCCTCTGTTACCGGAGTTAAAAACATAGAATTTTCAGAAGGACTTCCTAGGTACGTACGATAATTACATTGCCCATGGGACATATTACGTTGGAGCTTATTAGCTACTGACTGCCCGATTGACACGAAATGAAAATTTATGTAATTTACCATTTCTAGTTCCCTTTCAATTGTATTACCATGGGCATCCCGTATGTTTGATGGTGAAGAAGACGTCCGCGATCGATTTAAACATGAGTTGATTAGTTCCCAAGTTTTTGGGGGGACTTAGATACTTGATTAAAAGAATCGAAATAAAATTTCTTTTTAGCATTACGTATTATTTTGAAAGTAGGTTTTTATAATTTTTGAAAGTTCTTCTATTTTCTTCACTTGGGAAAGATATTAAAGCTTTGTAGAGATTTTTTTTACGTTTTGTTGACGTCAAAAGGGCGGGCGATATCCATGGTTGGATGGGTTGATTATATTTCCGTTTCTTTTTTTTACTCTTGGGCACGACTCATCAAGTGCAGCATTAAATCCTTCTAAAAAATAATCCGTCGCAGAGTTTATTTCATCAGCATCAAATACAGGAGACCAATCAGTCAAATTCAGAACATCCTTTAAACATACTAGATTTTTTTTATTAATAATCCGGGTTGCTGTTTCTGGTGATTTTATTTTACTAATCTGGTATCTCACATCTGAAATTAACAAAAAATGATCAGAGAAATCCGTCAGAACAGCCTGTGAAGACGTGGCTGGTGTTGTTAAAAATATGTTGTCAATGAGAGTTGCACTAGTTGCACTATAGTTGCACTCTTCATCAACTATTATTTTTATATTGGCATTCTCTTTGAGCACTATCATCTCTGGTATTGATACTCTTGTATATCCACCATTTATACAATGGAAATTCTTGGGTACTCCATAGAAATCTAAACTCTCACTGTCATGACAACACACGCATACATTTCCAATAGTGCTACCACTTGTACTTGTTTCATAGTTCAAATACTTCTCCTTGTCAGCATTCAAGACAACAATGACTTTATCATGTATACAAACTTTCCTCGAATTATTCATTTTCACTTTTTAAACAAAAAATATGATGCTGATGTCAATCCTTCCAATATAGAAAAATTACTGATTTAATTCATGCAATAAAGTAGGTAGTGTCGATAACCGGGCATAGAGTATCCCTGGGGAAGCCACGTCGTGTTTATGAGCAAGCATAAAGAGTAATTTGTACTGCCGCTAGCATATTTCATGTTAATTTAAGATACGTAAAAAAATGAAAAAAAACATGTTTAAAAAAAATAATAAAACAAATTTCAAAAAAACTTCAAAAAAAAAGTATTGAAAATGGGGGGATGGGCCCCAAAAAGTTGGAGGGAGGGGACCCCTTGGAGGTTGAGGTCCTTGATGGCTAGGGTCATTGATGGTTGCGGTTTTTGATGTTCAAATCCATAATCCTCTCACTAATCCCATATTGTGTACTTGTTCATTCTAAGACATGTAAAAAATTGAAATAAAATTATCATGTTAAAAAAATAAACTTCAAAAAGTATGCAAATGGGGGGATGGGTCCCAAAAAGTTGGGGGGAGGGGGCCCCTTGGAGGTTGGAGAGAGGGTACCTTGGAGGTTCCGGTCATTGGTGGTTGCGGTTCTTGATGTTCAAATTCATAATCTTCTCACTAATCCTATATTGTGTACTTGTTCATTCTATGACATGTAAAAAAAAGTTGAAATAAAATTATGATGTAAAAAAAAACTTCAAAAAGTATAAAAAATGGAGGGATGGGCCCCAAAAAGTTGGGGGGAGGGGCCCCTTGGATGTTGGAGAAAGGGGACCATGGAGGTTGAGGTCCTTGGTGGCTAGGGTCATTGGTGGTTGCGGTTCTTGATATTCAAATCCATAATCGTCTCACTAATCCCATATTGTGTACTTGTTCATTCTAAGACATGTAAAAAAAAGTTGAAATAAAATCATCATGTTAAAAAGATAAATGATTAACTTTTTATATTTACAACACTGCTTAAAAGCTACTTGTGTAATATACGGAACACAATCGGGGAGTAAAGCTAGGTTAATTCTCAATGTCATCTTGACACCAATGGCTCTATTACTTCCAACTTTCTAGCATACTCCATTGCCAAAAAATATTTTATATCGTCCACATCCCATATTGTGTACATGTCTATTATAGCGACCACAGAGTCACCCCAAATCATCCTCTAAAATGTCTCAAACTGTTTCGCCCAAATAATACCTAAAATGTCGATTAATTTATTTCGCCCAAATAATTCCCTAAAATGTCGATTAATCTCTAACGGTTCCTATGTTTGGCAACTTTGCACAGTCACATTTAAAATTCTCAGGAATCTGGTTCAATAATATATTCAATCTCTATTAATCTCCTTGTATGCTTCATATCTCCCCCAAGTGAAGCCATAATCATTCCCCTCTGAATTTGTTGCACTTAGAAACATCTTAAATCTAGGTTATTCAAGAGATGAATTCAAGAGTCAAGATACGTTATAAAGGCTTCGAAATAATAATAATTCCTGAAGTTATCGCTAAGCCTAAAGAAAATGAAGCCTTATTAAAATATAATTTCTATCTCTTTAGAGTCCCGCATAGTTCCTAGAAATCAAGTGATGTCACTCCCGGCTCCCTGATTGGCTTAGAAAGAGACACGTGATTTTGTACAGTTAGTATTTCCGACTCCCAAGATTGGTCTACAAAGAGGGTGTGATCGTGTTATCCTCGGATTGTAGCCCTCTGGTTGGCTGTGATCTTGTTAGTTTCGGGGTAATACATCTCCCCCTACTGACATTTAACCAAATAAAAGTAAAATTAATATGCAAATTTTGTTTTAATTATTCATATACGGTAAGCCAAAATCAAAACCTGTATTAATTTAAAAACGTTCAAAAATTAAATAGAAAAAAACAAGTTTTTTTAAATGAAAGTAAGGATTGACATTAAAACTTAAAACGAACAGAAATTGTTCCGTATATGAAAGGGGCTTTCCCCTCCTCAACGCCTCGCTCTTTACGCAAAATTTTGACTCTGTCTCCCAACTTTATTTTTTTAAAACAATAAAAAACTTTAGCGTGAAGAGCGAGGCGTTGAGGAGGGGACAGCCCCTTTCATATACGGAACAATATCTGTTCGTTTTAAGTTTTAATGTCACTCCTTACTTTCAGTTTAAAAAACTTTTTTTTTATTTTATTTAGATAAGAGCTTGAAACCTTTACAGTAGGGTTATTTGGTATACTGATTTTGATGGTGTTATTTTCATTGACATTGTTTGACTATATTGGGATGTTTCTCCCCTTTTTCGAAAATTCGGCAAATTTTCTCTGGCTCTTAGCTTTTGATGGGTAGCATTACTCTTAATGAATTTTATATTTAGAATCAGCATAAAGAGACAACCCTTCTGAGATATTAATTGTTACAAAAATTATTTTATTAGAGTTTCGGCTACTGTTAGACCGAGTCATCCCTTACTTACAGTTCGTTACCACTAAGTGTTTGAAAAAACACTTCTTTTTTTATGCTGATTGTCAATAGCTGAAAGGTTCTATTCTGAGAATTGTAAAACTGCTAATGATAATGAGGCAATGGGTGGGGGAGGACAATTGTTGTGATTCAGTCGTTGTATCGTATCCAGGTAATGCAAATCATCGTGTGATATAATTAGGTGCTATATAGCATGTTTGTCGGTCTTATCTGAAAAATTGAAGTAAAAGGAATTGGCTTTTATAGTTAGCTGCGTTTCGGATTTTGTACAGTTGAGTTATTAATGAAAGAATCTTTTGTTTAAAGAGGAAATTTTAGACAAAAGATAACAAGACTTAAAACACAAATTTAGACTAATCCGCTGGTAGTGCTAGTATCGTCAGGGGTAAATTTCTGGAAACACTTTATTAGTTTGAATGAAGTGACTGAAGTATCTTATTGACACTTCAGGGGAAGAAAAGAATGTGGAATTCTTTTTTTTAGAATTTCGGTTATTATTGGGCCGAGTCACTCCTTACTTACAGTTTGTTACCACGAACCGTGCGGTTCAAAATACGCAAAAATCATTAAATTTAAAATCAGAAATCAAAATTTATGAGCCTGACATCCCTGTGAAAAAGTTTTGTTCGAAAAGCTCCCTTAGAAAATCGTACAAAAATGAATCAATAATTCTTTTTGATAATTCAGACCCCCTCCCCCTGAGGAGTATTTAAAGGGGTGCACCTTTTCAGGGAGGATTATCATTTAAGAATAATCAAAGTGTTTTTATGTGAATGTTAAACTTAAAATTTAAAAACATTGGGCAAGGGGGTGGGCAGCCTCACCCATTAATAACTTAATAATTATAGCTTATTGATTGTTATTAAGGGTGTACCCCCCCCCCATTCTGTAAAAAGGGGGTCTTTGAACCAAAGTTTCGTTCTGGCAGGTGGGGATATTCGATTACTTTTCTGTAGTTTTCAGGTTTATTTGTCTGAATATTTCCTGTTTGTGTCGATTCGAAAGAGTTCAAAGAAACGCCGAAGATAATAAAATCCATAGCGAATTAGAAAATGCACAATTTTAAAACGCAAATGCACAAATGCAAATTAAGCAATGCAAATGCACAAATTTTAAAGCGCAAACCCCTTAGATAGGGTTTTAAACCCTGTCTAAGGGATTTTTTCAATCTTTGAAAGGTCTCCCAAACCACTATTTGGAGATTTTTGTTGTTCGGACAAAATACAGTATCTTCCAGTTTGTATTTTTTTGTTTCTTTTTGATCCACTTTTCTTTCTCAGTTCTATATACTTAACTGGTTGTTATTCATCTTTTACGTTGGTACTTTTACTTCGGTCAGATTTCATTATTCAGGCCATATTCAGATATCACATTGACACAATGGTTCATTTTTTTTCTTAATGTGATCCTCATTTATGGTCTACGTTTGTCTGAAAGGTCCAAAAAATCCCTGGAAATATATAAGATTGTAAAATCCATGGAAATTAAACAGATTTGTTGTCTGAGGGCATTTAAAAAAAAAAAAGAAGAAGAAGAAAAAAAAAAGAAAAATTGACCATTGCAATTGGCAAAAAAAAACAAGCTTTAGTAATGATTTTATAGACGTACCACGGATGAAAGATGACGCATTGTCGAAGATTGCCAAAATAAAAAAAGTTGTCCCTGAATGGAGTGGAAATAGGTCATAATGAAGGATTTAAATGAAAATTGGCCTTCTTCGGAGGGGTTAAAGAGTGAAGATATGGATATATCCTGGTTGAAGATGAGCTTCTGCAGCTTATTTGCCTCAGGTGGCTGAGTGTTGTAGTGAGTTGTTAGTAGTAAGAATAGCTGTAAATAATCATCTGAGAGAGGCAACTTGAACCCCTCGCTCCCTGGATATATCCCTGTTTATGACGATGGAGCAAGAACTAATCGCGAAATATTGGAAAATTTGGCCCTAAAAATGTAAGTTGTTCGGCTTCAGCCACACCCACTCTCGACTAAAAGATCAACTGACCCCCACACTTCCAGTAGCTTGTGTACAACTGTGCAGTAGAGAATGACTAAAATAATACTGAAAGTAGTAGGCTACTGCGTATAGTAGTCGTTCATTTTGTATAAGTTGTACGTAGGTTTAAGGATAAATGTGCCACCCGGGGTAGCATGACCTCTGAAGCTAGGAGGCTACGTATGTAGCGTTTAATGTTTTTAAGCTGCTTGGCTGCCCCAAAAATTTCGTCCGACAGCATGTTCACCCTAGTTTGACCCCAACAATTTTTTTGTGGCACAAAATGGCAGACATTGGCAATTTTTCTGGCAGGATCTAAAACTGGCAGTCTATGTATTTTGTTTTCTGATAGCTTCAGACTGATTGGGTATTTTGGAATTTTCCCTAAGAAACATGCTATCCCTAGACGGGAGAAAATTATCAGTTTGCAGCACAATATGGCACAATTCAGTAATCTCTGGTGAAAAAATCTATTATATTGTTAAGATTAATACGAACAAACACAAAATAAGCATAATTTAATTAAGACAGTGCATTGTGAAAAATAAAAGGGATCACCTATCACTACTAGTAAAAAAAAAATTTAAAGGTGGAATTATTTTAACACGCCAATCGAATAAATTAAAGAAAAACTAAAATGTAAAGACTCATCCCAAACGAACAAATAATCCTAAAAAAGAAAAGCTAGCATATGTAGTAATCAACAAATGCTTTTTGTTAATAGTCTTCGGTGCTACCATTAGCACCCCCCTTTAATTGATGAAAGATTATCCAATCCATCAACCCACTAGATGACGAATTGGTGTTTATAATGAGTTACAAAAATAACAGAACTAATTTTCTGTTACACGATACAAGATGGAAATGTCTAAGATGATATCTTAGTCTTTCATATTTGTAGACAGAGATCCTCCCATTGGTGGAAACATTCTTAAGCGGATGGGTAGCTGCGCCGAAGGTGAATGTAGGTCGACTTGAGAAATAAAAATGGACCTGAGACCTTCATTGCCTTGCAGTACCTACTGAGAATTCTTTGTTTACAGAAGGATTTAGTAAGCATAAGCTGAAGTAAGTTTAACAAATAATTTTTATTGATACGCAACCCCACCCCACACTTCCGCCCACCCGTACCCCTTTCCTCCACGGGGACCACCCACCCCCCCCCCCAACCCACCCGGCCCCCCAAAGAATTTCTCATGGTGATACTTGGGCGCGGAAAAGAATTTCTCATTCCTCATTTTTTAAAATGTTTTTTTGTAAGAATACATCCTAAGTTAGGAGGGGCTAAATACACCTCTTCATGGTTAAATGGTCAAAACCGAGTTGGAATAGTGGCGTTGCCGACTCTCAGCCAACTAGTTTACATCTTGTAGCGCCCTTTTTCCATCTTGCCCTCCACACTTCCGCCACGGTACGCCCTTTCCTCTCACGGGTGGCGTACACTTCACGTCAAGCTAGGCAAACTTCTGGCACGCGTAGTTCGTGGCACCTACTGCATACAAAATTGGCAACCTCTATCTTGGGGCGTAGAAAATACAAATCATTGGCCAATTACAGACTTGTGCCCCTATGACAGAGACATAACTACAGCGGTGGCAATTCACGAAAATGCAGGGGATGGGTGAGGATTTATTTCGATTTTTCAATGAAGATACAAACAATTAAGTATTTTTTCAAAACCTAGGGGGGATTTTTGTTTTAGATTTTTCTAAATAAGATACTAAAAAGGTATCTCAAATAGTAAGCTGTAGGAAAAATGTGGTTCAATCTTGCTTTTTAGGGCTATAATGAGAGCAACATTGAAATGGCTAGGACAAGTTCTGCGGATGAAGGATGCCAGAATGCCAAAGATTGTCCTTGTCGGCCAACCGTCTAGGGCTAAACAAAAAGAGGGTCGTACCCGAATTGGGGGTGGGAAGAAATCAACAGAAATATCATAGGCAGCGCAATAGCGCTGCCTAAGTAAAGAACAATGTTGGCAGAATGTATTATTTATTTTTTATTCTTGATCTTAGACCAGGGCACTTTCCTATCGAAGAAGTTGTCGCAGAAACTTTGGAAAGGGCTCATTCGTTTGGAAATTGGAGTGGCATGTGCCCTTTTTAATAGTCGAAAGTGATTGGAAGGAAACTAACACCCCTTCCACGCCCACCATTTCCCCAAACACATCCAATGAAAATTTTGAGATAGCCATTTTGTTCAGCGTAGCTGATTTCCACATAGAAATTATGTTTTTCAGGAGGACACTCCCCCGCAGCCCCCAGGGCAAGGATTGTAAGTTATGCCCTAGGGGCATATAAGGTTTTTATAGAAAATGTTGTCGTAGAAACTTCAAAAAAGGCTCGTTCGGTTGGAAATTTAAAGGGCTAGTGCCTTTTTTAATAGTCGAAAGTGATTGGAGGGCAACTAACCCCCGCTAACGCCCACCTTTTCCCCAAACACATCCAATCAAAATTTTGAGATAGCCATTTTGTTCAACGTAGTTGAAAGTTCTGGAAATTAGCTCTTTGAGGATGACAACCCCCCCCCCCCCCCCCCCAGCCCTCAGGACATGGGTTGTAAGTTATACCCTCGGGCATATAAGGTTTTTTTTTATAGAAAGCGTTGTCGTAGAAACCAAAAAGGGCTCATTTGATTGGAAGTTGAAATGGCTAGTGCCTTTTTTAATAGTCGAAAGTGATTAGAAGGCAACTAACACCCCTTCCACGCCCACCATTTATCCAAACACATCCAATCAAAATTTTGAGATAGCCATTTTGTTCAAAGTAGTTGAAAAATCCGGAAATTAATTCTTTGAGGATGACACTCCTCCCACAGCCCTCAGGGTAAGGATTGTAAGTTATGCCCTGGGGGCATATAAGATTTTTATTGAAAGCTTTGTCGTAGAAACTTGAAAAAGGGCTCATTCGATTGGAAAATCAAAGGGCTAGTGCCATTTTTAATAGTCAAAAGTGATTTGAGGGCAACTAACCCTCTCTCACGCCCACCTTTTGCCCAAAAAAATCCAATCAAAATTTTTAGATAGCCATTTTCTTCAACGTAGTTAAAAGTTTTAGAAACTAGGTCTTTGAGGATGATACCCCCTCAGAGCCCTCGGGTCGAGGGTTGTAAGTTATGCCCTGGGGGCATATAAGGTTTTATAGATAGTGATGGTGTATAAACTTCAAAAAGGGCTCATTCAATTGGAAATTAGAAAGGCTTGTGCCCTTTTTAATACTCGAAAGTGATTGGAGGATAACTAACACTCCTCTCACGTCCACCATTTCCCCAAACACATCCAATCGAAATTTTGAGATTGCCATTTTGTTCGACGTAGTTAAAAAGTCTGGAAATTATGTTTTTGAGGATGATTCTCTCCCCCCCCCCCCCCCACAGCCCTCAAGGCAAGGGTTGTAAGTTATGCGCTGGGGCATATAAGGTTTTTTTTTATAGTAAGTGTTGTCGTAGAAACTTCAAAAAGGAATCATTCGATTGGAAATTGAAACGGCTAGTGCCCTTTTTAATAGTCGAAAGTGACTGGATGGCAAGTAACCCCCCCCTCTCACGCCCACCATTTCCCCAAACACATCCAATCAAAATTCTCAGATAGCCATTTTGTTCAATGTAGTTGAAAGGTCTGGAGATTATGGCTTTGAGGATGACAACCCCCTCAGAGCCCTCAGGTCAAGGGTTGTAAGTTATGCCCTGGGGCACATAAGGTTTTTATAGAAAGCGTTGTCGTAGAAACTTCAAAAAGCGCTCGTTCGATTGAAAATTGAAAGGACTAGTGCCCTTTTAAATAGTCGGAAGTGATTGGAGGGCAACTAACCCCCCTCTAACGCCCACCATTTCCCCAAACACATCCAATGAAAATTTGAAATAACAATTTTCTTCAACGTAATTGAAAGTTCTGAAAATTAGGTTTTTGAGGATGACAACCCCTCCCCCCCCCCCAGCCCTTAGGGAAGGGTTATAAATTATGCCCTGGGGGCATATAAGGTTTTTACTGAAAGCGTTGTCGTAGAAACTTCAAAAGGGCTTATTCGATTGGAAATTGTAAGGGCTAGTGCCCTTTTTAATAGTCGGAAATGATTGGAAGGCTTTATATTTTCAAACAGTTCGTTGTAACGAACTGTAAGTAAGCAGCGACCCGGCTCAATGGTAACCGAAACTCTAAAAAACAGAATTTTGATACCAATAGATATATCAAAAGAATCAGATTTTAATGCTGATTTCAAATATATAAGTTTCATCAAGTTTAGTCTTGCCCATCAAAAGTTATTTGCCTGAGAATATTTGGATGATTTTCGAAAAAAGGGGGAAAGACCCCCTAAAAGCATAGAACCTTAATGAAAATCACACCATAATATTCAGCGTATAAGAGAACCCTACCGTGGAGGTTTCAAGCACCTATCTACAAAAATGTGGAATTTTGCATTTTTTGCCAGAAGAAAGATCACGGATGCGTGTTTATTTATTTTTTTTTTCCCAGGGGTGATCGTATCGACCCAGTGGTCCTAGAATATCGTGGGAGGGCTCATTGGAACGGAAATTAGAAGTTCTAGTGCCCTTTTTAAGTGACCAAAAAAATGGAGGGAAACTAGGCCCCCTCCCACGCTCATTTTTTTCCCAAAGTCACCCGATAAAAATTTTGAGATAGCCATTTTGTTCAGCATGGTCAAAAATATGATAACTATGGTTCTTAGGATGACTTAATCCCCTGAAGTCCCCGGGGGGAGGGCTGAAAGTTATGAACTTTACCCAATGTTAACATATAGTATTGGTTATTGGGAAGTATACAGACGTTTTCAGGGGGAATTTTTTCTGGTAGGTGGTTGGGGGGGGGGGTAGGTCGGGGTTATATGGAGGATCTTTCCATGAAGGAAGTTTTCATGGGGGAAGGGACATTGCTATGAAGGGGGTGCCGGATTTCCCATCATTATTAAAGAAAAAGATCAGAAATTAAATAAAAAAAAGTTTTTCAACTGAAAGTAAGGAGCAACATCAAAACTTAAAACGAACAGAAAATATTACGTATATGATTGGGTTCGCCCCCTAGTCAATACCTCGCTCTTTAAGCCAAAGATTTTTAGTATATTTCATAAGAGCTATTTATTCTAATTAACGGCCTTTGGGATTAAGGGGTCATTTTTTAAAGAATTAGAACAAAATTCGAACTTTAGCTTTAAGAGCAAGGTATTGAATAGGGGGCGAACCCCCTAATATAAGTATTAAAAATCTACAAATATAGAATTTTGTTACGTAAGTTAATTCGTAAGTTACGTATATTTATTACTAATAAAAACGTTCGTAAATAAAATTAAACAAGTTTCGAGAAAGGCATTTAACCAAATAAAAGTGAAATTAATATGCAAATTTTGTTTTAATTATTCATGTACGGTGAGCCAATATCAAAACCTGCATTAATTCAAAAACGTTCGAAAATTAAATAAAAAAAAACACAAGTTTTTTTAAACTGAAAGTAAGGAACGACGTTAAAACTTAACGAACAGAAATTATTCCGTATATGGAAGGGGCTGTCCCCTCCTCAACGCCTCGCTCTTTACGCTAAATTTTTTTATTGTTTAAAAAAATAGAGTTGTGAGAAAGTCAAACTTTAGCGTAAAGAGCGAGGCGTTGAGGAGGGGACAGCCCCTTTCATATACGGAATAATTTCTGTTCGTTTTAAGTTTTAACGTCGTTCCTTACTTTCAGTTAAAAAAAACTTTTTTTTTATTTAATTATAGCAAAGATCGATGTGGGTACAATGTATTATTATTATTATTATTTTTTTTTTTTTTTTTGTAGAGACCAGGGCACTTCGTATCGAAGGAATTGTCTTAGGAAATTTGAAAAAAGCTCATTCGATTAAATTAGAAAGGGCTAATGTCCCTTTTAATAGTCGAAAGTGATTGGAGGGCAACTATTCCTCCTCCCACGTCCACCCTCCCATTTCCCCATTATGTTTAAAAACTAAATGTTGCCTTAAGATTAAATCAAAATGCACTGTGTTAATGCCAATTCCCAATAGGCATCTCAGCAATATCCCAAGAACGACTGAGGGTATTATGTTCAAACTTTGGGGGCTACTTCTGCTCTTAAAATTTAACCAAATCAAAATAGCGTAAGTGTATCCAAGCTATCAAAGACAGTAAACCCAAAAACGAACAGAAATTATAATAAATAACCGAGTCAAACTCAAAACGAGCAGAAATTAACATGAGTAGGGTTCAAAATCCCTATGCCTACCCAAGGCCAGAATATAATTTGCACTTTACTGAAAAAAATACAAATGAATGTCCATTGTCAATTTAATATACATATACTGATATTTAGTAATCAAAATGTTAACATTATTTGATTGATTAGAGTTATAAAAGTAAAACATTTGTATTTTTTTCAGCAAAGCGCAAATTATGTTCTGGCCTTGGGAAGGCATAGGGGTTTTGAGCCCAACTTATGTTAAATTTCTGCTCGTTTTGAGTTTGACTCGGTTATTTATTGTAATTTCTGTTCGTTTTGGGTTTCATTTATTTATCGATGCTGATTTGTGGAAGTTTCACGCTTGGTAGATTATTTGAATTTATTTTTGCTCATTTTTGATTTAATGGGGTTCTTTACTTTTCTTTGAAAAGCTTATTTTGTGGGAGAAATTTTTTTAATTAATTAAAGGAAATGGGAACTTCTCGGGAGGTTGTAAAGAGGGAGGCTTTTAAAAGATTTGGATGGAGGAAAAGCGTGCGTAGCAGTGTTGGCCTCAGGTAACTTAGTGCCACAATTAGTTGTTAGTAGTAGCAGTAGTAGTATTTTTTTTTTAAATCTAGTGTGCCCCCCCCCCCTCAATTGGTGCCACTGAATGAATATATATTTTTATTCGAAACCTTGTAGAGATGTCTAGAAATTACATTAAACTTAAAATAATTTACTATACCATATAAAGGATGCAATTTGGCACTACCAAATTGCGTCTCTCGAAAAATTCACTAAAAAAAACACACTAAAATTCACTGAATTTGAATTCATTCTTGGGTTTTCCATTTGAAGAACCAAATGAACCCTTAAAAATTCAAATTGACTGTGTTCAATTTTTTTATTTATCTTTTTGTGTTTAGTATCACGCCTCTTGATTGACTATTATCTTTTTCTTTGATTAAGGCATGTCCAAAACATGGATTAAGGCTAAAAAAAAAAAAAAAAAAAAAAAAAAAAAAAAACGAAGCCAAAGTGTAACACGTGACTATATTGATTTCCTTATTTATAAGAGCAGAGCCTTCCACAAGATTAATTTTTCTTGCAAGGGTAGAAATTTGATAGAAAACTTCAACAGCAGGATAACCGTCTACGAGCAAAGACATACGCAGGAGGACATAGGGATCTTGGTCCCTCAAAGTCATATTTTATTCCAAATCTTATGGCACTTATTAAGCAAATCATCAATGAGTTCGCTTTTATTGGGTTTTCCTTTGACTGGACAGATTTTTTTTTGTTTTCTTTCTTCTGGCAGATGAAGTTGAAGAAAATATAGTCTAGACTAACCTAAAAAGACATAGACCTATTGTAAAATACCTTAGAATAGGATGAACTGTAACAATAAAAGGAATCTTTTTACAACACATTTCAAAGCCAACGTCGCTATATAGCCAACAAATCCAAAAGTTCGCGGTAACGAACTGTAAATAAGGAGTGACGGGGTTCAATAATAACAGAAACTCTAAAAAACGGAATTTTGATACCAATAGATATATCAAAAGAACTTGCTGATTATGCTGATTCCAAATAAATAAGTTTCATTAATTTTAGTGATACCCGTCATAGGCTACGAGCCTGAGAAAATTTGCCCTATTTTGGAAAAAGTAGGGAAACCCCCTTAAAAGTCAAAGAATCTTCATGAAAATCATACCATCAGATTCAGTGTGTCAGAGAACCCTGTTGTAGAGGTTTCAAGCTCCTATCTGCAAAAGTGTGGAATTTTGTATTTTTTTGCCAGAAGAAAGATCACAGATGCGCTTTTTTTTGCTTTCCCCAGGGGTAATCGTACCAACCCAGTGCTAGAATATCGAGAGAGGGCTCATAAGAATGGAAATTGAAAGTGCTAGTGCCCTTTTAGGTGACCAAAAAGATTGGAGGGCAACTGGATCCCCTCCCACGCACCTTTTTTCCCAAAATCCACCGATCGACGTTTTGAGATAGCCATTTTGTTCAGAATAGTTGACTGGACCATAAACTATACCCTTGGAGATAACACGAACCCCCGCAGTCCCTAGGGAAAGGTCTATAAGTTATAAAATTTGTTTACGTTTAGTATTTGTTACGTATAGTACCGTTGTTTACGTATAGTATTTGTTACTGGAAGTATGCAAATATTTTTCGGGTGGGGGAGGGTGAGTTTTCTGCTGGAGAATTTTCCATGGAGAGGGAGGTTTCATGGGGTTGAACTTTTCAGAAGAAATTTTTTTCTGGGGGAATTTGCCAGAATTCCTATACGAAATTCTTTTTATATGTCTTGCTTTCTCTTCGCCGACTCAATTTAAGCGTGGAGATGTTAAGGGTAATTGTCCGGGGTAAATTTTCACAAAGATTGAATTGTCTAGAGGATATTTTCGCGGGGATGGGGTATTTTTCCGTGGAGGTGGAGCCAGATTTCTCGGCATTATTAAAAAAAATGATCAGAAATTAAATTGAAACAACAAGTTTTTTCAACTGAAAGCTAGGAGCAACATTAAAACTTAAAACGAACAGAAATTATTGCGTATATTGGGGGTTGCCCCCTCCTCAACACCTTGCTTTTTACGCCAAAGTAAAAATTTCCCCCATTCTTTAAGAACAACTCCTGAAATACAAGGATCGTTTAATTAGAACAATAAGAAATCTTTTTCAAAAATTGCTAAAAAAAAAAACTTTAGTGTAAAGAGCGAGGTTTTGAGGAGGGAGCAAACTCCCTCATATATAGAATAATTTCTGTTCGTTATAAGTTTTAAAGTTTCTCCTTGCTTTCAGTTGAAAAAACTTGTTTTTTTTATTCAGAGTTCAGAGAGTTCAGAGTTTTTATTTACCAATAAATACAAAATGGAATTAGAATACCCCTATCCCCTCGAAAGGCTCCATGGCCAGGGATACAAGGGGGATAGAAAAATACACAATATACGCAACAACCAAAAAGAAGAACAATAGCCAAATAACATACTATATTAAAAAGAGAACATACCTGAGGCCTGAGAGTCAAAGCGCAGAGAAGACAACCATACACCTTGAAAATAAACACTCAGGGGACATCAACTCCTCAGAAGAAAAAAAACAGTAAATAAATAAATAATAAAATAAGTAAATAGAAAAATAAATGCTATTCTGTTTGATTCTTAACTAAATAGTAATTAAGAATCCTTTTAAAAGTCCCAAACGAGTTGCATCTCTGTACTGAAGAAGGTAGGGAATTCCAGACAAGCAATGAGAGGATTGAAATTTGATCGCATAGTAGGGATAGGAGTTGCCATGAAGCTGATGAAAGACAAAAGAAGCTAAAGAATGAATGTAAATAGACTGTAGATTTAAGAGCGGTGTTGGTGAGGAATGGTTGGTGTCCATAAGCAGACGGCGTGCTTTATTATGCATGACAGAAAGTGACCACAGCGTAGGAAGAAAGATAGACATCCATACAATGGGGCAATAGTAAACACATGACTGTACAAGGCAGAATAAAAGAAACTTCAGAATCGATTCAGGAAATGTGTGTCCAAGTTTACGAATGATACCCACACTCCGTGAGACCTTAACCCTAATCATGGCTGTATGTTTTCTAAATGAAAGGTTCTCATCATGCAGGATACCAAGAAACCGGACCACCCTATTCTCTGGTCTGCAAAAGGAGCCTTGTGACACCTGAAGTTGTGTAAGCCAAGGAAAAGCTTTACCAATTTGAGAAAAAATAAGAAAATGTGACTTACCAACATTCAAGGCCAATTATTAGCATCAAACCATGAAATAGCTCTCTCGAATATTACCACAAGATTAGACTTGATATCATATTCGGTCTTCCCTAAAGTCCCAAGAGTGGTGTCATCAGCAAAAGCAACGAGAAAATCTTCATTAGAAGTAGTATTAGAACACGAACAAACATCAGGATGACACAGCTTGCAGCATGCCAGAGGTCTGGTGTTTTTAACTGCCGAAATCAGATCATCAATATAAATCAGAAATAAAACTGGGCCAAGAACAGATCCCTGGAGTACGCCATAATCTACTTCAGAAGGGCTCCGGAAAAGCGGATCAATTGAAATAAGCCTACCAGAAAGATAAGATTCAAACCAGAGAAAGCATTTGATCTTATACCAATATGCGATATTTTCCAAAGAAGAATCCGATGAGTCAAGGAATCAAAAGCTTTACGAACACCTAAAAATAAAGCTGCCGGTATATAACCAGATTCTATTGTCGAATGAATGAAATTCAAGAGCACTGTGCAAAGCATGCTCTGTAGAGTGATTCGCTTGGAATCCAAACTGGATATCATAAGAAAATTCTTTTGCATCCAGAAAACTAAGAAACGTGGATAGCATAGCCTTCTCAAAAATTTTGCTGAAAACAGATAGGAGGCACTAGTCGAGATATGTCATAAACGATTAGCTTAAAGTATTTTGAACATAATTTTATCCCCAAGATGAACAGCGTTATAGTTCTACTAAACAGTCCCCGAGGACTGTTTGAAACAAGACCCAGGAGAGACTACAGTAAAATGCCAAGGACACAGATGAGACTACGTAAATTGTATTTATTTTGTAAATTTCTCCCAAGTACCCCAATCTATTATCAATTAATGAGTAGTTTGACTAAATATATTTGACTTGGATTGGCTTACCTTGGTGGGGGGTGGTTCAACTTATACAACCCCTCACCAAAATGAGAAGAATCTTCTCAGAGCAAATTCATGGAATTTACCTGCCTAGAAATGTTTTCATATAGAGCTATTTGAACCGTTCTGACCAAAAAGATTTTGGAAGTCAAACCTATCAACTAGAACCCAGACCAATTCCAAGAAAATTATATATATTTTTTTAATCTAAAAAAATATAATAAGGTAGTTTCAGCCCGAAACAATTATTTCCAGTGGGAGGGACAAGGATAAAAAGATTATTTTGGCGGGGGGGGGGGCATTTGATAAACAGGGAGTTTTTGCGGGTAAAGTGTCACATTTCACTCCCAAATTTGCCCCCCCCCCCGGGATTTTGACGAAATTACGCCACTGTTCAAGGTAATGATAAGGCTAAGAATGCAATTTACATGATTTGTTTAGAGATGCAGTGTGGTCGTGGGTTCATCGAATAAGTGCATGCTTTTAGAGCCCGTGACATTTTGCATTTTGTTGTTGTATCTCTTTGCTAAATTAGGTTCAATTCAATTTCATATGATATTAATTTTTTGATCAATAATATCTTGCTAGCTGGTTGGTGGACAGTCAGAATCCTGCATTTGTTTTTTGTGAGCCAAATTAATTATTATCACACTAAACTTTACTTTTCTTTAAACAGCTTCGCTAAGTAGAAGTTTGTTACTGAAGTCCATTTCAATCCGCCACCTTTTCAAGGGGTTTCAAGCTCTTTTTTGAATTACCGTAAGAAAAAAAACTTTTTTACCTCCTGGACACAGTTAGGATTATTTAAACCTTAAAAACGCGATTTTCTAAGGTCTTTTTTTCTGGAGGTTTTTTTTTCAGTATTGCCAAGTTGAACCATAAAAAATAAACAACCAAAACTAATTATTTGAATTTCACAAAGTTTATCGTCCATAAAAATTCAAAATTTAACAATCTGTCGATCTCCAAGGATGACTACACCTTCAAAGAAAAGCGACACTTTCTTAAGCAGTTTGGTGAATTTGTTTTTGGTCAATTTTTCGTTGAATTATTACTCGCACCTCCTATTGTTTTTTATATTTGGTGCTCATTACTACCAAAACTGATTTACTGTATGTTGAGTTCTTATTAATCAAAAATTTATTTGAGGTTTTGCTAATTTGTCAAGGTATATACGGTTGTGAAAGTTCAGACAATCAGATTTCATGTTCAATGTCCTTGGTATTTTATATAAGTGTATTGTATTTTCAGGTATGTCAGTATACGTCAATAAGGGCTTATTGCTGATTGTCCTTGCAGTTATTTGCATGTGTTTCTTCGTCCAAACAGCTGTTTCTGATGAAGATCCTGCTTTGACAAAATATTTGCATGAGTTGGACAGGATTTTTGGCTCCAATGCCAGACCAAGGTAATAAACTCCACAAATTATTAAACTGAAAATTTTCATTTATAGAGCATTTAAAGAATTATGCTTACAAGAAAATATTGATGTGCTTACAAAAAAATTAAAAAAAATCCAACTAAATTGGCAATAGAATCGTTAAAAAGTATTGTTAGTGAAAATGGACGAACTGAATTTGGGACTCCAACTGCCCACAGAAGAATAAGCATAAATCGTTTTGAGGTGGCATGCATTTGACAAACATCAAAAAATATTTGAAAGAAGATATCTTATGTGAAAATAAAAGAATAACCTAAATCACGGGGTTAAGGAAATGATGATGCTTTTGAATCTCTGTTCTTTGCCCTCTCTACGTTTTCACAATTGTTCCTTCTAATTTTTTCATTTCCATTTAAATTTTTCCTTTTTTAAGTTTCATATTTTGGGGCTGATTGAGTTTTTTCAATATTCCACTCCTGTTTACCACTAAATGTCGTTTGAAAAGTATAGATACTAAATTTCTGATATTTTAATAATTTTTTTGTAAAGCCTCACAGAAAATTACAAAAAAATGTGGATTCTAAGAGGGAGAATTATGTTTTTGAATCTAATAGATTTCACCACTGTCACTACAAAATGATTTCAGATATTATCATATGCCATACCATTTTAACCCCACTTCCTTTTCAACACTTTTTAACTCTTTCACGACCAAGCCCTCGTTTTTCGACAAAAAAAGACGAAAAAATATGTGATTCCTGACCAGAAAGACACGCTGATCTTGAATATGGATATAAAAATCTTCTAAAATCAGTAGGAAAAAATATGTTGAAAGCGGGACTCTGAGGCCTCGCTGGGCAAAGCAACCTGATCAAATGCTAGCTGAAGGGGCCAAGAAGTCCCGCTGAGCAAGTCAATTTTATTTTCTAGAAGAAAAAATCATTTATTCCGAATGGAAAAATTTTGATCAACATTGTTAATTAGAACTTTGTCATTAATGGTGCTGATGATACTCAGCAAAACAATTATTCCTTTCATTGATGCACAAAGTTATACCATATTTGGAGCAAATTGAGAACGGTCTTGAATCAAACTTGCTTTAGAAAACACATTTCACATCTTGAGCGTTGAGAAACAAAGCGAGGCCAGTGCTCGCCCAGATCACTAAGACGGACATCGTCTGGAACCGAGGCACCACAACTTCCTCGTCTTTTTTGTATGCTGCAACAGCGTGCTGGAATGTGCTACCGTTTTTCCTCTTTGACTCTGGCATAGACACTCTCTCAAAGTCCTCTCACGACCCTAAGCCAAAACTCAAGCAGTGTCAATTTTTCTTCGGGATGCAGGAGAGTGTACAAAAACATAGGCATTGCAGAGCATCAAATCCACAAAAACCCCAAGGAAGGCGGTGCCACCATTTCAATGACTTTCTATCTCTTCAATAGGCTGCCCTTTTCTGGTCAGAAAGGAATACACTCCCCATATGGTCATTATAATCTTTTGCTACTTGAGGGGCTGTGATAATAGAGGTAGACCCATCATAATTGTTGTTCTTTACAAAGGATGCCTCTGTACCATGGTAGTTGGAGGCAAACAGAACAGCCTTGGAATCCATCCATTTATAGACACCAATCAATCCGCAATGTTTTTTTTGGTCAAAGCTCCCTCTATCAAAGTTCTGTCAGGTGCAAGGATAGGAAGGCCTTTCCTATTTGAGCGAATGGTGCAACACACCAAGATACCACCTTTCCTAAGTTGTTCAAGAAGGGAGACAGACGAAAAAAAAGTTATCAAAGATGACAATATGCTCTTTTCTACTGAGACCTTCAGTCATTTTTGGAACGACTCTACCGCCAAGTTTAAATCCCAAATCGTCTTTGAAAGCTTGAAATTAGCCTTGATGAACGTCAAAATAGTAGACATAACCGCTAATGCAGACCAAGCACCAAAGCTTGTAACCTCTTTTAATCGGCTTCATTGGGTTATTTTGTTTTAGCGTGGAACGTCCTTTGAAGAGAATGATGGACTCGTCAACACTCAGGTAAGTTCCAGGCTTCACTAATTTCTTGAAGTGGAAGTTTAGCAGATCAATCATCGGTCGCAGCTTGAAAAGCCTATCTTTCTCACCAGCTGTGATTGTCAGGTTGTCTCTGACATGTAAATTTCTTAGAATCTCTTCGAATCTATTTCTCGACATCCCTGACTATAAAAAAGGGACACCCAAGTCAGGATAAGTAGGCCAGTAGTCTCTCATATTTAGACGTTGGTGGTAGCCCATTAACAGATTTATTCAAAGGAATACCTTAAGTTCTTTTTCTGTTACATTAATATTCTTGTCCTTCTGAAGTGAATAAAGATTTGACTGAAAAACCTGAAGTTGAAGAAGCTCATTGCTCAAGCAGGTGAGAAGAAAATCCATAGGAGTTGATTCACTCCATATTTCCTCTAAATTAGCCTCAGGATTCATCGAGCTCAACTGGTGGGTTTTTGCGATAACTTTCCTCCAAGTCCTTTGTGGTTCAACGAATTTTGCCTTCCTTGTCGGTGGCTTTATATGTTTCTTTGGCTGATAAGATGCACGAGACGCAGTTGGTGCCGATGAAGTTGAAGGCGAAACAAGGCAAGGATCTGTATCGGTTGGAATTGGAGAAATGGCTGGCGACGAGTCTTCCCCACTGTTTAATATGTCAGACCTAGTGAGAATATTAGCTGATGCCATGTCAGTCAGGTCAGGCTCCAAAGCATCGTCCTCTGTATCGGGTGTTTTCCTGTAGATCCAGCTCTATCTCTTCAGGCTGCTGAAACCAGTCAACATTTTCATCTAAATCACTAAGATCACTTCCCAACTCTTCTAATGCGTTCAGTATGGTACTTTGGTTGGTAGACATACGCTTTCGCTTGGTCTGGAAAAAGAACCAACTATAAAATAGAATCGTACGGGAAATACAGAGAGAGAGAGGGAGGGAGAGAGAGAGAGAGAGAGAGAGAGAGAGAGAGAGAGAGAGAAAGAGAGAGAATGAAAGAAGGAAAGAGTTTTTCTTTCTTTGTATTATCATGCCTTGAAAAAGAGAGAGAAAGGCGTTATTAACAGGCAAAAAAAGAAGTAAGAGAGAGAGAAAGAGAGAGAGAGAGAGGGAGAGAGAGAGAGTAAGAGAGAGATATAGTTTACGTGTGTGATGAATAAGGTCAGTTAAACCAAAAAGCTATAGCCCATAGGAAATTAAAATAAACCAGAAGAAAACAATTCCAAGATAACTCCTGCTTCAGAAATTACTTATTGTCGAACACTTTCAAAATTGTCATTTTATTAACTTCGACCAGCGGGACTTCACAGTCACCGCCACGTAAGGGCCTTGACCACTGGGACAGCAGGGTCCCAAAAATAGAATCCATTGCTTGGGGTATCCAAAGGGCTTTATAATTTATTTTTTTTTTTGTATACCAGAATGTTTGATTACACATCAGCAAAAAAAAAAAAAAAAACAACTAAATAACTCCAACTGGACGCTACTTTGACTCAGTGATGACAGGTGCCTGACATTAGATAGCGCACAAAGGGAAGTGAAAATGCGCCATCGGCACATTTTCGATATATATTTTTGGATGGAGCTCGAAATTCAGGGGAAATTAGATCTTGCAGGGATGAGTACAAACAAAAAAAAAAAAATCAGAGACAACGTTACCAGCTAGGCGCAAATTGTGTGAATTTCGCTTTTCAGAATACTAGAACTCAAAATTGGTAGGATTCAGTCTTCATTAACAGATTTTGGTACCAGATTCCGAAATCTGAAACAGTGAAGCATTTTCCGACTGATTACATGCGCTTTTGTGGTCAAAATTTTCTGTTCTCAGTCTCTGGCTTGACAAGAAAGATATTTTCCTCAGTTCTCTGGTATGTCAGAGAATTAAATAAAAGCGGGAACTAAAGAAGATCTACCAAAAAAAATACTTGCCAGTATATACAGTGGTATTTTACATTACTTTCTGGCTGAAATGTTGAATTATTCCCTATCAACAATAGAAATTGTGATTAAAGAACTAAAAAAAGATATAGGTACTCAGTATACTAGTCTTGCAATATAGATAAGTTATACAGAAATGTGGAAATTAAAGACGCATTTGACAAAAATAACTAATAGATAGGATTTTCTAATGAAGAACAAAAGGGAAGCATGATCCCTGAAGGTCACATCTCTCCAAAATGTCATTTAGGTAAGTGATATCAAAGTTCACTTCTTTATACAATGTTCTTGTGACATTGCAATTCTAAGCTTCAAAAAGATGTAAATTCTTAAACTTAGCTATGAGAACAAAATGTTTCGTAGCTTTCAAAATATAAATTAGAACGACCAAGTCAAAGATAAGAAATTAGACCGGCCGTTATTAATGCAACTATCTATAAAATTGCAGGCCAAAGACAATGCTCTGAGGTTTATGTCATGAAACAGAAGCCAAAGACATACATATGAGACAAAATTGTACTTGGCAAGGTCTTTCAACAGTTCCGATTGTTATTTTAGTTGTGTTTTCCTTTTAATGAACTTCGAATTACTTTTGGACACTTTTTAATCAAATATCATATTTATTTTCGACTAGTATTAAAGATCATTTTCAAAGTTAAAAAGCAAATCGTCCTTTTATATTGCCCAAAATTTCCTCAAGAGTTTTATCTTCATTTTCATTGTCATAGGATGGTTTTTTGATGTCATACATGTCAAAGATAAATCTATTCAGTATAGCGGGTGTAGGAACAAAGTCCCTGCAGCACTTTCCCTTGCAATTTAGCCAAAGTTGGATGGTCACGATAGAGTTAAACATTTTCAGCAGCATCCTGTTTCGAATTTTGTACTTGACAAGATTCATAACAGAAAACACTCTTTCGACAAAGGCGTTGCTGATGGGTAAGCTTAAGATAGACCCAGCTGCTAGAGCTATGTTGAACAAAGGTCAGCTGCTCCCACTCTTTTCTGTATTTTATTTATCGAAATTTGACCACCTTCCCAAATCTGGTTTTTCACGCAAAGGATAATGCACGCTTTGATAATTTAAAATTAGGTCATCATGGAGAAAGGAATGCGGTATGAGAATCCCTACAGGGCTCAGGAAAATTCCATCTGTCTTTATTGACAGATTCCTGAATCTGTCAGTAGAAGTTGTCAGTAAACACTAGACTTTAAGAGATTTGAGTTTTGTCATTGTTATTGCGAAGGCAAAATGCGCCCATTTTTTTTAACATGCGCAAAATCGGCGCAATTTGCAATTTGAAAAATTCAATGCGCAATCCACTCAAAAAAGCGCCCAAATGCGCACTTGTTACCCATCAATCGAATGGCGGAACACGGTGGAACACGATGGATCAGGTTTTATTACTGTATCGATCGATATAGAAGCGCCAGAAGTGTTTTTACATAATGGGATTGTGTGGTCCCGTCGGTCGCAAAAGGGGTAAAGCGCAAAAACACGGCAATTTTGTATTATTCAGGAAAATATAACATTTTTCTGCCACAGGACTTTTTTTCAAACAGTTCGTGGTAACGAACTGTAAGTAAGGAGCGACCCGGCTCAATGGTAACCGAAACTGTAGAAAACGAAATTTTGATATCAATAGATACATCAAAAGAATCAGATTTTAATGCTGATTTCAAATATATAAGTTACATCAAGTTTAGTCCTACCTATCAAAAGTTACGCGCCTGAGAAAATTTGGCTGATTTTCGAAAAAAGGGGGAAAGACCCCTAAAAGTTATAGAACCTTAATGAAAATCACACCATAATATTCAGCGTATCAGAGAACCCTACTGCAGAAGTTTCAAGCTCCTATCTACAAAAATGTGGAATTTTGCATTTTTTGCCAGAAGAAAGATCACGGATGCGTGTTTATTTGTTGTTTTTTTTTTGTTCCCAGGAGTGATCGTATCAACCCAGTGGTCCTAGAATATCGTGGGAGGGATCATTGGAACGGAAATTAAAATTTCTAGTGCCCTTTTTAAGTGACCAAAAAAAATGGAGGGCAACTAGGCCCCCTCCCACGCTTATTTTTTTCCCAAAGTCACCCGATCAAAATTTTGAGATAGCCATTTTATTCAGCATGGTCGAAAATATGATAACTATGTTTTTTAGGATGACTTAATCCCCTGAAGTCCCCGGGAGGAGGGCTGAAAGTTATGAACTTTACCCAATGTTAACATACAGTATTGGTTATTGAGAAGTATACAGACGTTTTCAGGGGGGGTTTCTCGTAGTGAGGGGCGGGGTGGGGAGTGGGTCGGGGTTAAGTGGGAGAATCTTTCCATGAAGGAAGTTTTCATGGGGGAAGGGATATTGCTATGAAGGGGGCGCCGGATTTCCCAGCATTATTTTAAAAAAGATCAGAAATTTATAATTAAAAAAAAAAAGTTTTTCAACTGAAAGTAAGGAGCAACATCAAAACATAAAACGACAGAAAACATTACATATATGATTGGGTTCACCCCCTAGTCAATACCTCGCTCTTTAAGCCAAAGATTATTTAGTACTTTCATAAGAGCTATTTATTCTAATTAACGGCATTTGTGATTAAGGGGTCATTTTTAAAGAATTGGAACAAAATTCGAACTTTAGCTTAAAGAGCAAGGTATTGACTAGGGGGCGAACCCTCCAATATACGTATTAAAAATATATGAATATAGAAGTTCGTTACGTAAGTTAATTCGTAAGTTATGTATATTTATTACTAATAAAAACGTTCGTAAATAAAATTAAACTGGTTTCGAGAAAACCATTTAACCAAATAAAAGTAAAATTAATATTCAAATTTGTTTTAATTTTTTCATGTACGGTGAGCCGAAATCAAAACCTACATTAATTCAAAAACGTTCGAAAATTAAATAAAAAAAACAATTATTTTTTTAACTGAAAGTAAGGAACGACGTTAAAACTTAAAACGAACAGAAATTATTCCGTATATGAAAGGGGCTGTCCCCTCCTCAACGCCTCGCTCTTTACGCTACAGTTTTTCATTGTTTAAAAAAAAATGGAGTTGTGAGAAAGTCAAACTTTAGCATAAAGAGCGAGGCGTTGAGGGGGGGGAGACAGCCTCTTTCATATACGGAATAATTTTTCTTCGTTTTAAGTTTTAACGTCGTTCCTTACTTTCAGTTAAAAAAAAATTGTTTTTTTATTTAATATAATCGCAAGAATCACTCCGAGGAATTCGCAAAGACATGAATGGTTCGACTTGTGTAGAACTCTCTACTTGAATGATTTAGAAAGTTAGAATGATTTAGGACGTTCGCGACGAGTAAGTTAACGTAACTTGAATACATCTAGCGCAATTATTTACGTATGTCTCTGGTATAGTTTCTTTTTTTTGAAAGCTTAAATGACGTCAGTGTTCAAGGAAGCTCAGCAAAACTTAATTCTTGTTTCCTTTCTATGCCTAAGGATCAGGATTTTATTTCTGATATTGTTGCAAGAGTAGCTGTTACCCAGTAAATAATGAACCACGCCCTAGCAGTTAGAGCAACAAAAATTAGACAATATGGCAATTTTGTATTATTAAGGAAAATTTGACACTTTTCTGCCAAAAGACTTTTTTTATTCGTAAGAATTACTCCGAGGCATTTAAAATGTGTTGAACATGCTTGATGATAAATTTCTTGGTAGTAAAGACATGATTGATCGACTTGAGTTAAATTGCTACTTGAATGATTTGGAACGTTAAAAGTTAAATGAGACGTGGAAGTTAACGTTATGTAATGGTGAATCTTACTTGCAGACACAACTAGCACAGATTTCTTCAACCACTTGTGTGTCTATAAGAAGGCCGCATCTAGGGGGGTAGGGGGTTTGACTCCCCCCCCCCCACCCACGCGAAATTTTTGTCTGATCAATCAATCAATCAATTGGGTTTTATTTTAAAAGAAAAACGAAATAAAATAAAATAAAGGACACTGCTCTGTCACACAAGTAGACTAGTACCTTATACTTCTCGGCCTTTATGTTCCTTCCTGTGCTATTCTCGGCCTTTACGTTCCTTCCCGGTGTTATTTGCCCACTTTACGTTCCATAGCAGCTTTCCAGGGCAGATTACCAGACTGGTTATTTGGCAGTGTATAATGTGGTCAAACATGTTTTGAGAGTATGATCATAATTATATAACTCAACCGAACCGGTTTTTGAGGCAACATCCGTTTTTTTAAGAGTCAGTCAGAGGCAGCGATGGTTGTTCAATGTACGATAACTTGATTTGTGGTTGGGATTTGAATAAAAGGAATGGTTTTCACTACATTTCATATTAGTAAGAGAATTGAATTCAGAGAGAATAGTTTATTTGAGAGGATATTAGTGGAGAAAACATGAGTGGTGCATTTACATTACTGGAGATTAGTGATGGAGCCGACAGCAGCAGCAACGATATACGAGTACCCAATGTGGCTGTGGAAATAACCGCTGGTTGTAGACTATGCCTTGAATGGGACAATAAGTATGCTAGATATGTGATATCATTAAGCAAGTTTAAACAGGAGGAGCAACTATGTTTTGCTGGAAAAGTGAATATTCTCCATATAAATAAACTTCGGTCAGCATTAGATGTCCTATCGAAATATACTGATGAGAACAAAATGCATCAGTGAACATTATTATTGTAATTATGTTCAATAAAACTGTTTCTAAATCAAAGGTATTTTTCTTTCTATAGTAGACTAGCGTATATTTTTTTAGAGTACAAAAAGAAATTCTGGTTAGTCTGAAGTTGGTTGTGAGAGTGTTAGGACTCTAAAAAATGGATAGATTTGAGAAAGAGCGAATCATGAGGAATCTAGTGCTTATAGAAAAACATTTGATTCTAGATGACGATTTTCTAGAGCTGTCTATTCAAAGAAAGATATTTTCTCGGGGAATGCTTGTCGATATAATGAAAAGTGGTTCTCCATCATTAGACTATTGTATGAAGCTTCTACATCGTGGTCCAAATGTATTTACACAATTTATTGATATATTGATCACGACACGGCCAAATGATATTGTGGATATGCTTTTAAACATTAGTTTAGAAATTTAGGACTTTTTTTTCATGAGAAAGATGGTGCCCAAGGATGATTTACTCCTCTCTCTCTCTATATCAGACAATTTTTGTTGTTGCTAGCTCAGTTTCATTGTGGCAGTGAGAGTGTCAACACATGAAAAAATGTTCCATACATGTCCACTATGTATGTACACACTGGGCAGCTGGTCATCATGTGAGAATTGCACAATGATTGATGAGCATGATGAAAAGTATAGATTATGCAACCCGTATAAATTGCATAGAGGATATGCTGTAGAAATTAAAGATTGTAATTCCTGTCTTGAAGAGGTGTGTGACTCTCATCCTAGAGGCCACCTATGCTCCAATTGCCATTATGATAAATGTAATCAGTGGGAGAATACATATCCAGGTATGATTGGAAAGAATCCTAACCGTGATTTTAGTTTATTGCTACGAGATTGGTATCGTCGTGGGTTTCAGATTGTTCTGGGAGGAGGAGCCGGGTCAGCGATTCAACTGCTGGAACAACAAAAGAATTTGGTTTCTACGTCATCGTTGTGAAGACAATGGGTGTTATGATTATAAGCCCACTGGTTTTTATTTGGCTGTGACGGAATGTGATTCGACACTTGAGGACACTGTTTGTAAAATTGCTTCAAATAAGCAAATTGAAACATGTGAATTCTATAGAATGAATGAGAATAGTATTATTGACTATGCAAAAGAGATATGACAAGAGTGAAGTTACACTCTACTGTAGAAAATGTGACCCTGACATTGCAGTACATCAGGATCAGTACATTGTGAATTCAGATAATCTACCTGCACTAGTTGTTGTCGACAAATACCTATACCTAGTAGAAGATGAAATCTAAAGAGTAGAAAAGTCGTTTTATCATGTATATAAATTTTTATCATTTATTAATAAACAATTTCACATACATTTTTCGAAAATTTTATTCGTAGGGCACTAAAATCAATATTAAATACGCTTGTAAGTATATTTTCCACTAGAAAGTCATTCAATCGAGGTAAGTCAACGTAGATGTCGAGAAACTGTTTGTAGGTGTAGCCACGACATCTGAACATGAAAAAGAGTAGAGCATGAAAGCCACATGTCTTAGTCGTTAAATCCTGTACTCTTCGTTGATTTTGAATAATGGTTTTCCCACTGCTTTCAATAAAGTTGCTGATGTATGGAGTGTAGAATTTATACGATAGGCCAAGAGGATCAAAAAATTCAATATTCTTCGTTGTTTGAAAGATGCTAGCCAATGACCGGTCTTCAAAGTCGATGGACTGCTATTAACAATGATTAGGGTATTGTTAACACTTGGAATTTTTTCAATGAAGTCCGAAGGTATGCAATAGGAGTTTGTACTGGGACATGTATGGATCCACACTAAATACGTTGATTATTTGGTTTGTGTTCATGGTGCTAAGTCTATTAGAACACTGCCGTCGGGTGTCATTTCCCAATAGGTTTCAAATTGACTCAGTGATATTAGCGTGATACTCTCAGTCAGAGCATCGGCAAATGTACACTCTAAACGTACATTCCCTGTTCGTACTATGCTCATATCCTGAGTCCCCGACAAGTCCAAAACAACTACCCCATGATTTTTTGAAAACATTGAATCGGTTATTCCATTTTCAAACAGTTGAGAGTCATGATCTAGGGATTGCATGGTCAACTCGTACAAAGTTCTATAGGATTTTTTGTCAAAAGATAGAGTGTACAGTGGAATACCATTCACTTTGCACACAAGGCTAGATAGACCGAAAAAATTAAAATCATGGGGGGATTCAGTCCAGGATCAACGGCACTGCCACTCTTTACAAAGGCCAAAGCCAATTCTGATGGGATTTCTCCATTGATAAATGATGAATCGCTATAGCTACGAGAGCCGGTGGCAATGTGACGTTGATTGGTGATCGTATGGGGGACAAGAAGTTTAATGTTGTTACCATTGGCTCTTAGCTTTTCCACTGACAGTGCAACAGAGCTCATAACCTGTTGTTTTCGGACGTGGAGAATTGCCGGTGTGATAATGACATTTGCATCAGGTGCTGCAGGAAGTGTTTTTCTCAAAATGAAATTCGATGGGGTCATCTGTAACTTTATGTCAATCTTGACATTGGTGGGTAGCCATTGGGATATATTGAATATCTCATGATTTAATTTCCCAACCAGATGATACTCCTGGGTCACTGCAGTAGTCAACTCGCCGTCAGTATCACACCTGATCGATATTCATAGCCCAATGATTGTCCTCTCAACTCCTTGTACGTCTTTGGTGTCATCATCATAAATTGTATGTAGCTTGCATAGTTTGATAAATTATTGCTAGTGCTCACCAATGTTCCATTAATGAATACATTAATTTGTTTTGAACAGATTGTGTAGAATACAGTTTTCATAGGAGAGACCATCACCAGCATTTGGAGTTGTATTATCTGACTTTTTCTTCACCACAACATTTAAATCAATAAATGTTGATGACAAATCAATGAAATAGTCTTCATTGGAAAATATTTGAAAGTGTATATATTTTCCGAGAGGGGTTGTTGGGGATGAAATTGTTCATAATAACCATACTTGACACTGACATCAATATTTTCAGCATTGAATAGATTCAATGAAGAACTGATTGATGGATATGATTCCTTGTGGGGGAGATAAGTCATCTTAAGAGAAGAAATCCTTCTTTGATCTAACAATCTTTTTCTTCTTCTTCTTCTGCTTATTGGTCTTCGTTGTTTTATTCCTCAAAGTCCTTGTTGATATCCTTCGCTTCCAGCCTGGGTGGAGACTGATGAGTGAATGACGCGCATGCATCCTTTTCAATCCCTCCCCATTTTGTCGAGATTTTAGTTGCTCACCAACGGCTCTTGCTGAAGATCTAATATTTTCCTTAACACTCTCCTTGAAATTCTTGCCCGACCCCCAGTCCTGTAGTGTTGAGGCAGCAAATTTGATGCAGCAGGCACAAGATACTTTCTGGCAAGGAGTAGTGCAGAACGAAATAGCCTAGCAAACCAGCTACCAAGACCATTGCCAGACATTGTAGTACGACCCTTGTAGTAGTCCAATCCATTGCCTATTTGACGTGGACTCAAAGCACCGACATAACAATCGATATCGGGCAGACAAATGGAATTATTCTATGGTTCATTTTAGGTGATTGTGCTGTCGCCGACAATGGGTCGAAAATGACATGTAATCACTGCTAAGCCTTTTTTTATTGCTAGAGGATCATCCAATTCACTTCTTAGTGTTAACTGACAGAGTTCCAAATACGAAGTGTTTACAGGAACATACTGAAGATGCTTCATATTATAGTGCATGAACAAGTTCATGAGATGTTTTTCGTTCAAGAACACGTAGGAGGGGGACATTTGAATTACCAACTCTCGACGTTTCCCCAAAGGATGCATAGAGAAATATGCAAGAGTCCGAGGCGAAACCAGGTGGATAATCAGCAAAAATAACTTGATCCATCCCGTAAACGGTGCCAGCATTTTTTCCCATTGATCATATTCTGTTTAAAGCCAAGAACGTCTCTCAGATTATCATTGAGAATAATTATTTCGGTGTCAACAGGTGAGGTAATGTAAATCCTATCGTGTTCCAATGAATAATTAAAATAGAATTTACCATTCCTACGATATGAGATTTTTCTATTGATTGTACGACACAAATCTCTCATATCATCGTATTCAATATATTTCAATTTAGCATGTGGATATTCGCTAGATTTAAGTGCTTCAACCCATTCATAGTCGACAAAGAGCGTCCAATCGAATGGTATAACTTTTATATCATACACACGATCCTTTCTCAGGATGTCATAGGTATTTTTGAGAATACAGTCGACAAGAGCCACTTCATACGCACCGTCAAATTTGTTGGCGGGGGAGAGTTTTGTCCAAAAATCACTTGTTGTATTCAAGTCGTTGTAGAGAGGATCGGAAATATTGGACATAAAAGTTACATAGAAATCACTGGGCATTGTCAATATCTTCAACACCGATCCAAGAATCAAAATCAGAGTTGTATCCTAGCCACCGAACAAGTAACTGTTTCTTACCCCTGCGAGTACGAGTCTTTAATATCTTTTCAATTTGATAGATTTCACTTTTATTTTTAACTTTTTGTAGTTCATAGTCATAAAAGCCACCGAGAATCTCTTCATCTTGGTATCGCGCAAACGATAAGTTATGGGTTTAGTGTCTAGGATTTTTGCCACTTTAAAAAGTTCTGTGGACCACAAGTAATTCCCCTTTTCAAAAACATTAGTTGTTCTATTAATTCGAACAGTATCACCAACATTGAATTTATTTTTCTTCTTGACAATCGATTCATTGGAATATTGTTTAAGAAAGGTGTCAATTGTACCATGATCATGATGAACTTCCGTTGGCGTAGAGTTGGACAATGATCGATGAGGTCGTTGATTATAAATCATGAATAAAAGCCGGTGTATTTTTCAATGTACAATATCTTGAAATAAAAGTCGAATAGTTCTTATCAATCGTTCGGCCAATGCAGCCTTTATAGGGCTATGACTATGATAGAGCAGTGTACTATATTTCACTAGTACTTTTGCAACATGGGGATTAACAAATTCACTACCGCGATCCGTTTGAATTTTTCTATACGAATCCTGTTTGAGAATACTTTCAATGGCCTGAGCAACTTCAACGCCTCTCTTTGTTCGCAATGGAATTGCATATGCATAGCTACTAAAAACACTGATTGCAAGTAGAATGTACTTGTACGGTGTATTGTGACGTCTTTGAATCTCATCTAGAGTAAGGAGATCTGCTTGCATTATATGCAATGGGAAAAAGGCTTTAGTTTTCCGATAATGATTAGCACGAAGTCTTTGATTTCTATGCAGAGTGTAACTTGATTCATTTTGTAGATAGCCTTGTACACTTTTAGCGTGAACACCAGTGGCTTTGGAAAGAGTGGTGGGGGAACTTAAACTCCCCACTTCACCAATATTTTCATAAACACGTTTCAGAACTTCAACCATTTTGAACGTAAACACGTTGTGTAACGTCCGCTTACCCCTTTTGTATACTGGCGGTTGGTGGTGGTGGTGGTGGTGACGTTGACTTGATACGTCTTCGCTTTTGTCTAGCTATCAGTGGTGTGCTAGTATTTTCCAAAATTGATTTAAAATCTTCTTCTTCTTCTTCATGTTCATATTTTAATGGTGTTGACAATGATGCATGTTCATTTAATTTTTTTAGAATTTGTCTATTGCTAATAAGACTTTTGGGAAAGTTTAATGTATTTAGAAAGTTTTATA
Source organism: Artemia sinica (assembly GCA_027921565.1). Lineage (NCBI taxonomy): Eukaryota > Metazoa > Arthropoda > Branchiopoda > Anostraca > Artemiidae > Artemia > Artemia sinica. The sequence continues at coordinate 239,824 of JAPEVW010000042.1, forward strand.
GATGAGCGTCAAATGATAATAGTCCTTTACGATTTGTAACCATATCATAGATTAAATCAAGTAGATTATAGCTCTTGCCCTGAATTACCATCCCTTTCCCATTGCTCTCAACTTGAATATGATCTTGACCACTTTCCATGAGATAGGTTAGGAGTCGTTTACTTTGTTCACGATATGAGTGGGGCATTAGATTTCCAATTTTCAATACAATTGAATCCAATTCCTCCTTCTTTAATTGTGTTCCAGCAGCAGAATCCTGAGGAGATGATTCTTTTTTGTGATCAATAGCAGCAGCAGTGGCCTTCGACCGATAGGGCTTATGTTTGTCCACTCGGCGAAGTGCATCTTGAAGTAAAAGCAGTTTTTTATCATCCTCAATATTCTCGTTGTCAAGGAATTTACTCAGATTGTTCTCAAAGTGTTCCACGGGTGAGAGCGATTTCTATTGAAGTCAATTTATAGGGTTTTGCCATTCTCACTAGAGAAAAACTGTTTACAAGTCCTGCAATTATTGGCAGTAAAAGTGTGAAAAAGCTACCGCCCGCCTGAAGAAGTCGTTTCTTTTTAAAATTCTTTCCTTTGTTTTTAGAGGCCAATGTACGTACAATGGAACGATGTTGCTTTGCCCGTTGCTTAACTACTTCTGGCAGTTGAAAATTACCCTCGGTCAAATTTAAACAAAGTTCAGATATTAGATTAATGAAATCATTGTCAATACCATGTTTGAGTATGGCTTTCCTAAGCGAGGGTTTTGAAGTGCTTAGAACTGAAAACAGATGTCTATTTTCATGTAGTTTCTTCAGTGTCACGATAGCAACTAATAGGTCTTTTTAGTGTTCACGGGGAGATATACTGTAATTTCATTGTCGAAAATATCTGTGACTACACGCAGATCCTCGGGTGTATTTTGATTAAGATCTAATAGGATATAGCCGTAGGGTTTATTAGTTGCCTGATTGAATGCTGAGAGCGGAAATTTAGGGGCGCCTGGATAGATTTGATTATTGAGGGTTATTAGCGAGCTAGAATCACGAACAACTCTGTAGATGATATAGTAGATGCAGTTCAATGCAAGTGTTCGTATACATTTGCTCTGATGAAAGAGATTGTGTAGAACCAGAGTAACGGAAATCTGTTCATGATGAGAGCGAACAGTGAACAGTTGTAGCATTTCCTGGGACCATTGTTCAATAGATTCAGCCAGATCGTCAATGATCAGCCAAGAGTTTGGTTCAATAATGCTGAAAACATCAAGTCCCTGTATGAATTGTATCTGCACCAATCCCGTGGTGGCAATTGCTTTTATTTTATCGTATGACTCCTGCCAAATACTGTAACAATAGTAGATTTTTTTTCGGCTTTTCCACAAACATTTATCGCAATTTTTAATTATTTTAGTTAAGAGTGTTGTTTTGCCTGACATTGACGGCCCACACAGAAACGATCTGAATGGTGTTTTAAATTGATACATGTTCCCTTCAACAGTTCACCTAGACAACTAACTGTAGACTATAGCTGTCTAATGACTAAATAATTTCCCTACTACTACTACTACTACTACTACTACTACTCCGTTCAAGAATAATAATAATAAGAAGAAGAAGAAGACGAATAAAGAATCATATTTTCTTTTATTATATGCATAAAAAGTAACAATACTTAAAAAATACTACATTGAAAAAAAAGCATATTAAACATGAAAAAAATACACTTTTTTTTAATTTATTTATAATAAAAAGTACAACATTTACATAGGCACAGAGTAAAAATACTTAAATAAATACACTTTTTTTGTTTATTTATTTATAGAAAAAATACAACATTTCTTAGAATAAAGCACTTAAAATAATATCACTTTTTTTCAATGAAACATGTATATTTACAAAAAAAAATCTGCTCTAAGTCCAAAAAAGATAACTTTGGTAGTGGCGGTGCACCCCCCGCTGGCGGCCGCCCCCCCCCCCCCGGGCCGCGAGGCCCCCACCCCCCAAAGGCCGGAGGCCCCCCCCCAAGGTTTTGGGAAAATTTACTGGACTTTATTCAAACCGAGACTTTCCCTATAGATAACACATTCGGCCCGGTCTGAAGTTAAATAGTGCCCAAGGGGGAGGGTAGTCACACCGTCTTGACTAACATAGACTTTGTTGGAAATGGTACTCATGGCAATTTTGTCTACATTTATAGTAAAGTTCCTGTAGTTGGGGGAACGAATTGCCAGCAATTTGGCTCGTGGAATTGTATTTTCAGCAATACAATTCCTATAGATGTCCATGTCGAAATTCTTATCCAAATAGCGCGTGGGTACTCCTTTGCAACGTTTCTTGATTTCCTCGTCGTGTTTCTGTATAAAATACACCTTCGGACTTACAAACATACCACGGGAAATCATGTCGCTTCCCGTTTCTGATTTAAAAAATAAAAGCTGATTTGGCGCCCGACGTTTCACTAGCTCTGGGTAAAGCCCACTCCAATTGGTGTAGTCCATCCGTGAGCTGATAATTTCACCGTGCGCCAAATCATCAATTAGATTTGGGGTTTTTACTTTTAACAGTAGAGAATCCGTGTCCCCGTAGCAGACCTCTACTTGCCCCTTTTCCGGCCACTGTCCCCTAGCCACATTGTAGTAGAATTCCAACATGAGCTGTTTAGAGATCTCCAATAGCACTGCCTGCAGCAATATTTTTATTCAGGACAATGCTTCTTTTTTTTCTATTCAATAGTACCATGTCCGGGCCAATGATTGTGAAGGATATGTAATTTGGATCAGCAATAATTCGAGCACATTGTTTGGGATCGGTCACGACGTCACAACGTTTCCTATTGCGAACACTCTCACACATTTTGCCGAAAGCCGAATTCAAAATGAGCTTATAAATTTCTTTTTCGGCTTTTGTTTGTGCTTCTGAACGTTTCTTGACAAAAGTGTCAACAAACGTTTTTAGATAGGGTTTTTGACTAAACTGGAGCTTTCTATGAACCTTTGTGACGTTGAAACCGTTGTTGCACATCCATTTTTAAAGCCACATGATGTACAACAATATTTTTTTTCGGCAGAAGGTCAGCAATAGGTTTTTGTTTTGAGGGTGACCAATGCAATCCGTCCACCTCGACTAAACGCCTATTGCGGGGGCTCAAAGAGTCCCTAGTCACAGGTCTATTGATGCACGGGAAAACAAAATCCTTTACTGAATCGTGAAGCTCAACTGGTATCTCCCCATCAATTTCAAAAAACCATCCAACCGGTCCATTCTCCTCAACACTGTCAATGTTGGGGAAATGAGGAGCTTGAGGGTCATTGAGCCATTTATAGTCACTGCAAGGTAGCGCATAATGGAACATGGCCGAGGGGTAGAGAGAATTCATATCAAGGAAAACTGCATCCGATTTTGTCCCCATCTTCTCTCCAGTTGGATCAGTTTCCAAGATACGATCCCCTTGAAAAACGTATCCACCCCTCATTGACCTTTCGATGAACAGATGCTGATCAATGTCAGTGATTAGCCCAATTTTTTCCCCGCTAATTTTTAGGATGAGGTCCATCACCAGATGAGGAGATGAAAAATAATAGCCCAAATCAAGATTAAATTCCTCATAGATTTTGTCCGTATTTTTACACATAATGTCTAACAAAGTTAACACATCACTCGACAAATACAGCTTGCAGTAGTCAAACCCATTTTTACACCCTCCCTCTGCCCAAACTTTTTTAGCAAAACTGTATTCATCGGGGGTGCACCTACGATCGTGTAGACTGTCGTAAAACGATTCAATCGATGGAATAGTTTCCTCGGCGAATCTCGACATGGAACAATAATAATCATAAGGATATATGCCCTTGACCGTCAACAAATCATATAAATCATTTGGAAATTGTTGCTTGAGAACGGGGAAAGCGTTGCAGCCGTCTTTCTGCACTTGAAAAATTCGCTCAATGATTTGGGGAAAAAACTGTAGGAATCTAAAAAGCGAATTTTATTCGTGTACTCAACGTCGTCTTCAACAAATTTCCACATAAATTCCAAAACAAGCAACTTTTCCGATGATTTAGGAATAATTTTGTAGGAAAAGCTGTCTATCACCCATGCATCATCCACTGTTCCATTTCTTTGAAGATGTGCCATTGCTGGTAGCACATACTTCAGATCGTAGTTAGAGTTATGTATAAAAACCGGAAGAAAGAGTTGCTGTTTAATTTTTAAATTACATGAATTGTGAGCCCACCCCCGAAAGTTACTTTTTCCCGTTGAATTGGGATCAATAAGATGATTATGATCCTGGACCGCGTCTTTTGGGGCAAGAGCACTCCTACAAACCCAACAAATTGTCCCCTTTTCTAGTGCCAGTTGCTCCTTATCTGATAATGTCATTGGGTAGTTGGTGTGACGCAATCGTGAAATTGCGCTGTTTGCTGTTTTTATTAAAGATATCAATAACTTTTCCATGCTACCCTCCTCATCCATAGCCAAAAAACTCTTTCCAACTGCATTTTATTATTGGAATCGCGACGGGCATGCGCATAGGAACACGTAACTAGTTTGTGTTCCTTGAATATATTTGGCCTTGATGGGTCTGATACCTCCACCAGTCTTGATTCACAGTCCAAACATACTTTATCAACTTGTAGCAGGGAATTTTGGAAATTTTTAAATTGTAAAGTATCTTTGCCTTCTGTCGGCATTTCTATTCGTTGATTGCCATGAATTTTGCAATGTCTCATGTGATCCGAGAATGTTTGCTCAGATGTGAATGGAAAAAGGCACATGGGGCAATAGAGACGTTCCCCTTTCTTCACACCTTGAGATAAGAGTCGACTTATTGCTGTAACGGGGAAAAATGACCATAGGAATGTACATCTTTGGGGGGCTCGTAAATAACCCAAACCCAATTTTTTAACATTATCTACCATCGGTGTCCTAACTGAATACAAAACCCCTTTTTTATTTGGTTTCCTTCTCCCATTTACAAATTCCGTGTCATACTGGAGAACAACCACCCCCAACCCAAGATTTTCATTTGCTTTTTCAAATAAGGTTATTTCTTTCAAGGACACCAGATATTTTCCCTCTAAACAATCAAAATTTACTTTAGGGAAATTTTCTCCACCGTTACGAGCAAGGCTGTCGAGATTTTTCATTGTTGACTCATTATTTAATGTTTTATGGGCTGCTGCTAAAAATGCATATTTAAAACATTGCAGCCCCGTGTCAAATCTGAAACCCTGAACTCCTTTGGTAGCCGACAAATATGAGTGGCATTTTATTTTTAGATTACCCGCTCCCCCCTTAAAATAAAGTTTTTTTTTTTAATCTACTGAGATTCAGATCCATATGTTCAAAGTATAAAATTGTGGACCCACTTCCCCTCTCGTTAAACGTGTCCAAAGTTGAAATTAATTTATTTACCCAGTTGAAAAAGTTACCCTCAAATTCATTTAGACCAGGGTAAAAAGTTTGATTGCCAGTTGAAAAATGAAAATAAAAAATATCTCCAGATGTCCCCTTTTGTAAATAAACTTTTTGATTTACTGATGCTTTAACCCCCCCCCCCTTGACCCCCCCAATTCTGAATCTCAATCTCAATTTGTGCTCGAATTCGGTCGATATAGCTATGGAGAACATTTACAGGGTCTGTTAAAATGACCCCACCGTCAATCACGTTTTCCTCGGGAGGGTTAAAATCTACCCTATATGTTTGTAAGTGACCTAGAGCAGACGCTAACAAATAAAATTCACGTAGTTCCGAGGACACGACACTATTTTCATGTCCTGCACCTATTTGCACAGGACCCAATTCACTAATTATAAAACTATCGTCAAAAATGTCCCGGAAAAATTAGGTCCAACAATTTGCATTGTTGTTGCTGTATCATTAAGCGGAATGGTGGGGGGAGACAGAGAATTGTCAATAACACCACCCCCAGTCTGTTCAATTACATTGGTTGGAGGTGACATGAAGTCCCCTAGGCCTGCTAGTACATATTCCAAGGTGTTTTGGGGACAATTGATCGAGCCAGCCTGTATTGTCCTGTGTTGGAATTTTTTTATGAGGACCCGGTTCAGATGCACTAGTAACATCCCCTAAATGCTCACGCATAAATCTATCTGCCCACTCCGGGTCATCCAACATGTCAATATCACAAGTTAAATCGTCTAGGCTAGCCATTTCGCCAAAAACATCATTAAGAAAACCTCTATGCCACTCCATATTCTCTAGAACTAATGAAGGTTCGTCTCTGAACTCCATTGGTGGTGATAGAAATGGTCCAGTAAATGCTGATGGTTCATGATCCAATGGCGCTGCTATTCCATTAATCTATAGAAAAAAGGTTTTATTTTCTATGTGAAATAAGCATTATTTCATAAAGTTGAAAAATCATGTTCATTTTTTTTTTTTCCATACCACCCATAAAACTCAATTCCTCCTCCTAGAATTATTTAAACTAAATACATACCTCCCTCAGAAATTTCAGAAAAACACAATAGCCTTATCTGTAGTGGAGCATTTTTGTACTCGTAAACTAATTTTTTTAAACTAAATAGTTACCCCCACCCTCCTCCCTCAGAAAGTTCAGAAAAACTCACAATAGCCTTATCTGTAGTGAAGCATTTTTCTAGTCGTAAACTAATTTTTTAAACTAAATAGTTACCCTCTCCTCCCTCAGAAAGCTCAGAAAAAAAAACACAATAGTCTTATCTGTGGTGAAGCATTTTTCTAGTCGTAAACTAATTTTTAAAACTAAAAAGTTACCCCTTCTTCCCTCAGAAAGGTCAGAAAAACACAATAGCTTTATCTGTAGTGAAGCATTTTTCTAGTCGTAAACTAATTTTTAAAACTAAAAAGTTACCCCCTCCTCCCTCAGAAAGTTCAGAAAAACACAACAGCCTTATCTGTAGTGAAGCATTTTTCTAGTCGTAAACTAATTTTTAAAACTAAAAAGTTACCCCCTCCTCCCTCAGAAAGTTCAGAAAAAAACACAATAGTCTTATCTGTAGTGAAGCATTTTTCTAGTCGTAAACTAATTTTTAAAACTAAAAAAATACCCCCTCCTCCCTCAGAAAGTTCAGAAAAAAACACAATAGTCTTATCTGTAGTGAAGCATTTTTTCTAGTCGTAAACTAATTTTTAAAACTAAAAATTTACCCCCTCCTCCCTCAGAAAGTTCAGAAAAAAACACAATAGCCTTATCTGTAGTGAAGCATTTTTTCTAGTCGTAAAATAATTTTTAAACTAAAAAGTTACCCCCTCCTCCCTCAGAAAGTTCAAAAAAAAAAACACAATAGCCTTATCTGTAGTGAAGAATTTTTCTAGTCGTAAACTAATTTTTAAAACTAAAAAGTTACCCCCTCCTCCCTCAGAAAGTTCAGAAAAAAAAACACAATAGCCTTATTTGTAGTGAAGCATTTTTCTAGTCGTAAACTAATTTTTAAAACTAAAAAGTTACCCCCTCCTCCCTCAGAAAGTTCAGAAAAAAAACACAATAGCCTTATCTGTAGTGAAGCATTTTTCTAGTCGTAAACTAATTTTTAAAACTAAAAAGTTACCCCCTCCTCCCTCAGAAAGTTCAGAAAAAAAACACAATAGCCTTATCTGTAGTGAAGCATTTTTCTACTCGTATGTTTCCCGAATATTTAACACATACCATTTTTCCATACCATCCAACAAAACCCAATTCCTCCTAGCATTTTTAAGTAAATAATCATATATAAGTTAGAGGTAAAATATATACACTTACAAATTCAGACTGCACTTGTACATCTGAAGTCCCTGGCAAAGCATGAAGGGTGGCCTCCTCCCGATCTTGAGCAGACAAGACCGATGCATTATGAGAAAGCATCCATTCCCTCTTGAATTTTCTACCAGGTTACATAGTGGTCTGTGCAGACCTGGCACTGGCATGAGAGGGTCCTGGTTGGTCCAGAGAACTTGTAATGGATGGCCGTGTAGCTTGCATCGATGTGGTAGCATTCCGTCTTGGTCTCTTTTCTGGAGGGGGGTAATTGTAGGAATCCTCTTCCTTAAAAAGAAGACAAAATTTAGTATGAAAAAAAACGATTCCCTTTTTTACAGAAGAAAAAAAATTAGTCTGCACAAAGAATCCCCCTCTCCCACCCCTCCCACTGCATCAAATCCAATACAACGATTTAAAATACAGATCTAAAAAATAGTCAACCATATTAAAAGCTAACCAAACACTAAACTTCAGTGGTGTGTGTGTCGGAATGACCACATTAGTTTTCTTGTCAAAGGATATAAGTGTCTGCACAAAGAACTCACCCCTCCTCCCTTACTTTCCACGCGATGAAATATTTTGTTTTTTTTTTGTTTTTTTTCACATCGTAAAACCTTCTTAATCATGGAATACAATTGAAAATAGAATATATTTCCTTTAATTAGGCTAGAATACAACTTTCTCTCTTTGTCAAGGAACATCCTTGTTGCTAATTCATTAAGCATATGTCGTTAATTTATGATAGCAAGAGCGTGTGAAATTTGATTCCCAAAACTGTTACTTCCTTTGTATCACCGAAGCTTTGACTTAAGCAGATAAAGAAAACGCATTTTTAATTAGAATGAATGAGGAAACTGGCATTTTTTTTGAACGAAATAACTAAAACTACAGAACTATACTCGTAACAAAGCAATGGAGGAGGGGGTTTTTGTTTTACATAATAGAAAAAAAGCGTGCTTTGCCTTTTCTATCGAGTATACTCATAATATTTTAAGGTTTGTGTTGTTGGAGGGGGAGGGGGGCTAAGTCCCCTGAAATTTGAATTTACGGGTAAAATGCTTTTTATCTGGAAATACATTAAGAAATTCAGTTAACTATACTCACGTTGAAAATAGAAATATCCATTGTTTCAAAGTTAATAATATTCAGTGTACTATGCTCGATATGTTAAAACATAATAAAAATTAAATTCTAATGCGTGAACATTTTATACGGAATTTCAAGGACGAAAAAAGAACGGATGTTGAGTTACATAATTTCGTGCATGCTCCCAAAACATGTTTGACTACTTTATACCAAAAAAACAGATGTCGGCTCAAAAACCAGTCTGGTTGAAAAAACTTAGAGTTGAAACAAACTTGTGTGGGGAATCCCCGTTTTAGCCCAGAAACCTGTCTGGTTGGCCCAGAAACCTGTCTGGTTCGCCCAGAAACCTGTCTGGTTGGCCCAGAAACCTGTCTGGTTGGCCCAGAAACCTGTCTGGTTGGCCCAGAAACCTGTCTGGTTGGCCAAGAAAGCTGTCTGGTAGGTTTTGTGTAATTCCATGTGCAATTGATATCAATAGCAATAACCAGTCTGGTAATCTGCCCTGGAAAGCTGCCATGGACCGTAAAGTGGGCAAATAACACCGGAAGGAACGTAAAGGCCGAGAATAGCACAGGAAGGAACATAAAGGCCGAGAAGTATAAGGTACTAGTCTACTCACACATTAAAAGTTGAGACCCATAAATATAAATGTTCATCACTATAATGCAGAACTGCTCTCACATCACTCCCAAGACAACCACACGCCTCCTCCACAATTACTTGTTATTAGCTTAATTATCGGGTTTCTTTCCTCCCTCCCCGGAAACACAATCACCTCACCTAATTAACGATAAAACAATAAAAATAATCTTAATTACTAAACTTATTTTAATCCAAATTGACTTCTAATTATTTGACCTTTGACTAAATATTTCTTTAAATTATCTTTTAAGGATCCGAGTGAGCTCTTACATCTCAGATCTTGCGGAAGCATGTTCTACTCTATAGCGCAAGTCACATCTTGGGAAAAATCCGAGGGCACCGCTAGTGTTCCTCTTACCCGGCTGTCGAAAGCAGATCAGGTGTTTTGATCATGTTGTTCAGTTGTCAACCTAAAGAGATTGTGGAAAGGAGGTGGAAGTGACCCGGAAAAGAACCTAAAAAAACAAACTGAGAGACAGTCTCTATACTTACAATTATTTTCAGTGCACGCCTATGGATTAAATCAAGTCTCTTCAAGTGTGATTTGAACATTGACTGCCAAATTTCTCCACAACATTAGAGATGACGTTTCAGAAGTCCGTTGTAAAGTAGACGAAGGGATTTTTGTGGAAATGTGTGCTTCATTTTTCTGATAATGCCTAGATTGCGGGAGAGCTTCAGTTCCACAGCCTGGAAGCGGTATAAAAAGTAGAGGTTTTCGTCTAAAAGTACAGCTAGATACCTGGTGGATTTGGCTAGGGTTGTTGCAGTCTTCACTGTTTTCTCTCCAATGCTGCTGAAGAAGGTACAAAATGCTATTGAAGCTTCCAGTGGTTCAGTCAGAGTTTTCCCATAAAGGGTAATTGTTGTTGGTAATTCAGGTTTCTGGTCTTTGGGTCGCAGCACTGCATTGATGGTCTTCGGCACTTTCCTTTCATCCTTACCACTTTCAGCTAGTTTTTTTTTTATTAAAGTAGTCTCTTTTGGCTTTTCTTAAAATTGACTGTAGGCACTTCTTGTAAGATTCATAGATTTCCAGGCTAGCTATACTCGGCACGTTACGCTATTTGGGTCCATAGATTTTGCTTGTTGTTGATACATCTCAGTAAACTTTCAGTAGCCCACGGGTTTATTGGTGCATTTTTTCCACTCTTAGCTGGTTTTTCTTTAAAACAATGTGCTTTGTATACAATTGTAAATATATGATAGAATTCTTCACAACCTTCATTCACATCTTCATTTCCCATAACACCATCCCATTTTTGTTTTCTCCAGTTCATCATTTAATTACCTTAGATTTTCTTAACAAAGGTTAAAAATCGGCAAATTCTCTCTAATTTTCAAAAATGACATTGCTGCCTTTGATGTCTGGAAAACGGTGCATAGAGGAAATGATACGAAATATCACTGACCATGACTGAAGCTGAGAGCAGTGATAAAGTTTAGAAAATATTTTCTATTAAAGATTGAGTGCATGGCGTTATTAGTAAGAGGATGGCCCAGGTTGATATTGAAATCGCCCATAATGATCACATCGTGATTCTGTTTTTCTAGCTGCTGGAGTGTTGCCGATAATATATCCATACCAAAAGAAACAGAACCTGATGGGGATCGTTAAATTTTTCCAATGATAACCTTTCTTTGTGAAGGGAAAGACACTTCGATAAAAAGGGATTCAAACACACCCTCTATGTTCCTAGTCAGTTGGGTATTTATGTAAACTGGATATGCGCTCTTTGTATAGACTGCCCTCCACGTCCCCACGTCCTCCACGTCTTGTATCTTTTCTGTGCATAAAATTCGAAGTGTATATCCAATAGGCTATATCCAATATATCCAATAGGCTATATCCAATAGGCTATATCCAGGGATATCCAATAGGCTATCGGTTTTACTGGTCAGGAAAGTTTCGCATAGTCCAATAAAATCGGGCTGAATTTGCCGGCACATGGTCATTATATCTGTCAGTGACGAACATAATTTTTGACAGTTAATCTGAATTACATTGAGCTGAGATTCAGAGCATCTATGGGCCATACTAATTATTTGAGTTTATTTACTTTGAGGAAACTTACTGCTAGTAAACGAAGAATAATCCGTTTGATTACTTATTACACGATCAAAATTTTTTTCCAGATTAAAAAAAGATTTTTTTTTAACTGTTGTAACCTATTTTGGGCTATTGGCAAAGTATTGTACCCCGGGACAAAGAAAAGGAACTCAAAACTTACCTAAATCTAGTAGAGGAGTGTGGTGGCGTCCTTGAACGAAGTGAAGAGCCGCGAAAAATGAGCACACCCGAGTGAACATGTAATAGAAAACTAAAGCAAACAAACATGAATATATATAAAGCACAAAAAAAATTTTAAAATGAAAAATGTTTGGAAAACACAACACTCAATTAGGCAAGCGTAAATAACTTATTGACCACAATAACATTCTTACCCATTTCCACTGTTACAGCCGTAAAATCTATCATATATTAATCATACTTTCACACCTTAATTTAAATTTATCCTATCGACCATAACAGCATAATAATTGACAAGAAAAAGAAAAAAAATCAATTGATGAGCACACGTAAATCACTAAGAATCAGAATCAGCGTAGGCATATTGTACCGACAGTTTAAGCGGATCAAAGCAGTCATCTGAAAACTTGGTCCGCTGTGAATTTCGAGAATTTTTTCGCTGGACTACACGTGTTTCTGTGAGCTTTTCGCTGGTGAATTTGATGTTTTCAGTTTTTAACCGAGTGCTAGCAATTTCTTTCTTCTCCTACCGAGATCAGCTGGTAAGTCTATTGACACACTAGAACCCGTTTTTTTAAGCCTTCCACACTCCTCCATAATGATTGGGTGATCCGTGTTGTCAAGGCTAACAAAAATCGGCTCAGCGAATTTTTGTTTTTACGTAGTTCGCCGTAGCGTCAAGCCGGTTCCTGACTGGGAGGGACCTGTTTTCCTAGATCAGCTCAGCAAATTTTTGTTTTTTTGCGTAGTTCGCCACAGAGTCGAGCCGGTTCCTGGCAGGGAAGGACCCGTTTCTTAGATCGGCTCACTAAATTTTTTTTTGCGTAGTTCGCCGCAGAGTCGAGCTGGTTCCTGACTGGGGGGACCTGTTTTCTTAGATAGCCTCAGCGAATTTTTTTTTGCGTAGTTCACCGCAGAGTTGAGCCGGTTCCTGACTGGGAAGGACCTGTTTTCTTAGATTGGCTCAGCGAATTTCTGTTTTTGCGTAGTTCGACGAAGAGTCGGGCTGGCTCCTGACTGAGAGGGAGATATTTTCTTAGAAATACGATACATGGTACCCATACGTAGCTGGTTGGAATCATTACTACCGAGTCTAGACTGGAGGAAAGTCACTACTGTATATCGCAAGTTTCCATTTCATTCCGTAGCCTCATTACCGTGTACTAGAATAAAGTTTCGTCTGACATACATTTCCGACCGTAGAACCGTAGATCAGTTTTCATTAGTTTATTTTCAGTTTTCAATACTTTATTCTCTGTCTGGAGTTTCGAAATTAACTACTGCAGTTCGTCCATGCTGCGGTCGAAGTGTTCTTTTGTCACTGACATATTAATAACAATTAATACCGCTATGCTTAATCAGTAAAGCTAAAAAGCCATAGAGTGAAACTTGTACGCAAGCGCCCGTATTTGTAATAAAACCAGGTCCCTATATTTGTTAAATGCAGCTTCTAAAAAAAAAAAAACAGCTTGCCTAATCGTTTTAGCCCTTGAAAGGCCACTATAGGAACAAATACTAGGAAAAATCACCAACGCCTCCCATGCAATCTCTAGGTCAGACTATTGACAAACAAAAATATTTTTGCACTATTTATTCAAAATTTTCAATATTAGACCATGAATACGACATTAGCCTCTCAATTATATAAAAATAGGGCATTTTCACTTGTTATGGAAGGCTTTAAAATAGTTGTTTTTGGCAGTAAGGCACAGTGAAAGTTCACATTTTTCGCATTCAAAAGTGGTATATCCTGATTTGCACTGTTTGCAGCGGCTCTGCTTCTCAGTCTTTTTTGGCCAGTGATCAAGTCCATCGGCTTGAACAGATATGGCAGTTCGGATTCGATCGCGGCTTCGAATAGGGCTGGGACTTTCTTCTATACCTGCGGATGGTCTACCACGTTTACGCTGAGGCATCACACGTGCCAAGGCATACAACCCTGCTGCAACTTCAGACCTGAAGGCTCTCAAGATCATCGGTTCGTCGGTACTTGAAGTGAGCACTTTGAGGTCTGACCTGAAAAGAAGCCAACTATTGCAGACTGCTGTGTCAATAAGCCACCAGAAGATTCTCAGATACCATTTTTGTATCCGAAGATGAGTTCGGCACATCTCCACCAGCATGTCTGCTAAATCTACGCCACCCATATCACGGTTGTACTCATAAACAACGGCTGGCTTGAAACTTCAACCCTGGATTTATCCTTAACGTTCCAGTGTCTGCACGCATCCTGTGGCGTTATTTCTGCATACGTTGAAGCCAAGCAAACTGTGTTGTTATCTAACCATCTAACCAAAGAAACCAAAGAAAACATGTGTTTTCAAAGGAAACATCTGTTATATAACCAAAGAAAACAAAAATTAGACATATTACACACCCTGCCTACTCAATGATCCACCATCCCTGAGGGGGGGTGTGAGTTATGATGTAGGAGGGACCCCTCCTACATCATAGCTGATGTAAAGTTGTACTGTTTTCTTCATCCTTTTTATTTTCTTATTTAGTTGTTCGTTTCATAATTCTGAGCCACGATCGTCCGATGACGTATTTTTGCAATACAAGCAAATATCTTGCTGCTGATCCAAATTCTTGCTCACATTATACCCAATTACCTAACATCATGAATTTTATCTACAGTAATTCAAAATTGTAAATATTTTATACACAAAGGATATGCAAGGAATCTCCCACCTTTTCGTTTTATTTCCAGTTTCTAGCTTAGAAAATGTCTACCTTTTCATTCGTTTTTCTTATCCCTTGGTTTGGTGAATTACTGCTTAGGCCATATGTCACGGAGCAGCTCCCCAAAGGCATCAATTGACTGTCATCTTTCAGCACTATTAAAAGATGCTGCTATAAGCAATATTTTTTTACGGCAAGATGGCAGTCTAAGCTCGAAAAGTACAGTTTTGTTTCTCTACAACAATGGCCTCTATAGGGTTAATATAGCTAATCCTATTAGTTTAGTATAGCGCCTCTGTTTAGCTTTGGCACGGGGCGTGGCTTACGCACATTCATTTAACTCGGCAAGACAAACCTCTGCAAGAATGCTCACAGGTAAAACGTAAAATAAAAAAACGTAACAAAAATGGATATAAACTAATTTTGTATGCGTTTTTTCAGTTTTTTTCGTGTACCTCCTCTCCGAAAAAATCCTTGCGTAAAATACCCCCCCCCCAAAAAAAAAAAAAAGTTCCGGATACGGCCCTGATCTATAATCTAGTTTTATGTTTTTTTTTTTTGTTTTTTTTTTTAAAAAAGCTAAAATGACGTCAGTGCCCAAGAATTTCGAATTCATTTCCGATAGCTCTGCAACACCAGCTGCAACTTGGTAAAGAATAAATAACGGCACATTGTAGCCGAAATAAAAAAAATATGGGCTTTACAAAATTGTCTAGTGATAAATATTTTCAATATAATACTCTTTTGAAAATAGCAATTTTCATTCAAATTCAAATGAACAATAATTTGCAAGTTCGTGATGAAGCATTTTATAATTTTGAGGAGTCTAAGACCCTTCAAAATAACCTCGAAATGAAATAAAAACTAAATGATTACAATCACCATTGCTGAAAACTTTAAGCTGAAGGTTTAAAGTTTCCTTTCCTCTTGTCTATAGGCGTCTCTTTTGAATCAGGTTTGCTGAAACAACTATCCTTGAATACCCCCTCTGAAAATGATGACTCTAAAATCATCTTTTGATATCTCAGAACCCGAGAAATATTTTAAGAGATGCACTTTTTCAAGGATGATTATTATTTAGGGGTGATCGAAGTTTGCTCTTATACGGATATCAAACTTGTATTTAAAAAACAAAAAACCATCAAATGTTGAAGGGGGAGTAATCGAAGCCTCCCTCTTTTTTATTAAAGCTCTCCAGCAATTTACCCATGACGACACTGGCGAATTAGTCTGGATTTATGATTTACGCCTTGTTTTCTTTTGTCCTAGAATTCCCTCTTTTAACAAAAGATTTTCTCATTAATAGCTCAACTGTACAAAATCCGAAACGCAACTAACTATAAAAACCAATCCATTTCAATTCAATTTTGGAGGTAGAGCGGGAAACAAACTTTTAGCACCTAATTACATTACACGATGATTCGCATTACCTGGATACGGTGCACCGTTTGAATAACAATAATTGCCCCCTCCATTGCCTCATTATCATCAGGGACTATACAATCCACAGAATAGAATCTTTCGGCTATTGACAATCATAATAAAAAAAAAAATGTATTTTCAAACAGTTCGTAATAAAGAACTGTAAGTAGGGAGTGACTCGGTCCAGTAGTAAGCGCGAAACTCTTAAAAAAACGAATTTTGGTAACAATGCTGATTCAATATGTATAAAATTCAATAAGTTTAATGTTTCCCATCAAAAGCTAAGAGCCAAAGAAAATTTGCCTGATTTTTCGAAAAAGAGGGTAAACATTCCTCCCCCCTCCAAAAAAAAACTCGAGGAATCTTATTGAGAATCAAACCACTAGATTCACTGTAAACGATTAATATCAAATAACAAAGTATATTTGTATATTAAGTATATTAATTAAATCAAAGTATATTAAGTATATTAAAGAATAAGAAATTAATAAGACAGTATATTAAATTAATAAGAAGTATATCAAATAACCCTACTGTAAAGGTTTCAGGCTCACATTTGCAAAAATGTGGAATTTGTAATTTTTTTTCCAGAAGAATGATCTCGAATGCGTGTCTTTAATCATATCGGCAATAGTCCTGGAAGACCAGGAGAGGGCTCATTCAAACGGAAATAAAATGTTCTTTTGCCCTTTTTAAGTTATCAAAAATATTGGACGGCAACTAGACTCCTCGGACGCTTTTGCCCCATAGCGTCCGATCAAAATTTTGAGATAGCCAGTTTGCTCAGCATAGTTGGAAGGTGCTGTCCCCACAGTCCCCAGGATAGGGCTGCAAGTTATGAATTTTGTGCATTGAATACATATAGCATTTATTATTGGGAAGTATAAAGACATTTTTCAGGGAAGAAGGCATTATCTGCGGGTGTATTTTTCACGGGGAGATTTTGCCATGGCTCCCCGTGATAAAATCCAAGGGGGAAGTTTTCGGGGGTTAACTTTCCAGGGGAATATTATACGGAGGAAATTCACCAGAAATTCTCAAATGAAAGTAGGAAATTTCCGAGAAGAATTTTCCGTGATGATGGAATTGTCTGAGGGAATTTTTCCGTAGAGTGAGATTTCACACGGGAGGAATTTTCC
Organism: Artemia sinica; assembly: GCA_027921565.1. Classification (NCBI taxonomy): domain Eukaryota; kingdom Metazoa; phylum Arthropoda; class Branchiopoda; order Anostraca; family Artemiidae; genus Artemia; species Artemia sinica. The sequence continues at coordinate 256,775 of JAPEVW010000042.1, forward strand.
ATCTAGGAATCTTTCGTCATGGGGTGTGGATTTTACATAGAGGGGGAGGCAGATTGCTCTTTTTCCAGGGGGAATATCTTACGGAGGAAATTCACCAGAAATCCTATACGAAAGTCTTTTTATTTGAAAAAAAAAAACAAGTCTTTCTCAAATGAAAGTAGGAAATTTCCGAGGAGAATTTTCAGGGATGATAAAATTGTCTGAGGGATTTTTTTCCGGAGAGTGAGATTTCACACGGGAGGAATTTTCCATGGAGAAATTTTTCGTCGGAAGCGGGGGGGGGGTGAATTTTACATAGAGGGAGAGGCAAATTTACTGGATTTTTTTTTGAAAAATGATGAGAAATTAAATTAAAAAAGCAAAAAAAAATTAGCGTGAAGAGCGAAGAATTTAGGAACAGCCAGCTCGCTCATATCGGAATAATTTTTGTTCGTTTTAAGTTTAATTGTTGGTCCTTACTATAGGAATTGTTGGTCCTTGAAATAAGAAGTTTTCTGCTTATGCTTGAATTCCTTTACAGTTCTGTTTGTACAGGGTTATAGACTGATAGTGTTGTTTGGTAATTGGGTAGCCTTTGCTAAATTAAAAAAAATTGTAGAAATCAAATGAAAAAGCCAGAAAAATTAACCAAAATCTTAAAAACTTAAGTAAAACTTAATTAAACTAGTTAGCTTTAATTACGTGAAATTAAGTTAAACTACCTATTAATCAATTTTAGTTAAATATAAAAAACTAGTTGAATTAATTAAACAATTAAAATAATTAAAAACTAAATTTAAAATTTAACTTAAAACAGTTGTAAGTCCAGGATCATTTCTGAATCGCAGAACTACCATATCATATTGCCTGGCCATGATGCTCCGAGTTAATTATTATAATTGGTCTTAGATTTCTTCATCAGTATTTTTACGATTCTCAAAGCAAAATTTTAAAATTTCTGACTCTTGGCAGTTTTTTTTTCGGGACCATTACTAATGAGATATAGATAACGACCAGATTCAGCTAACGCCACACGTATTATAATAGCATCTATATGATTAGCAGATATGTCCAGTTTATTACGAATGGACATAGAAAACATCCTTGGCTTGGGTGACACCTGTCTTAAGTTGAGACCATTTTAAAAGCTCCGCAGTCATCAAGAATCTCTCTGATTTCGCATTATCTCCTTTTATTAGACAGTGAAAGAAATACATAGAAAAGCTCTAGATATTTCGATGACATATGCAGTCATCATTATCAGTAAAGAAACTAACTTATTCAAAAAAAAACTATATATACTGAAACAAAATAATAACCTTCGGGTCAAAGCATGTTTCCGGGCCATTGATTTTGAAGGTTAATTAACTGTCTTGACTTCTTTAACATTGCGTTGAATGTTTAATAAAGGTGGTACAAGCTTCTTTTCTTCTAATTGCAAATGAAACGTTGCTGAGTTTATCTTCTACTCTTCTAATTACAAAATGAAAGGTTTGTAATTAAAATCATTTTGTAATAAGGAAGAATTGAAGATAAACTCAGCATTTATTACTATTTTGTTTCAGTATATATAGTTTGTTTTGATTTCAATACGTTAGTTTCTCTACTGATGATGATGACTGAATATGTCATTGAAATATCTAGACCTGTTGTATGTATTTGTTTCACTGTCTAATAGCAGGACCTAGAATAGGTCCTGCTTAGGGCAAGATAGGTTGACTGTCTAATAGCAGGACCTGTTTAGAAGTCTTATTTGTTTCATGGTTCAATCCCGCTTTCTAGGGCTATAATAAGAAAAAGGTTGAGATGGCTGGGACTTGTTCGGAAGATGAAGAATGACAGGTTGGCAAATATCGTCCTTGTCAGCCACCCCATCTAGGGCCAAAACAAAATGCAAGTCGTCCCCGAATGAGTGAGAGGGTGTTGTAAGGAAAATCGGAACTTCTTTGGAAGGTATACAGAGGGAGGCTTTGAACAGATTGGGATGGAGTTTGAGCGTGCGTAGCTGTGTGTTGACCTTGGGTGGCTTACTACTGTAGTGAGTTGTTAATAATAGTAGTATAGCCCTAAAGCTTTCATCCGTGTAATGGTAATAAAAATATTTAAAAACAAAAGTACAACACATGGCCTCATTAAGCAATAGTACTGATGGGCTATAAGAGGGGGACAAGAAAGAAGTAACACTAGAAACAGAAAATAAATTGAAACATAAAAATAATTTCCTCGCAGAAGCTTACTTTCTAATTGAACTGCTCCTAGCCCATCCTTTCCTCATTATCATTACTAGCTATATAACTATAATCATTAATTAAAATGACCAGGCACCTCTTTTATTTCTGCCAAAAACTGCAGCAAATGATTTTTATTTACAAAAATTGAATAATCTAGCTTTTAAAACAAAGGATTTAAGCTAGAAATTTGGCAAATTATTGATTATGGTTATGAAATGTAGAGATTGATGCATATTAGTTCACAGGCAGCGTTGGGGCTATCCAGGGTCAACCTAATGCATTTAAGGAAAGACACTATTCAGTAATGTAAGCACGCAGATTATTTGTAAATAAATAAAGGATAGCTTTATCTTTGACTGCTGCAGGTCTTCAGCAATTCAAACTCTACAGGAGTATTTTTAATTCTTTATGCCGGAAGGCCAAATTCCTTTATTATTCCAAAAAATTTTTGGATTGTGGGAAAGATATTTGAGAAACTTGGCAAGTCATCAATTCCGTCCTCAAACGTTCTTCTCCGGCTCCTTCTATCCCTCCAAGTCTTGCAGTTGGTGATGTGGTAGTTCAGGGTGTCCCATCTGTTCAAGAAGCATTTACATCATATTTTGCCAATATTGGGAAAACTTCTGTTTCTTCAGTCAGGTCTTCACAGTCACAACCAGATTACAAATCTTATCTTGGTCTGCCTTGTCTCAAATCGATGGTGTTATATCCTGCTTCTGATGTTGAAGTAGCCAGGTTTGTAAATAACTTGAAGGGTTCTTCGTCATCTGGCCCTGACTGTATTCCAACTATAGTAGTTAAGTTCATTCTTCCTTCAATTATTTCTCCATTGACGAAGCTTATAAATCTTGGTCCGCCTTGTCTCAAATCGATGGTGTTATATCCTGCTTCTGATGTTGAAGTAGCCAGGATTGTAAATAACTTGAAGGGTTCTTCGTCGTCTAGCCCTGACTGTATTCCAACTATGGTAGTTAAGTTCATTCTTCCTTCAATTATTTCTCCATTGACGAAGCTTATAAATCTTTTTTTGAAAATGGGATTTTCCGCAGTTCTCTTAAACGAGCTAAAGCAATTGTTTTATATAAAGGTGGACCAAGAAATGATCCAGCCAATTATCGTCCCATATCTTTGTTGTCTTTTTAGCAAAATTTTTTAAAAGACCATGCTTTCCCCGTCTACTTGCTTTTCTAGGGGCTCAAAGATTTTTTCATGATTTTCAGTTTGGCTTCCGAGCTAAGCTTTCTACGAAGCATGTGTGTGTAACTCTTTTAAATTTTCTTCACACCGTGCTTGACTCTGGTTTAGTTACTGCTGCTATAATCCTAAATGTCCGTAAGGCTTTTGACTCTTTAACTCATGAGATTCTGCTTTATAAGCTATCACACAATGGTGTAAGAGCACAGGCTCATGCTTGGTTTGATTCCTATTTGTCAGGTAGAACTATCTCCGTAGATTTGTTTTCCCGCTTTTCGTCTGAAATTGAGTTTGGTGTTCCTCAAGGCTTTGTTCTTTGACCGTTTCAGTTTTTGGTTTATGTTAATGACCTTATAGTTACGGTTAAGAAACAAAAACCTACAGTTTGATGTCGCCTATGTCATCCTGAATCTTTCAATGCTAAAAAAAATCCATCGTTTTCGCAGGATGTGGACACTCTCGTTGCTTTCGCTGATGACAGCACCATTGGTACTGTAGTAGGAACTGAGTCTGAGATACTTCCTAAGTTAGTTGACCTTTTTTATAGAGTCGTTCTTTGGTTTGATGCAAATTTCCTTGCCCTAAATGTTGCTAAGTCAAGTTTTTTAATTGTTTCTCGTAGTTCTCTGTTGTGTCCTGAGTTAACTAATATCCAGCTTTCAAGGGGCTCTCTCAGTAGACCTAAGAATCGATATGTCTGATTTGTCGGTATTCTTTGCAATGAAAACCTTTCATTCAAGCATCATATTGGACTAATTAATATGAAGATTTCAAGGAGTCTTGGGATTTTGAGGAAGCTAAAACACATTTTTCCTGGATCAGTTTTAAGAATTCTGCTCGATTGCTTAGTTCAGTCCTACGTCTCTTATTGCCCTACAATATGGATGTCAAATTTCTCTTCTTTTTTGAAACCACTTTCTAAATTATATGATAATGCAAGAAGGCTTATACAGGAAACAAATTGTTCTACAACTAACCCAACTAACCCATTATTTGATTTGTAGTCTCTCTACATTCTTTCGTGCGCGTCTTTCACTTTTCATCAAATTCATGGTGATGTTCCCACAGCCCTTCAAACTACTCCTTCTTTCGTCACTGATAGGTCTTCGCGTCATCTTTGCAATTCAAGGAATATTAATATTTTATTTACTCCATCGGTGAGGTCTGACTTTAATCCATTAACTGCTTGTCATATCGTTTGGAATAGCCTACCTGAGTCAGCTCAAGAATGTCACTCGTTTGGTAGTAGTTTCAAAAGAATTTTAAATTTTTTTTTAATGTATTGATTGTTCATGTTTAATTTTTTTTTTTTTTTTTATTTTTTTTTGGGGGGGGTGACCCTAGCCTGGGTTGGGAACGTTGGTTGTGAGGGGTACTGAGTTTGTCTAATATTTTTTGTGGCTTGGTTTCAAATATATATTTGGAATTTGGTTTAATTTGTTGGATTGTCCTACATCTTCTGTTTTTTTTTTTGGGGGGGGGGGTCTCTTAAATCACTTTTTGTTTGGTTCTTTTAAATATGGTATTTTTTTTATTTGTTTTGTTTTGTGTGTGTGTGTTGAGTCTTGTAAAGGTTGAAACGCATTATATTGAAAATACTTTTCTTCTCTTTTTTTAGTATTTGTGTCATTTCTGTTTTTCCCCTGTTTTTTTTTCCTGGTCATAGAGCCTTATGTTGAAGTGTTTTTTTTCATATAAATTTATTGGTTGAATAAATTGATTGATTGATTGCCTTAAATACGCAAATGAACAAATCTAGAACAGTTTAAGGCCCTCTTTTGCGATCTGGCCTCGGTTTGAACCGAGGCTGCTAGTGGAAAATGTTTCTGGCTGGTTGGTTTTTCGCACCAAATTCATATTATTACCCTCATGGTTTAAGAACGACCTATGAATTTCACTGTTGTCTTTATTCTAAATGAACTTTTAGGGACTTTGTGAGTTTAGGGTACTAGAATAGGTTTGAAATTAATGTTATGAAGACTAAGTCAGCAGGCTACTAGCGGAAAATGTTTCTGGCTGGTTGTTTTTTCGCACCAAATTCAAATTATACCCTCATGGTTTAAGAACGACCTATGAATTTCGCTGTTTTCTTTAAACTAAATGAACTTTTAGGGGCTTTGCGATTTCAGGGTGCTTAAATAGGTTTGAAACTCAATGTTAAGAAGACTAAGTCGCTAAGACAAGGAATAAGTGAAGGTGAAAAAGTGACGTTGGGTAACAAAAAGATCGATGAAGTGGACAGCTTCACTTACCTTGGTAGTATTGTTATTAAAGACGGAGGGTGCAGTGAAGAACGTTAAAAGTAGAGTAGCTAAGTCCCAATGTGTTTTTTTCACAGCTGGGAAAGGTTTGGAAGGATAGGAAGATAAGTCTGCAAACCAAGATTAGAATATCGAAAGCTACAGTGATGCTTCTGAAGCATGGGTGCTCCAAAAGACGGAAGAAGATTTGCTAGGTGCTTTCCAGAGAAATTGTCTACTGATTGTTTTTGGGTACCCGACTAAATCACTGTATTTCAAACAGCAGACTGTACGAAAAAGTGTGGTTCAATCCCGCTTTCTAGGGCTATAGTGAGAGAAAGGTTGAGTTGGCTAGGGCACGTTTTGTGGATGAAGGATGAAAGATTGTCCTTTTTGGCCAGCCATCTAAGACTATAAGGAAAGCAGGCCGTCTTCGGTTGGGAGGAAGTCATAATAAATGATTTAAGGGAAATCGGAACTTCCTGGGAGGGTGTAAATAGGGAGGCTTTGAATAGAATTGGGTGGAGGTGAAGCGTGCGTAGCTCTGTTGGCCTCAGCCCGCTTGGTGCTGCCGTGAGTTGTTAGTAGTATTAGTAGTTATTTTCATAATTAAATAGTTTGACGAATGACAGCATTTTTTTAAACTTTGCAAAAGTCATATCTGAGACCCAATTAGGAATACTTTTTTGTGTCAGATATGACATATTTAACATAACTGACCTAATTGATGATAATAATTGACATTAATAATTGGCATTTATTAACATAGTTGATTAGGACTGCATAGAAAAATTTCAAACAATTTTCTTTGTCAGTTTTTGCGATAGTTGCTGGTTTGCTGGTCTTATAATCCCGCTTCATTTTCCATTGGATATTCACACCTGGCACTTGTCTCGTTAAGACACAGCTTGTTACAAAAATCCCTTTTTACTTTTAGCACTTTCATCACTTTAGGCGCTTTCAAGTGACTATTCAGATTGTTGGATAAGGTTTAAAAATACTACAAAAAATAAAAATTCCCTAGGCCGAATCCAGGGGGGAGCGTTTGCCCCCCCCCGAAATGTTTGTCTGACGCGTAAAAACGTAACAAAAATGGACATAAACAAATTTGTATGCGGTTTTTGAGGTTTTTTGTGTAACCCTCCCCCCTCCCCCCCAAAAAAATAGTAAAAACCCCTCCAAAAAAAAAAAATCCTGGGTACGGCCTGGAAAATTCCTATATGTGGCAATCATTTTTTTCTAACCTCCAAATTTATTCCTAGGAAAAGCTATATAAAGTACAATTAGAATAATTCTAGATTGCAACTGGAGCTAACTCTTAAAAATCCATCCAGATACGGATCAGATACAATTATTTTTTTCAAAAAAAAAAAAACAACAACTCAATAACACAATCAGAGATCACACAAAGGCTCTATGACCTGTAAAGTAGGAAGATCGCACATGATCACAAAACTTGCACATATTAAACTATTAATCGATTAAGCACATAAAATTCAAAAACAAGCAATGACAACAAGAAAAAGAAAACAAAAGAAAAAACAGAAAAACGAGAAAAAAAGCAACAAAAACAAAAGAAGGAGAAAACAAGAAAAAGAAGTGAGAGAAGGAAAGAGAGTTCATTCACAAAGGACAAAATCGACAACTGATATACCAACTGCATGATGTCATATTTGAGTAACTCATCTCGGGGTCGTCCAAATAAGAAATTATTTGGAATTGGCTACTTAGAAAGTATCCTATTCCACACCCACCGTTTTTGATACAAAGGATACATAGATAGTTTATTTATTTGTTTGCTTGTTCCAAACAATTCCAACAAAACAACCAAAATAAAATGTACAACAAATATACATAGAATATTAATAATCAGCAGAAATAATCAACATCAAATGCCCCCTCCCTCCCTCCCCCCCTACAAGGCTCAATGGCCACTATGTAGGGAGAAAGAAACGTAAAAAAATACACACGATGACATCAACAAAAAGATTTAAAATCGAAAAATCCCATGGAAGGCTGTATGGCTGGAATTATTGGGAAAAAGAAAAGAAAAAAATAATCTTAAAACTATTTAAAAAAACAGCTTTTTTCAACTGAAAGTAATGAGCGGCATTAAAGCTTAAAAGGAACAAAAATATTGCGTATATGAGGGAGGTTGCTCCTCCTCAACACCTTGCTCTTTACGCTAAAGTATTTCAGTACTTTAAAAATATCTTCTTCTTGTTCTAATAAAACGAACATTGTGTTTCAAGAGTCTTTCTTAAAGAATTGGGACGGAATTTAAACGTTAGCGTGAAGAGCGAGGTGTTGGGGAAGAGCAACCCTTCTCATATACGTAATAATTGCTGTTTGTTTTAAGCTTTAATGTTGCTCCTTACTTTCAGTTTAAAAAGCTTGTTTTTATTTAATTTCTGATCGTTTTTTAAATAATGGCAAGAAATCTGGCTGTAACTCCACAGAAAAATCCCTGCTCCCCACGGATTTATTCTCTAGACAATTCAATCTTGGTAGAAATTTACCCAGGACAATTACCCTTAATATCACCAAAATTGAGCCGGGAAACAGAAAGCAAGACATGAAAAAAAAATTCGTATAGAAATTCTGACAAATTCCCCCAGTGTAAAATTTCCCCTGAAAAATTAACCCCCTGCAAACTTCCCTCCCTATGTAAAATTATCCCCGTGCAAAATCCCACCATCAGAAAATTAGCCCCCCTCCCACCCGAAAAATGTATGCACGCTTCCCAATAACAGATCACAAAATAATTTTTCCCAGGGGATTTGGGGGGGTCATTATATCTCCAAAGGCATATTTATTTGGCCTTTCAACTATGCCGAACACAATGGCTATCTCAAAATTTTGATCGGACGATTTTGATAAAAAACGGGCATCGGAGGGGGCCTAGTTGTCCTAAAATCTTTTGATCATTTAAAAAGGGCACTAGAACTTTTAATTTCTGTTCAAATGAATCCTCTCCCAATATTCTAGGACCAGTGGGTCTATACGATCACCCCTGGGAAGAAAAAACAAGACAGAAAACAAATAAACACGCATCCGTAATCTTTCTTCTGGCAAAAAAAAAAATACAAAATTCCACATTTTTGCAGATAGGAGCCTGAAACCTCTAGAGTAGGGTTCTTTAAAACGTTGAATCTAATGGTGTGTTTTTCATTAAGATTCTATGACTTTTAGGGAGTGTTTTCCTTTTTTTCGGAAATCAGGCAAATTTTCTCAGGATCGTGGTCTTTGATAGGTAAGATTAAGTTTAATAAAAAAAATATTTGAAATCGGCATAATGAGCCGATTCTTCTTATATATCTATTGGTATCAAAATTCCATTTTTAGATTATCTGTTACAATTGAGCCGGGTCGCTCCTTACTTAGAGTTCGTTACCATAAACCGTTTGATTTCTTTGAAAGTACTACGTAAATGTTAACGTTCTCTTTTGAATAACTTTTTTTTTATAGAATTTGAAAAATTGATCATTTTCAGCTGCAGGTCAGCTTTTCATTTCCCTCATTGGATTCCGTTACAAAATTTTCGACCCCAATTAAATATTTCGAGACTTTTTTGAGACTTTTTGAGAACTCTGCGTTTAAATTTGTTCTTCACAATAATTTTTTTATGTATTAAATAAAAAAGGACTTACATCGGGCTCTACTTTTGGAAACGGCTTGAGTTATTTCTAGTCTATGTAATTCCCCAAAGTCAAAAGATGTTAAATTTTTTTTTATTAGCAACTTAAATGTTTTAAATATCCAGAAAGACCTGTTGTTTTTAGTATAAGAAGTTAGTGACGGGGGGGGGGCTTACAAAATGAAAATGATGATAAATAACAGTTCAAAAATACCAAAACGAAAATGAATTTTTGTCCCTTAACTCTCGTTCTTAAAAAGAAGAAACAATGACAAGTGGTCGTTGTCAAAAACCAAGGGGTGAATCCCAGTTTTTTGTTAAGTATTTTACGAACCAAACACCAAACAAACAAGTGAGAAAAACCAGATTTTGTATTGTGGTATTAAAAAGACAGTTTTTCGGGCTTTTTTTTTTTTTTTTTTTTTTTTTTTTTTTTTTTTTTTTTTAATAGAAGATTAATTTTCTATTATGTCTGTAAAAGGGCAAAAAAGGGCTCAATAATGTTAAAAAACGAATTACTTTGCTACATTGTATTACATTTTCTTAGGCAACCAGTAGAGTAAATTGGTTAAAAGCTTGTGTGTATGTTAATACATGCCTTTGTATTTTTTGTGGAGGATTTGTGTTTGCGTTATTGAGTTTTTTTTTTTTTTTTTTTTTTCAAGTAGATTTATCCTTTCCAAATAGCCTTTCCAATAATATATACTGGACCCTAGAATGCTTGCAGAATATTTACCACTCTACCCCTATTATGTATTCTATATATTTATATGCTATTGTAGCCCTGTTTTCAATTATCATTATGCTTTCAGTTCATCTATTTGATTTTCACAGTTATATTTCGTTCATGAGATTTAAAGGAGGCTGGCCCTAACTCGGAAAAAAAAACTGTCCCAGCGCCTCTATCTTAAAGAACGCAAGACAATCTTCTTGTTGAAAATTTTGCTGCTGTATTTAGCAATGCACAAATGTGTTGTTGCTTACGTCTTTAAAACAAAGAGTTTTTCAAGGAATAGCCTCCAAACGTCATTTTGCTCTATATTAAACTATTAAGTAACTACCAAAAGAACCTGTCGAACGACCGGTCCCAAAAAAGGCTCCCCTACCCGCTCCAAAAAATGTAGAAGATGTTTCATAAAGTTTGAACTGGATCCCCTCCCCCACCGTGAGAAAAAGCAGGATAGACTTACTAAGATATTAAATTTGTTACTTGTAAATAAAACATATAGATAGATCTTGTGTCTTTGTGTATAAGATATTGATTATTGGAGACTTGGAGCATTATTCGGATTTTGTGTCTCGAAAGCCCTGCTTTTTTCTGGCAGCTTACGGAAAAAAACGCAAAACAATTTAGCAAACAAGTAAATCAGTTTTATGATTGTTTGAAAAAAGAAATTTGTTCTTGCTTTTTTTGTAGTCCTGTTTTCCGTCTCTTTCGTAAAATGTCGAATGAAAATAGAGCTTAAAAAATTTTATAAGTCATTTATTGTAGTTAATGTAGTCAAATATAGCAAAATATTTAATATCGTAGATAGTAATATTATCTATTTTAAATTGATTACTTAATATTTATTAATGACTTTTTATTATTAACACATTTAATATAGTTGTTGCAGTCAGAAAAAATAGATGTGCTGCATCAAGGAATGTGTGCATAAGTGTAACTATCATCGGCCTTCAGCTTTGGGGAGGAGGGGGGGGGGGGTAATAAACATAAAGCAATTACGAGGAGGAGAGCATTGTACATAAATACATAAAAGTTTCTATGGTATTTCAAAGTGTACCATAGAAACAAATTAAAACAACTAAAGTATTATTTTACGAAACAATGTCTCTATCTAAACCAAAATCAAGAGAGAAAAAAGAAAGTTCATTTAAAAATGACAAAACATACAACCCAGATCAGGCAATACAGGACCCCACGGACCTGGAAAGGACAAGATAATAAGTAAAAAAAAATGCACATGTAATAACTTACAGATTACAATTAACCTTTAGTTTACTTAAAAAGCCCATGCGCACATGAATTAGTATCTGGAGGGAGCAGGGGTGCAACTTAAAAGGAACACTAACAACTCTTAAATTATAAGTGATAACTACCAAAAAATAATATTAAAAAATATATATCGTAAAAGTGATAATTTAAAAGCAATAGGAATATTGTTTAAACGCAATGTATTCAGAAATCACATATACAATAACATTAAAACTTAAAAACTGCAGAAACGATTCTAAATGGCAGGAAGTTGTTATAATCTGAGCTGAACAACCAAGAATTAACATTTATCTTAAACTCTAGACAAAATAATTTTATGTATATTTTGTTTATAAAACTAAGATCCTTTTCAGTAGGATCATTTATTTTTAATGTATTGTTTTCAGTAAATTGTTTTCATTAAAGTACGGGTTAAATGTTAGCATAAAGATCGGGGTTCAGTGACGGTAACGGTGGCACATTTCCACTTCCAAAGTTGCTGTGCATTAAGTTCTTACGTATTTTGGGCATTGACATTATTCTTTACTTTTATGAGAAAACTGCTTATTTTAAGTTAATTTTAGAAAATGCACGGTTTGAAAATGCACCCTAAATTCAAAAATAAATTGCAAATTATTTAAATACCAATAAGGTATTTATACAAGATGTCAGGAAGCGAAGCTATGATTTTAAAGCGGAAAAATTCCGAACTTTAGATTATTCTCCTTTACATAGAGAAGAAACAATTTTCAAAAAAATATTATAACAATTTTTGTTTTACTGAGGCCCTACTCAAAAAATAATTCATATGTACGGGCCTAAATAAAATTATAAATGTCCCTGGTGGTGGAAGATCGGATGAAATAAACCATAACTACCACTTAGGAACTAAATTTTGTTACTTACAAAAAAAACATGTAGATACAAAAATTATCTGTCAAGTATTTCTTTAAATATCTTGTTATGATATTTCAGTGCCCCACTAGCGGCAAAAATTAGGAAAAAGAACAAAAAAGGAGACATATAAATTCTTCCCCTTCCAAAAAAGTAATATTCCTTGTTGCTCAAGATGGGGGGCTTTAACTCTCCTGTGTGGGGTTTTGGGCTATGGAGATTCCAATGTGGAACTTAAATTTTAATCCGACGCCATTGCTGTGTTGATTCAGGCTATTTTTAGAAGTTTTTTCCATAAATTAATTTTCGTGATAAGGTTAATCGAAATAACGGTTACCATTCCTGGATCGGCTCTAAACGGTGATTTTTCCTCCCTTGACAGTTTTTTTTTTCAAAATATATTTTTAGATTTTTGGTTAATGTGGGCTAGAGTTCGTTCTTTAACAGTTTTCGAGAGATGCCACGACCATGATATGGGGGATTTTAAACTCAAAACTATACAACTTATGGAAGCTACACCCAAAAATATTTCTGAAGATTCGCTATTTATTCAGCTTATGGCTAGGATGATCCAGCAGCCAGATATTGCGAAAGAAACAGTTTTCTATTTTAACATGACTTATTTTTTTCTTTTAAACTGCTATTATTGTTTTTTTAAACTGTTTACTTTTAAAGTGTTAAAGAAAGTTTATGCAGAAGGTGACTGTTTTACCTTACAGAAGAAAATGACCAGCCTAAATGTCTTGATGCACTTTTCTCTAACAATTCTCCAAAAATCTCCTAGAAAATTTTCTGAAAAACGAAATTATTAGATAGCACACATATGGGGATTGATAGTATTCCTAATTTCCTGTGTCCCAAAACGATCGCATCTGGAGATGTATAACTGCTGATTAGGAGATACTTCTAGGAGATATCTAAAACTTTAGAAGTGGAAAATCTGTCATAGCCCATATCATGAAGATTTCTTTATTCAAAAACAGAAGGAAATAGAAGTCAAGGGGGCGCAAAGGATAAAGGGAATTGCTTTACTTCCTTCCCCCCGGAAGATCAAATAAACATAGGAGAGGCAAAGTGTATAGTACATAAAGTACCAAAGACATCAAAATTAAATAACAATTTTCCATGGATCCATCTTACTTCTATAAAATACCTGAAAAGCACGATACGGCACTTGTTAATTAAACGAAACACAAACAAGAAGTGATGTTTCGTTAATCCTAATGAAATAGAACCTTCATATAATCATTAGTTTATATAATAATATAATTTAGGCTATATATTTGCACATTAGGGGTGGGGATAAAGTATTTGGACAGCTTCCCTAACCTAACATAACCTAAACCTAAACTAACCCCCACCTCCCTAATGTACAAATATATAGCCCAAATTGTACAAGTCTAATGCATTTTATCACCTGTCACTTGTCTTTGTTGCTATGAAGCTGGTTTTCTGAGATCTAGCCTAAGCATAATTCTTGAGTGTTTCGTTTACTTAAAAAGTACCGCGCGATTTTATAGGAATTGTTTGCCTGTTCCACAATCATGAAGGTTTTAGGGTAGTATTGTATTTTTGTCAGTGTTAAAATATTAACCGTGGATATAGAAAAGCAAAATTAATTGGTTAAATTTGGCAACGATTTTTGTCCGTAAAATATTCAACCTTTAAGAATCTATTGACTCTCAGTCTCAGTGTCATCTAAACCTTCAGTGCCATCTAACCTAACATTCAACACCTTCTTAAGCTGTACTACATGTTTTTAGTTGATTTTTTTCTGTCAGCCTTTTAAATTCAGCGCCCGCTATTACCAAAACTGCACATGGAGGTCTTTTTTCTTAGAAACTGAACTGCTGATTTTTCATAATTTTTTATGATATCTACGGCTCTCTAAGCTTTGACTAAACCTAGTTCAAACAATCAGAAGCCGTTTTCATTGTCCTTGATACTTTAAGAAAAATAAGACAATGCTTTGGCGCTGGAATTGTTTTTAGCCTTTGCTCCCCATCCGAAGAAACCAGAGGGGGGGTTAGAGGGTTTAAACCCCTGCCGAAACGTTTTTTTGACTCATGAAAATGTAACAAAAATGGATATAATCAAATTTTGTATGCGTTTTGAGTTTTTTTGTGTACCCCCGCCCCCCCCCCCCCCCCCCCCAAAAAAAAAAAATCTTTGAGTAAAAACCCCCTCCGAAAAAATCCTGGGCACGGCCTTGCCTGCAGACACGTTTATAATTTAGTATTAAGCTTTTGAACACAACAACACGTTCAGACGCTATTCAGACATGCCTGAAAATCAAATATTAACAATTTGCTGATTCCCCATTGCCATCTACCCTTTCAACTAAAACCTGCCCTTCCTAAGATGTCCTCTATGTTTTTTTGATGATCCATCCATGTGTTTTTATTTGGTACCATCTAGTACCAGTACCATCTAGTGCCATCTAGTACCAAAAACTACCTAACTGCATATGGAGATCTTTTTCGTTAAGGATCGAATTTCTAAGTTTTAAAATTTTGTAAGCTATATTGTGCTGTGTGATTTTCCCCTTCAACAATCCAAGCGGATCATATTTCATTTCACTCTTCTCGATACGGTAATAAAAATGAGGCACTGTTATGGCACAGGAACCGTTTCAGTCTTTGCCCTTCACCCCCTGGAAAAAATTTATTTAAGTACCCTTGCAGCTAGCTTTTCAATATAGTTTTAAGCTTCTTTTTTTTCTGAGCTAGACGGACTTCCCTTACACGGCATCGTTTGCAAATCAAGGACTATGTATCAATAGAAAAATGCTCTGTCGTATAAAGTTAGACCAAGGTACGAGAAAATTAATTGCTTTAAAACTTGTTTTTTGTGGTATTCTTCCTATTGTACTGTCAACTTATAAAAATGAGAAGGGCCAATTGCAGAAATTGAAGTCGGCTACAGCTATTTTTCTAACCTTTAAAAGCATTGCTACATATAAAACAATATAAAATGAACATTAACTTGAGCATGATAGTTTATTTTGTGAGTTTAAAGTATTAAGAATAGTGAAAATGAAGCCGAAATGTTTCGAACTTTACACAGATATTTTTTCCGTTAGAAATTAGGAAAAAAAGGGGAATTCAGTTTATAATGAAAAATAGCTCATATTTAGTTGTGCAGTTTGATATAGCGGGTGCCAAATTCAAGAAAAAGTAGGGTCAAAAATAAAAATAAATTATGTAAAAAATCAGCAAAACATAAGCTAAAAAACATATGGCATCAATTAGCTCAAGAAGGTTCAGCTTTGCTTTAAAGGGGTAGTTGTTTTCGGGAATCAACAGGTTGTTAACATTTGAATTTTTACGTACGAAAAGCATTGTCACGACTAACCAGTTAGCCTTACTTCTTTATTTTCACAATTCAACGTAGTAACACTGACAAAATGTGATAATATGCAAAATTTTCATAATTTTGAAACAAAACAATGAATTTTTTCTTAGAAAATCAGGGAATTAAGGTATGAATAGAGATAAGATGGGTTCGGGAGCTAAATATGCTTTATTTCAACATCATTGTTGCTTTTAACATTTTACGCCAATGACCTGATATCTTTTATACGGTCGTTAGAACTAATGTGGCGACCAAAAATATTTTGAATATTTACTTATAAACACAGGAATTGTTTAATTGTTTAAAAAAGTGTTTTTGGATTTTTCAATTAACCAAAAGGAACACCTTAAGATGAAAAGTGAACACAACTTTCTTATTATTCATTTATACATGCTTATTATGCTAATTATTTTTATATTAATAATAATGCTTATTATTTTTTTTAAAAGCAATTATCTGCATGTGCATGTAAATTTGGTTAAAATCTGTTTCTTTGAAATCAATTCTGTTAAAAAAACAAACATAAAATCAATTGGCTAAACTAAACTTTCAGTTAATTTGTCTTTACTTTGCTGTAAAGGGCATATACACCAAGGCAGCATCCACGAGGGGGGGGGGGAGTTACCGGGTTTGAAACCCCCCGCACCCCTCGAAATTTTTGTCCGACCCGTAAAAAAGTAACAAAATGCATTTGAGCAAATTTCTTATGCGTTTTTGAAGATTTATGTGACCCCCCCCACACACACACACACACAAACAAACAAAAAATCCTGCACCTACATACACCCTTGATATACACATTCTAGCTTTTTTAGGGGTGGCAGTGCAATACAAATTAGAAGAAAAAATTTCTTGGGATAAAATATTTGTCAAAAAAAAACAATTGACATTTTTTGGCATGAAACGTTTTTTCACACTCAAGGACTTCAACCGCTTTTTCTGCAACTGACTGCAAGCCATTGGAACTGTAACCCTCCTGAGGTTACACAATATCCAGGAGGAGTGATCTACTAAAGTGATGATAGGAATGTATTTGACTCTACCCAATTTACTTGTCTTTTATAGATCCTTAAAAAAAAACACTAAAGTTTTCAAAAACACCATTAAGTTAATGAAAGTCATTTGAGAAGTTTCTTCGCTCTTTTATTTAGTATAGCAGCAAGCTCATGGGGACCTTAAAACGGCAAGAATTTTCAGATAGGTTCAAGGTTTCACATGTTTAAATATTGAAAAATTTGTGAAGCAGGGAAATTTCTGATTGTATATCTTTCTTTCAAGCTTATTAATTAAAAAAAAACTTTTTCCACAAAATAAGTTTTTCAAAGAAAAGTAAAGAACTCTATTAAACAAAAATGAGCAAAAATAAAATCAAATAATCTACCAAGCGTGAAACTACCACAAATCAGCATCGATAAATAAATGAAACCCAAAAACGAACAGAAATTACAATAAATAACCGAGTCAAACTTAAAAACGAGCAGAAATTAACATGAGTAGGGCTCAAAACACCCTATGCCTTGCTAAGGCCAGAAAAAAATTTGCACTTTACTGAAAAAAAAATATAAATGTTTTTAGTTTTATAAATTTAATAAATCAAATAATATTAACATTTTGATTACTAAATGTTAGTATATGGACATTAAACTGATAATGCACATTCATTTGTATTTTTTCAGTAAAGTACAAATTTTGTTCTGGCCTTGGGAAGGCATAGGGGTTTTGCGCCCAACTTCTGTTAATTTCTGCTCGTTTTGAGTTTGACTCGGTTATTTATTGAAAAATCTGTTCGTTTTGGGTTTCATTTATTTATCGATGCTGATTTGTGGTAGTTTCACGCTTTGTAGATTATTTGATTTTATTTTTGCTCATTTTTTGTTTAATGGAGTTCTTTACTTTTCTTTGAAAAACTTATTTCGTGAAAAAAAGTTTTTTTTAATTAATTTCTGTTCGTTTTGTATTGACATAGTCTTTTCAGGGAAAAGGAAAATAACACTTTAAATCTTTTCGTTTTTTAAGACTCTATAGTTTGGCCTTCTATTTGTATGCTGGAGACAAATTTTCAGCAATTTTTAACAACATACACCCTCTTAAAAATCTGGACACAAATAGTAGTGTT
The DNA here is from genome assembly GCA_027921565.1 of Artemia sinica. Taxonomy (NCBI): domain Eukaryota; kingdom Metazoa; phylum Arthropoda; class Branchiopoda; order Anostraca; family Artemiidae; genus Artemia; species Artemia sinica. The sequence goes on from JAPEVW010000042.1 coordinate 274,395, forward strand.
TAATTTAGTTTCTTACCTCCTCTAGTTGACCTAAAATGGGAAACTTAATACCATTCGCAAAAAAATCTGTTTACTTTCTTTGATAGCATGGATACACTTACGCTATTTTGATTTGGTTAAGTTTTAAGAGCAGAAGTAGCCCCAAAAGTTTGAACATGATACCCTCAGTCGTTCTTGGGACACTGCTTAGATGCCTTATTTGGAATTAGCAATATCACAGTGCATTTTGATTTAATCTTAAGGCAACATTTAGTTTTTAAACATAATAAACAAATGGGAGGGTGGGCGTGGGAGGGTGGGAGTGGAAGGGGGATTAGTTGCCCTACAATCACTTTCGACTATTAAAAAGGGCATCAGCCCTTTCTATTTTTAATCGAATGAGCCTCTTTCGAAGTTCCCACAACAACTCCTTCGGTACGAAGTGCCCTGCTCTAAACAACAACAACAACAAAAAATATTACTAATCACTTTCGACTATTAAAAAGGGTTCTAGCCCTTTGAATTTCAAATCGAATGAGCCCTTTTTCAAGTTTCTACAACAAAGATTTCAATAAAAACCTTATATGCCCCCAGGACATAACTTATAACCCTTGCCCTGAGGGTTTTTGAGGAGTGGCTTCCTCAAAAAAACATATTTTCTGTTTGGAAATCAACTACGCTGAACAAAATGGCTATCTTAAAATTTTATTGGATGTGTTTGGGGGAATGATGGGTGTGGGAAGGGGGGGGGGGGGGTGCATTGCCCTCCAATCACTTTCGACTATTAAAAAGGGCACTAGCCCTTTGAATCTCCAACTGAATGAGCTTTTTTTGAAGTTTCTACGACAACGCCTTCTTGGCTATCTCAAAATTTTGATTGGATGTGTTTGGGGGAACAATGGGCGTGGAGGGGGGGGGGGGGCTAGTTGCCCTCCAATCACTTTCTAGTATTAAAAAGGGCACTATGCCTTTGAATTTCCAATCGAATGAGCCTTTTTTGAAGTTTCTAACACAACGCCTTCTATAAGAACCTTATATGCCCCCAGGGAATAACTTATAACCCTTGCCCTGAGGGTTGTGGGGGAATGTCCTCCTCAAAAACATATTTTCTATCTGGAAATCAACTACGGTGAACAAAATGGCTATCTAAAAATTTTGATGGATGTGTTTTGGGGAATAATGGGCGCGAGGTTGGGGGGGGGGGGGATCTAGTTGCCCTCCAATCACTTTCGACTATTAAAAAGGGCACTAGCTCTTTGAATTTCCAATCAAATGAGCCCCTTTTGAATTTTCTACGACAGCCTTCTATAAAAACCTTATACACCCCCAGGGCATAACTTTAAACCCTTGCCCTGAGGGTTTTGGGGGAGTGTCCTCCTCAAAAACATATTTTCTATCTGGAAATCAACTACGCTTAACAAAATGGCTATCTCAAAATTTTGATTGGATCTGTTTGGGGGAATGATGGACGTGTGGGGGGGGGGGCTACTTGCCCTCCAATCACTTTCGACTATTAAAAAAGGCACTAGCCCTTTGAATTTCCAATCGAATGAGCCTGTTTTGGAGTTTCTACGACAACACATTCTATGAAAACCTTATAATTTAAAATATAACCCTTATAATTTAACACCCTTGCCCTGACGGTTGTGTTGAAGTGTCCTCCTCAAAAACAAATTTCTATCTGGCAATCAACTACGCTGAACAAAATGGCTATCTCAAAATTTTGATTGGATGTATTTGGGGGAATGATGGGCGTGTGGGGGGCCTAGTTGCCCTCCAATCACTGAAAAAAAATGGTTATCTAAAAATTTTCATTAGATGTGTTTGGGGAAAAGGTGGCCGTAAGAGGGGGGGGGGGTTAGTTTCCCTCAAATCACTTTCGACTATTAAAAAAGGTACTATTCCTTTGAATTTCAAATCGAATGAGCCCTTTTTCAAGTTTCTACGACAAAGATTTCAATAAAAACCTTATATGCCCCCAGGGCATAACTTATAATCCTTGCCCTGAGGGTTGTGGGGGAGTGTCCTCCTCAAAAAACATATTTTCTTTCTGGAAAACAACCTCGCTGAACAAAATGGCTGTCTAAAAATTTTGATTGGATGTGTTTGAGGGAATGATGGGCGCGTGAGGGGGGCTAGTTGCCCTCCAATCACTTTCGACTATTAAAAAGGGCACTAGCCCTTTGAATTTGCAATCGAATGAGCCTGTTTTGAAGTTTCTACGACAACGCCTTCTATAAAAACATTATATGCCCCCAGGGCATAACTTAAAAACCCTTGGCCTGAGGGTTGTGGGGGGAGTGTCCTCCTCAAAACATATTTTCTATCTGGAAATCAACTACGCTGAAACAAAATCGCTATTCAAAATTTTGGTTGGATGTGTTTGGGGGAATGATGGGCGTTGGGGGGGGAGGGGCTAGTTGCCCTCCAATCACTTTAAACTATTGAAAAGGGTACCAGCCCTTTGAATTTCCAGTCGAATGAGCCTGTTTTGAAGTTTCTATGACAACGCCTTCTATAAAAAACCTTATATGCCCCCAGGGCATAACTTAAAACCCTTGCCCTGAGGTTTGTGGGGGAGTGTACTCCTCAAAAACATATTTTCTATCTGGAAATCAACTACGCTGAACAAAATGGCTATCTCAAAATTTTGATTGGATGTATTTGGTGGAATGATGGGCGTGGGGGGGGGGGGTGGCTAGTTGCCCTCCAATCACTTTCGACTATTAAAAAGGGTACTAGCCCTTTGAATTTCCAATCAAATGAGCCTGTTTTGAAGTATCTACGACAACGCCTTCTATAAGAACCTTATATGCCCCCAGGGCATAACGTAAAACCCTTGCCCTGAGGGTGCTGGGGGAGTGTCCTCCTCAAAAACATATTTTCTATTCGGAAATCAACTACGCTGAACAAAATGGCTATCTCAAAATTTTGATTGGATGTGTTTAGGGAATGATGGGCGGGCGTGGCGGGGGGGGGGGGGCTAGCTGCCCTCCAATCACTTTCGACTATTAAAAAGGGCATCAGCCACTCCCATTTCCAATCGAATGAGCCCTTTTCGAAGTTTATACGACAACTCCTTCGATACGAAGTGCCCCGGGTATGGAGCAAAAAAAAAAAACGAAAAACAACACATTGTGCCCACATCGTTCTTTACTTAGGCAGCGCTAGTGCGCTGCCTGTGATTACGACCTGGAACTAACTTGTGTTTTATGCGTGTTGTTTTGTCACATGTGTTTTGTGTTGCGTTAGTATGTATTGTTTTATCTCTTGTACTATGTGTTTTCTATGGTATATTGTATGCTCTATTTGGCCACTGAACGAATTTGACCAAGTTAAAAATAACGTTTGTCACGAAAGTATAGTTTCTCTTGCGTAGGAATTTCAGATTTATTTTTTTAAGCCAAAGTCAAATTTCGAGTTCGGAAGCGCAAGGGTGTCATTAGAGGGGGCATTTGTTTCTCACTAAATCCTCCCCTATATTCTAAAAAAGCCTTTTTAGTGGTATTTTTATTGAAGAATGCCTGTTTTTTTTATTTTCTTTGACAAAATTAAGAAACTACAAAATTGCTTCCCTCTTAATTTGAAAAATACATTTGGCTTCCTCTCCCCAAAATCTCTGTCCATGTTGCCACTGTGCCACCAAATGCCACTATGTGATCTAGGAATAAGAGAAAACAAACAATTGCATGTGAAATATGTGCCAACCTCCAAAGTACTTGAGGGCAAGAGCATACTACGAGATGCTGTTCTAGGGACTTGTGTCTCCTTGAACCAAAAGGGTTAAGTAGCTTGAATGACTTAATAACACTTAAGATATACTTGATTTTAACATATCTGCATCTTCTTCAATGCATAACCATGAGCTTAGCAGTAGTGGGGAGGGAGGCTTAGGAGCAAAAAAGTAGGATAAGAGGTACCAAGTGATGTACGCTGACAATTTTTCTACAATACTTTTCTTCCTTTTGGGGTCAAAGCTGTATTTCAGTTACCCGTAGGTTCTTCGTTCAACCATAAGCAGGGTCGCAAAAAAAAACACTTTTAGTCACCTTTTGACATTTTTTGCCTTGGGTGAAACCAGGACACTCAAAGGTCTAAAAACGTTATTTCTGAAAAAATTGCACCTTTTTTTCAAGTCTTCTTTAATTCTAATTTTCTCTTTTTATTGCATGAAACTCTGCATGTACTTTTTGGGTTTGCTATTCTCTGATTAGTTACATTTTTTCCCCATTCCTAAGATGTTCTCATTTTCTTTGCTTTTCGTAAGATGGCAATCCTATAAAAAATCCCCTCTTGAAGAAACATGTGACTGGACAGCTGGAAAAAAGTAAGCGAGCATCTAGATCTAGAGGTCTTGTATTTAAGTTTGAGTCAAGCCTACCCACCAGTTTTCTGGAGGGACACTAAAAGTATCCCTATTTGGCTCATTTATTACACCTCAATCCCAAATAGATTTGGAAATCGTGACCACAAGCTTTTTGATTGTCAAGCTTCCAACTCTGACGATAAGCATGTTGCAGCATTTGAAAACTTTGACTAAGGACCTAACTTTCAGCTTAAGTCAAGGTCAGCCGCCAGTTTCCTGGAAACAAACACAAGAGTGTCCCTATTAGACTCATTTCTGCACTTCAATTCCAAAAAGATTTGAGAATCCTGATCACAAGTGTTTTGAACGTCAAACTTCCAACCCTGACGAGAGGCATGTTGCAGCATTTGAAAACTCTCGACGAAGCAACTAAACTTTGAGTGTGAGTCAATCCCAGCTGCCGGTTTCCTGGAGAAACACAAAAGTGTCCCTATTTAGCTCATTTCTACACTTCAATCCCAAAAAGATTTGGCAATCGTGACCACAAGCTTTTTGGTTGTCAAGCTTCCAATTCTGACGATAAGCATGTTGCACAATTTGAAAACTTTGACTAAGGACCTAAACTTTGAGCTTAAGTCAAGGTCAACCGCCAGTTTCCTGGAAACAAACACAAAAGTGTCCCAATTTGACTCATTTCTGCACTTAAATTCCAAAAAGATTTGACAATCCTGATTACAAGTGTTTTTAACGTCAAACTTCCAATCCTGACGAGAACCGTGTTGCAGTATTTGAAAACCTCGACAAAGCAACTAAACTCTGAGTTTGAGTCAATCCCAGCTGCAAGTTTCCTGGAGAAGCACAAAAGTGTCCCTATTTAGCTGATTTTTACACTTGATCCTAAAGAAATTTGGCATTCTTGACCACAAGCTTATTGACCGTCAAGCTTCAAATAATGACGATAAGTATTTTGTAGGATTTGGAAACTTCGACTAAGGAACTAAACTTGAGTTTGAGCCAAGCCCAGTCACCAGTTTCCAGGAGGAACACAAAAGTGTCCCTATTTAGCTCATTTCCACACTCCGAAGCCTGTTGGCAGTTAAGCTTCCGACCCAGATGAAAGCTTAATTTGAATGCAGCATATTGGAGCATTTGAAAACCTCAACTAAGGTTCGAATAAGATAAGTCATTCAAATACAAAGTGTAATTATCATGGAAAATCAATTTCATGTTCAGGTAATAGATATTCTGGTCAGGTAATAAATATTCTTACGTAATAAAGCTCAGGTAATAAATATTCTGGGTACCTATCCAGAGTTTAGGGATATAGGAGAAATACAAATACGATATGCTAAAAATATATCGTTTGAACCAGGCTTGGATGTTTAACTTCATTTTTTTTTTCTTGTTTTCCAAAATACGCTAAATTTCATTTTTCCACTGCCAGAAATTAGTTAACATTCAAGATTTGAAATTAATTTTGTATTCGTCCTAACTTTAACACCCGAACGAATCTTTCTTGTACCAACAACTAATGTTTGATGGTCTGAAACTCTGAAATGCGATCCTTGGCAGCACAATAGCGCTGTCTAAGTAAAGAGCGGAATAGGCAAAATGTATTATTTGTTTATTTTGTCCTTTTCTTTATTTTTACTTTTGTTTCACTAAAGCAATTAGTATGGAAGGAGATGCCGTAGAAACTTCAAAAGGGACTCATTCAATTGAATTTGGAATTTCTAGCACCTTTTTAAGAGCCAAGAGTGATTGGAGGGAACCAGACCCCCACCACACACCTTTTCCCCCTAGAGACATACAGCCAAATTTTGAGAGAACTATCTTGTTCATTATATCTGAAAGGTCAGATAACTGTGACATCTTAGCATATTTAATACGGCTTAGCGTATTAAGTTGAAAGTTCCTAGACATGTTGAGGGGATGTTCAACTGACCAAAAGGCATTATGTACATACTACTTACTGCTACTACTGTTAGCAGTAGTAATTCTACTACCAATGCAACTACTACTACAACAACCATTATGGCTCTTACCACTACTAATGCTTAGGGTATGAAAGTGAAAATTTCAGGAAATATTGAGGGGAAAGATGAAGTAAATCAAAACGCTCTCTGCGCATCCAGGTTGTAAAAGGCGTGTCTCAGGAGTTTCTTAGGGTATTAAGTTGGAACTTTCAAGGAATGATGAAGGGGATGATCAATTGACAAAAAAGCAATATGTGCATACTAGTGCTGCTACTATCAATACTTCTTCTAATATTACTACAACTGCTACTTTTATTGTGACTACTACTTAGGCTAGGGTATTTAGGTAAAACCTTAAGGGATTGTCAAGTTGGGTGATGAACTGAATCGAAGCACACTTTGTCGTTGTAGGTTATTATGAGGGCGCAACAGCTGTATTCCAGGAACAGCTTAGAGTATTAAGTTGAAACTTTTAGTACAGTTTGAGGGGGATGTCAAACCAACCAAAAGGTACTATATGCAAAGGATTACTACCGTTTTCTACCGCTACTAATAATACTACTACTAGGCGTAAGGGTATTAAAAAAAATCCGGAAATTTTATGGAGGGTGTAGAATTAAATTGAACGACGATTTGTGTATGGAGGCTATCAAAAGGGCGTATCAGCAGCGTCTAATTGACGGCCTAGAGCAAAACTGACAGGGAATGGTTAAGGCAGTGTTGAACTGAATGAAAGCACACTATGCAAACGGGAGTTATCGAATGGGTGAATTAGCAATATCCCAGCAACGTCTTAGGGTAATAAGCTGAAAGTTCCAGGGATATCAGTACTAATACAACTTTTGCCGCTACTTCTACTGCTACTATTACTGCTAATATTGACCTTAGTCAAAATATTTAAGCGCATCCGAGTTGTCAAAATCGACCAGGTTGCAAAATATCCAGGCGCAATATCTTTGGACTGGGATAAGGTACAAATTAGAAAGTTTCATGGTAAGTTTATGTTGCCTTACAACTAAATCAAAGGGCACTCTATGCATGCTGGTTGTCCACAAGACGTCTCATTAATACCTTAAGAACGACTGAGAGTATTTAAGTGAAACTTTCAGAGTTACCACAATTACTAATTCAGCTCTTACTATTGAATTAAATCAAACAGAATAGGTGCTTTTAAGCTGTCAAAATATCATGTTTAGGAACAGAACCATCATCATCATCATCATTTTATTTATAACCCGTCACAAAAACTGGGTAGGGCCCAGAAAAAAATACGGTAAAAATCAAGAAAAACAAAAAGAAACGACGGGAATAAAAACATACTTTGACAACTACGAACAAGGGACAAACAGAAAGGACCAAATATGTGAAGACTTCTGGAATTCAGTAGAGAAATCACAGATACGCTTCTCAATAACCCAAGCTAGGCTTACCAACCGATACTTTCTCTGCAGAAAAGAGTTACTTGTCCATGTTGGCAGTTCCATTAAATACTTTGTAAATTTAAAATAAAGGTGATGAACTCGCTTACTCCTCACACAGTCAAAAAAAGACCAAGCTTGAGAAAGAGCAAGTGAGCGAGGAACTGTTAGATTATTCCATAATTGAAGACGGTGAATTCTATTCAGATACGAAACGTCTGAAGTCAGGGATGCAAACGCCGCCCAAATCTTACTAGTATAACTTTCAGTGGCAGGTTCTCAGTTTCTTCCAGATTTGCGCTAATAGGTATACCAGGCAAGTAAGGTTGCTAGCAGAAGGAACTTCAGAGCCAGATACAATTATCGAACTTCTATTTCCTTTATAGTTAAAAGATAAAAACAACTGTTTTATTAGTATTTAAACTAAAATCAATGTGCTCATACTCTTCTTGCAGATGTTCATAAGTCAAAAAGAATCCTTGGAAAGTGTAGGATCCATTTTAGGTCTGTTCATACCTAAATACCAGGATTTTCTATAATTTTTTCCTGGTTTTCAGGAAACATCCTGTCATGGATTGGCTGGTTGTTAAAAGAAATTAAAGGTTAGTTTCTTGCGGAAATAGTTTCAACAGTGTTTTCGAAACGAACCGTGAAAAAACAATATATGGAAAGTAATTTGGTGAATTTGATAATGCTTTTCGCACTAAAAATTCAAAGAGGGTGCAGAAACCGCAGATAAATCATTTAAAGAAATTTCTTTAGTTTTCTATTGTACAATATTTCATATCTATCTCCATACATTAGTCTAATTGTTTATATTGTATATGCCGCTAGCCAGACTAGCCAAGGGTGGCTTCAATCTGTCTTTGTTACATTGGAATTTGTTATGTATCCTTTTCTTTTATTGTTTTCTGAAGCAAAATAATAAATTTAATATTTGTACTTTATGTGATATACTACTACTACTACTACTAACAAAACTCACCGCGGCGCCAAGCCGCCTGAGGCCAACACAGCTACGCACGATCCTCCTCCACCCCAATCTATTCAAAGCCTCCCTTTTTATACCCGCCCATGAAGTTCCCATTTCCTGTAAATCTTTCTTTATGACGTCCTCCCACCCCAGACGGGAACGACCTGCTTTCCGTTTAGCCCTAGATGGTTGACCGAAAAGAACAATCTTCGGCAATCTGTCATCCTTCATCCGCACAACGTGCCCTAACCACCTCAACCTTTCTTTCATTATAGCCCTAGAGAGCGGTATTGAACCACATTTTTCGTATAACCTATTGTTTGAAATACGGTCAGTCAGCCGGGGTACCCAGAACAATCCTTAAGCAATTTCTCTGGAAAACATCTAGCGAATCTTCATCCGCTTTTCGGAGCGTCCATGCATCAGAGCCATATTTGACCACTGTCATCACTGTAGCTTCTAATATTCTAATCTTGGTTAGCAGACTTATCTTCCTATTCTTCCAGACTTTTTTTTAACTGTAAAAAAAAAAAAACCCTGAGCCTTGGCTATTCTACTTTTAACATCTTCACTGCTCCCACCATCTTTACTAATAATACTACCAAGGTAAGTGAAGCTGCCCACCTGATCAATCTTTTCATTACCCAACGTCACCTTTTCATCTTCACTTATTCCTAGCCTTAGTGACTTAGTCTTCTCAACATTAATTTTCAAACCAATTCTAGCACCCTGAACTCGCAAAACCTCTAAAACTTCATTCATTTTGCTCACACTTCATCTAGGATGCTGAAATCCTCAGCATAATCCAAGTCCAGGAGACTTTTTCCTCCCCATTTGATTCCGTGGTCTCCCATTGCCTTTCCTGTGCTCCTTAAAACAAAGTCCATCAAAATAATCCATATAAAGGGGGATAGAACACAGCCCTGCTTAACTCCTGATTTAATACAAAACCAGCTGCTAACCTCATTTCCTACCTTAACCGCAGCAGTGTTATTCTCGTACATAGCACTAATCACTTTAATGTATTTGTCTGGTATACCATACAAGGATAAAACCTTTACTAAAGCTCTTCTATCAACAGAATCGAACGCTTGCTCGTAATCTATAAAAACTGAGGACCAAAGGTGTTTGAAAACTCAGGCACTTCTCAATTATTAGCCTAAGAGTGAAAATTTGGTCGACACATCCTCTACCTTTTCTAAAACCGCACTGCTCTTCTCTTAAAAACTTTGTCTACGGCATCTCTCAGTCTAAAAAGTATCATATTACTAAGTAATTTACTACCTACAGAGACCAGACTAATGCCTCGATAATTAACATACTCACTTTTATCACCTTTCTTATAAAGTGGCTTAATTAAGGTTTTCCTAAAATCGTTAGGTACTTCCCCTTTTTCAAAAATCATATTCATAATCTTCAATAACTTATTTCTAACCTCAGAGCCACCAAATTTTTGAAATAAATTTTTGGAAAGGATAAATATGGCAAAACAAGAGGTAAATATAGAACAGTTCTCATAAATGACCTACGAATAAAGTGAGAATACTACTCGATGCCTTTTTTATATGTTCTTTCCAAATATAATAATTGTTTTTGTACTTATACGTTATATAGCACACACACTCGAGAACTTGTATCGCGAACATGAGACAATACCCGGTTTTTCAGGGTGTTTATACTAAACAATTGGCTTGGGTCGGTGGGAAACTACATTTAGCTATATTTCAATTAAATATTTAGTTAGTATTTTGGTTAGGTTAAGTTAGGTACGTATTTAATATAATGTGGTCTGGGCGGCCCCCCTTCCATAATTCTTTGTTGTAGTTCTCGTAATTTTGTTACTAGAGTATTGTATTTTCATCCTATTTTGTTTTATTTCATTAGCATTCACCAAACTTCACTTCTCGAGTGTGTATTATATAACACATAAGTACCCTTGATTTTGTCGCAAATTTGATTTTAACCTAACATAACCTTTCTAACCTTACCCAAATAAATTGCTCATATTATGAGTTTACCATATGGTTATTGATTCTTTTTGTCTCGGTCGATTCAATTTATGGGTAAACTGGTTTTAACAAGAGTGACGCTAACTGAGATATATAAGCCGTATCTAAAATAAGAGAAAAGGTATCATCTTTGAGGGCCCTGTCTTTGAATTTGCGACAAAAAACGATTAGAATTTTCGGAAAGAGCATAAAAAAAAGGCAGCGAGTGTTATGTTTACTTTATTCATTGGTCAAAACTAATAATTTTTCACCTACCTATAATTAGCTATTCCATGATACATACACTTTTTTTTCCAATACCTATGTGGTAACAAGATGTTAGTGTTAGCCTATATTTACTAATTACTTCAATAAATTTATTTCGATAAATGAATTTACTATATTTACTAATTAGTCTATATTTACTCACCCAATCATCAGATTTTTACTGCCAATAAATGACTGTGTTTTCCTTTTGCTGCATCAATAGAGAAAGTTATGGTGGTCCTTGTTAAATGTTCAGAACACACCCAAGAAGTGAATTTAGGTTAATCCTAATGAAATATAATATTTTATTAATAAAATTATGGAAAACTACCAAAAAAAATTATGGAAATAAACCTAACCAAAATACCAACTCTATATATTAAATATTTAATTAAAATATACCTATATCGTACTTTTTCCACTGAGACTAAGCTATTTGTCTCCGTATACAGATAGCTAAACCGGTCTTGTCGGATCTTGCAGATCAAAATTTTTTGAGTGTGTTCTGTATAATTAACAAGTAACGCTACGATTTCTAGAGCTACCTGATGATGTATTGTTTCGCCAATTTTTTGCAGATTTTTAAGACAGCTTTTTTGTTTGTAACATTAGAGGGCGTTTGTAAAAAACAAAATTGAAAATTCAAGATCTTCCTTATTAAAAATTGAAGTCCCGATATTTTTTTAATTTTATAAAACGTATATGGTTGTATAAGTTTTCATTTAATCAATTTAAAGAATTAGTTTTCATTTTTAGTGTTCTTGGTACTTAAATGAAATTTTCTGAGAAAAGTTTTAAGTACAAGTTTTCCTTAGGGTGACATTCCCAGGGCCAAATATTTTTTTTTATTAAAGCTAAAGTATCTCTGTAAGTGATAATTAATCAGTATTTTTTATTTTGAAGAATTATTTTAAGTTGAAATCCAGTCTGCAAAACGTGAGATAGCTAGGTAAAATCATAGCATGTTAAGTAGGCTAGTTGACTTTCGAGTTGTGGGCCTACTGGAGAGAAAATTCTGGTTTCCATACTCTCCCTTCATTTTAAAGTACCTGAAAACCAGCAATTTTGGCTCGAACAATTTCACCAAACTCTAGATGGCATTGGTGTCTGTGTTTCAATTTTAGTTGTTCTTGTTTCCCTTCGTTCAATACAACCTGTATACTATTTTCAGATTTGGTAAGAGAGCGAGCTTACTGCAAAAGTTGAGGATCCCGTACAATGTTGTAAGTCAATTTTCCTTCCATTTTTCATTATCTATTTTGTCACTTCTTACAGCGTTCTTCTTTTTCCTTTCTGCTCTCTTGGTTTTACCTCACTGCATTAATCCACTTTTTCTTGCGTTTTAGTTCGTTTGCCAAAAGTTATCATAATTGTTAAACCTTTGAAATTTATGACCTTACTCCGACATATAATCTGTAGTCCACCTCAATCTTTGATTTTCAAAATTGAAGCAAAATTAAATGAAATATCCTTATAATTCAACTCGCACTGATCACTTGAAGAACCGTTTTGTCAGTACTTCACCTCCACTTAGAAGAGTATCTCAGTGGAGGTTATCCCTTAAAACCCATCTAGTGATTCCTTTGAAAGGAAGTTTAATAGACATAAACTTTAGGGAAGTAGCCTAGGTGAATGGTTGACTTGTGGCATACTAGGGTATAAGTTTTGAGCATCCTGGCACCACGAAAAAAGCCAAAAAATAAAATTAATGATAACACCTGCACTCGAGCTTGTGAGGCTTCTTGACAGAACAAGGCCGTACCCAGGATTTTTTTTTGGAGGGGTTTTACTCAATTTTTTTTTTTTTTTTTGGGGGGGGGGGGTACACAAAAAAAAAACACATACAAAATTTGTTAATGTCCATTTTTGTTACGTTTTTACGAGTCAGACAAACATTTCGGGGGGGGGGGGGGTTGAAACCCCCTAACCCCCCCTTGGATACGGCCTTGGGACAGAGGGTAATTTTGATTTCCTTCCTCCCCAGATCATCTTCTCTATTTACCTGAATGTAAACAAAAAGTTAAACACTGGTAGCATAAAGATATGCTTTTGATGCATTAGGCACTTGTCTCTTTCCCCACTGTGTACCAACCACCCGATACTCCTCTATAATTGCTGATGCAATATTTCCCCCCGAACATTTCCATCTTGACGGAAAAATTCCTCCCCCCATCTGGAAATCTGCCTGAAAAATTTCTCCTCAGTATACTATAATTAGAAAAAAAAAAAGACTTGTTTTTTTTTATTTCTGATCTTTTTTCAGGTGGGAATCCCTCCTATGCGGAAAAAATTTCTAAAACCCTCCCCCCCCCCCCAAAAAAAAATAAAAGTTTCTCCCGCGGAAAATTTAAACATGGAAAATTTCTCCCGGTTATAGTTTCTCCATGGAACAATTTTCCCGGTAGTAATTCCCCCATGGATAATCCCTTCTCCCCATGGAAAAATCCTCCAGAGGATTCAAACTCAGTTGAAAATTTTCCCCGGACAATTCCCCCAGAACATCCCCACACATAAAATGGAGTCACCAAAGAAAAAGGAGTCACCTATAACGAGCTATGTACATCAATTATGACAAATTTCCCCCCATGTAAAATTTGCTCTGGAAAGTTCACTCCCCTGAAACTTTCCCTCTAACGAAAAGTTTTCCACGTAGAAAATGCCCCTCCCTCACAAAAAAAAAAACCTTCAAAAAATATTTCTATACTTCCCAATAACCAATACTATATCTAAACAATGGGCAACGTTCATAGCTTGTAGCTCTTTCCCTCGGAGAGGGGGGAGGTCAAGACATCCTCAAAGACATAGTTATCATATCTTTTGACTATGCTGAACAAGATAGCAATCTCAAAATTTTGGTCGGACGACTTGGGGGGAAGAGGGCATGGGAGGGGGGATAGTTGCCCACCAGCATTTTTGGTCACCTTAAAAGAGCACTAGAGCTTTTGATTTCCGATCAAATGAGCCCTCACTCGATCTTCTAGGATCACTGGTTCAATACGATCACCCCTGGCAAAAAAAAAAATTTAAAAAACGCATCCGTTATCTTTCTTCTGGCAAAAAATACAAAATTCCGCATTTTGCTGAATCTGATGGTTTGATTTTCATTAAAATTCCTTGCCTTTTAGGGGTTGTTCCTCCCTTTTGCGAAAATCAGGCAAGTTTTCTCAGGCTCATAGCTTTTGATGAGTAACACTAAACTTGATGAATCTTATACATACAGAATCAGCAAAAAAGCTAATTCTTTTGATGTATCTATTGATATTGAAACTCCGTTTTTTAGAGTTTTGTTACTATTTACCCACGTTTCTCCTTACATACAGTTCATTACCACGAACTGTTTGAATCTTATCTTTATTCAGACTTTACTTAATATTACATCAGTATCATTAGACCGAGTGTTAGTTTTGCAGCTATTTCCTTTTTTTCTTTTCTTTCTTTTTTCCTCTTTTTTCTTGTTTTGAAGAAAATTATGGAACCGGAGTTGGCTATACCATTCATATAGAAGCATTAACAACATCTATGATCTCTTTATTAATTTCACAGAGATATCGTACAAATAATACATAGTAACAGAAGTACATAAAAAATATATTAGTAATATACTTACCATATTCTAAAATAGTTATTCTAGTTCATTGTTTTATTATTCTACTCTGTCTTTCTAAGCGGAAAATTCGTGTTCCAAAGTCCTGCAGCTTTTTGTAATATGAATATTAGGGGATTCATATTCCAAATCTACCTACTTATATGAATTAAGTATTTTTATTGTGTCATGCACCAGAAGTTTTTTGCGGGGGCTAACCCCCCGCTTTCGCAGCCTTTAAATAACAAAAAAGTTTTTTAAACTGAAAGTAAGGAGCGACATTAAAACTTAAAACGAACAGAAATTATTCCGTATATGAAAGGGGCTGTGCCCTCCTCAACGCCTTGCTCTTTACGCTAAAGTTTGACTTTCTCACAATTCTTTTTTTTAAACGATAAAAAACTTTAGCGTAAAGAGTGAGGCGTTGAGGAGGGCACAGCCCCTTTCATATACGGAATAATTTCTGTTCGTTTTAAGTTTTAATGTCGCTCCTTACTTTCAGTTTAAAAAACTTTTTTTTTATTTAAAGGCTGCGAAAGCGGGGGGCTTGGGGGCGCGGCCCCCCCAACTGTACCTCCTAATCCCTGTACGTTTTAAAGTTTGAACTTGTGACTCAGCCTCTTTAACTCTTTAGAAAACGTAGTTTTTTTTCAAATAATTTCTGCACATTTTTGTACTGTTTATTACTTATTATTGCTTGACTAACTGTTAGCTGATCGTGTAAGGAGTTAAAGTTGGGGGGCTGCCGCCCCCCAAACCCCTCGCTCTTCAAGATTCTTGTGTTAAGGCTTTTAATTCCTGGATACTCAAATCAAATGCACAGTAAGATTTTCTTTTTTCAAGTTGTCTTCGAGCATGCGGGTATACGGCATGTTATCAAAGCAGTGGAGACTTACCTGTAACCTGAAGGCCGACTGTGGTATTCTTCTGGAGACGCCTGTTGAGCCGAAGGATTTAATAGATTGGATTTAAAAAAGAAACTGTGTTTCTTTTTTAAACTTTAAATTCAATATATAAAAAAAATTTCCTCTGACGGGGAATCGAACCCGGGTCTTCCACCTGACAGTCAGGAGTAGCGACCACTGTACCACAGAGACAATTGTTAAATTATTTTTAGTCTATGGAATCTATTTTTGACGCAAGCAAATCCCCACAAAGCTTGATATTTGGTTTTTGGAAAACAGGGAAGGAGTGATCAGATTGAGCTGAAATTTCGAGGATAAGCTCCCAAGCCCCTGGAAAGCTTATCCTCTAAATTTCAGCCCAATCTGACAACGTTAAAGGGGGACTGTGGTGGGAAAATTTAACATGGGCTCTTATAGGAAAACGAGGTTTTTCGTAAATATAAATTCGGGGGATAATTTTTTTGGTCTGAAAATATCAAAAGGCCCTAACAGGTCAAATTCCGCTTCGAATGAGTCCTCATTCACACCGGATCCGTTGCCAACTGTGGCCTGTAGGCGTGGCTAATAAAAAAAAAAGAGAAATGAACATTAAGTGCCTATATCTGTTTTTTTTTTTCGAAAACAGGGAAGGAATGATCGGATTGAGCTGAAATTTCGAGGATAAGCTTTCAGGCCCCAGGAAAGCTTATCCTCTAAATTTCAACCCAATCGGACAACGTTAAAGGGGGGCTGTGGTGGGAAAATTTAACATGGGCTCTTATAGGAAAACGAGGTTTTTTGTAAATGTAAATTCGGGGGATAATTTTTTCGGTCTGAAAATATCAAAAGGCCCTAACAGGTCGAATTCCGCTTCGAATGAGTCCTCATTCACCCGGATCCGTAGCCAACTGTGGCCTGTAGGCGTGGCTAATAAAAAAAAAAGAGAAATGAACATTAAGTGCCTATATCTTTTTTTTCGAAAACAGGGAAGGAGTGATCGGATTGAGCTGAAATTTCGAGGATAAGCTCCCGGGCCCTAGAAAAGCTTAACCTCTGAATTTCAGCCCGATCAGACAACGTTAAAGGGGGGCTGTGGTGGGAGGGTCGAAAATTCCGGCCCAGTTTACCCCATGAAGATAAAGTCGGAGGAGGATGAAATTTTGCACGTTTCTTAGTTTGAGCTTGGGCTACAAAATGCGATCACCGTCGTCTCTCTGCGACCTCTAGGACCGGAAATCGCTTAACATTGTGGTGGGTCGCCTCTTTAAAGAGGCACAAGTGTGCCTCCTTGAAAGTGGAAACATACCCGTTGTGAAACAATATCAATAGATACATCAAAAGAATTAGCTTTTTTGCTGATTCTGTATGTATAAGATTCATCAAGTTTAGTGTTACTCATCAAAAGCTATGAGCCTGATATAAAACTTGCCTGATTTTCGCAAAAGGGAGGGAACACCCCCAAAAAGGCAAGGAATTTTAATGAAAATCAAACCATCAGATTCATACATACCCAATTTTATACATACCCAAAGAGAAACATTTATACCAACAGAGAGATTACTTGTAAAAAACTGCTAACAACAAAATTTTTCTCTCATGAAACGCTATAAAAAAAAGGTAAACAGGGTGTGAATAATGTACGTTCATCGTGAAAAACGAATGGGTACGTTGCAAGTTTCGAGCAGCATTGCCAACGCTTCGAAATCAATTGTACCAATTTTCCGACTAAAATTGTACCGCAAGATTTCTGATAAAATAAAACTTGAACACATATCAAAATAAGCAAGAAGGAAATACTACAAAAATATACCGGAAATTTGTATTGTTCCAAAAAAAAAAACAAAAGTTCCGTATTGTACCGAAACCTCCAAGTTGTACCAAAAAAACGATACAATTGAACTGCGTTGGCAACGCTGGTTTTAAGCTTAATATTGTTTTTATAAAAAATCAGATTTGAAAAAGAAGGGGCTATTTTTCTGTCCAGAAGTAAGGTAGAATGTGACTGGCTTACGAAATTAAGTCACAAAAATAGACCAACGGAACTGAAGTACACTTTTTGACAAGGAAATGTAGTAGAGTGATTTCACTTTTTATCTTTGATATCCTATATACTTGGTTTGAGATATTTCTTTCTTTTCTTTAGACTATAAGTTTCAATAAAAGCTCAACAAGGAATAATGTAAAAAAGGAATTTATTATTCACGCCTAGGAACAAAATTTAAACTGGTTTGGCTAAAGGGATTAAAATAGTTTGTTCTGATTTAAAAGTTCACGCGCTGAAAGCAAAATGGTAAACTTAAAATTTGTGCAACAGTTTTTGTTTTATTCTAAAAAATATATTCTCAGGAAAAAAATTATTTTTTTAGGAAGAAACTGTCTCAAAATAAGCCACGGATTTAACAAAAAAATCCGAAATATCGTTCTGCAAAAAGTATGAGGCGAAACTGAATTAGAGAACACTTTTAAACACACTTATTTTTTTACATCAACGCTAATAACGTAAAAGTGCAAAGGGGAACCACCCCCGTCCATTGCATTTCCTGGCTGAAGGGCCAGGAAATGGAGATCAGCACCGCCGGTTTGGACCTTAAGGATGTAGTGCTGTCATACTTACTTATACTTACTAATAACCAAAAATTCACAAACAAATATTGTTATTACACTGAAAAACTAGATAGTCTTGAAGTTTCCAATCATTCATTTCACAATAACTAGGATCAATAGAATAATGTTTTCAGTTTTTTTTTTTTAATTTAATATGCAAAACATAATTCTAAAAAGACCTAAAATTTGAAGAAAGGGTTTTTCTCACAGAAAAAAGTGGGCAGTAGAAAAATTCTGTCTAAATATTTAGATTTACCGTAAAAAGTTGTTTCCAAAACAGAAAGAAAAATATACGGGCCTAACACAGCGTGTAATTGCGTTAGAGAGTTGATAATCCAGCCTAAAACTCTGCTAAATGCATCTCCTAAAATACCGGAATTAAAAATTTTTGACCTGTATAAATTTACCCCTAGTACTATACTGCACTTCAAACGCATAAAGTACCATGGAGTGTAAAAATGAAATTGGATTGGTTGAATTGGATAAGTCGAAATTTACACAGCTGTATATCTTTAAAAATTTAGAAAATGGGAATTAAATTTCTAATCAAAAAGAACTTCATGTACAGCATTGTAACTGTTTGGTACTAATAGGCGCCAAATTAAAGAAGAGAGCGTGGGTTAAAATATGAGCAAAAAAATAAGCAAAAAACATATGGTACCATGGTACCAAACAGTTTAAGAGGGGGGGGGGGGTTGTTTGCTTTGAAGGTTTTGCTGTCTTTGTGAATCAACAGATTGTCAATGCTTGAATTTTAACAGATGTAGAGCATTTTCAAATTTAACTAGTTAGTTAAGATTATTTATTGTTACGGTTCAATGTGGCAACACTGACAAAAATATGGCAATGCCCTAGTATTTCATAATTTTGAAAACAACCAAAACAAAAATAGAAAAAGAGTTGTGGTTTTCAGATATGAATAGGCGTAAGATAGGTCCAGGGGCAAAACATGTTTTGATTTTGAGGCTCTTGGTACTCTGATAGATAAATATGTATCGTTAAATCAACGTAAATCCTACTATTTTGTCATAATTCGTCCTCTTTCTTTTCTAGGCGGAAGAAGAAGGCCTCTGGAGATGATTGATGACTTGCATTCAATTTTTTTGTTGATTAAATTACCGATAAACGTATATAAAGCTGAAAAATCTTTTGAAATCTTTTGCTCAGGATAGATGCTGGATGTTTGTCTTACTTATGTCTGGCTCTCTGAGTGCAATGAAAGCCATTATTGGTAAAGTTGCAACTTTCCCAGGTCTAAATCACCTGAGAGCCTTACAGGAAAACAAAGAAATTATCTAAGATGTCCTCTTCCTCAGCCCCTTGTTCTTTAAGTTAAAGCTTTGTAGTGCTTTTCAAATACTTCTTCCTCCAAGTCAACGACACAGTGGTGTGACTCTGTAAGGTCAGCCAGAGTCGACCCAGCTTTACATGGGTACCTGAAGAAATCTGGGGAAGATAAACAGGATGGGTGTGTGAAAACACAGGATGGTTGGCCCCCAGCCTCCATTGTACTTCCTGGTTGAAGGGCCAAGAAACAGAGATTAGCACCGTCGGTAGGGAATATAAAGTCCCATGCCGTATTCTTTACCTTTACCTTATTAAGGACCTGGGACAAAAAGTCAAGCTTCAGCGTAAGGACCATGGGACTGAAGACTAGGCAGCCACCTAATATACTAAACAATTTTTGTTTATTTTAAGTTTAATATCTCTCATTACTTTCATTTGGGAAGAAACACTGTTTTGCGAAATTATACAAGATTAAGAATGACTCAGAACAGCTAAAGTAAAAGACATGGAACAAGCGACAGCAAGAATTACATTGAATTGCAAAACTAAAATGTTGAAAAAACAAAATATGCGGTTAGAAAGATAAACAGAAAGGAGGGACTGAATTCACGCCAAAATTTCTCAATTCAATTGAAATTGCTGGTTTGCCACATGTGACTTTAAACTAAAGAGTAATACAATAATTATGCTAAATCATAGTCTATATTAGGTGTTTCAGGGAGTATATGCAATGAAACATGGCTGGTTCTTATTGAATTCTAAAAAACGTAATTAAAGCAAAATATAATTACCGGGGGTAAAACTGGAAAAAGAAGTCTTTTGGCCACTATGACGCCATGCGAAACCATACAAGTGGATGAATATCAGGAAAAAATGTCTGAGGTAATCAAACAGTTTGTTTGATTACAAAACAGTTCGAGGAGAGGTTTACGGGGGAGGATTTTTCCATGGGGGATTTTTCCTCGTTGGAAGGAACATTTCTATTAAGGGGGCGCCGAATTTCCCAGCATGGTTTAAAAAACGATCAGAAATTAAATAAAAAAAAGTTTTTTTTTCAACTGAAAGTAAGGAGCGCGACATTAAAACTTAAAAAGAACACAAATTATTGCATATATGAGGGGGTTCGGCCCCAAGTCAATACCTCGCTCTTTACGCTAAAGTTTTTTTTAGTACTTTCAAAAGAGCTATCTATTCTAACTAACCGGCCTTTGTGATTCAGGGGTTTGTGATTCGAACAAAATTCGAACTTTAGCGTAAAGGCCGAGGAATTGACTAGGGGTTGAACTCCCTTATATACGTAAAAAAAACATACCAATGTAGAATTTCGTTACGTAAATTAATTCGTAAGTTATGTCAGAAGAACATTTCGAGAAAGCCATTTAGCCCAAAAAAGTAAAATTAATATACAAATTTTGTTTTAATTATTCATGAAGGGTGAGCCAAAATCAAAGCTGCATTAATTCAAAAATATTCAGATATTAGATCAAAAAAAAAAGAAGTTTTTTTTAACTTAAAGTAAGGGGCTACATTAAAACTTAAAAAAACAAACAGAAATTATTCCGTATATGAAAGACAGTTCATAGACCAGGCTAGGTTCTTTTGTTAAATTTAAAACAGTGCCCTCTCCTTATGGAAGCCAATTTAGACGAGCCTCACAATCAGGGGCGTATCAAGCAGGGGGGGGGGGGGTTATACCAGGTTTCGAATTCTTCTGGTAGCCACACCTCTACCCCATCTGAAAAAATATCCAGGATACAGCCCTGCTCCCAAGCCACTTGTGCTGGATACTGTTGGGAGAGGGGACACGTCCAAAAAACAATTTAAATTATCTTAAGAAATTGCAGTTTGACCATTACATTGTAAAAGTTTCAATATTTAGGGGGGGAGTAATCTTCTCCAAAATCTGGAGATTTTTAATGGTTTCCATAGTAATGCATTTTTATCTGCTGTTTTGACGTACAAGCACTACCAATCCAACATAAGGGTCTCTCTTGCGTAAAAATTTAAGAAGTTTGAACTACTATTGCCAATTCACAAAATCCTGGAAGACATAGGGGGTATTTATATTTCAAAATCTAAGGGAAAAGGCAAATTTGCTATTTTCGATATTTTTTTCAACGAAGATACAAAAGAAGTATTTCTTAGTAACAAATACCAAGAAAGAGTGTTTTGAAATATAAGGGGAGGCGAAAATCAAAAGGCCCTAACACCCTCCCCTCAGTTGGTACCACTTTTAGGACTTGCGCAGAGGGAAATTCTGGGCCGATTTTTTCCCTCCAATTGTTAAAATCTTGATGGTTCTCCCATGGTAATACCATAATTCGTTGTTTTTCAGGAGACCTTGACAACCCTGGATCTAAAAAGGTTTTGACAGCCCTGAAGCCAAAAATAAGACATTATATACACACCTAAAGTTGTTTTTTTCAGTGATCGTCATTTCGAAGATAGCCCAAGTTTAAACTTCCTTTTATTGTACATTAGAAACGCGTATTCTAAAGGAAATAATTACTATGGATGAAAGATCTGTCGACTGAGGGAGGGGAACCTAACACCTCCTTCTTTTGAAAGACAAAAGTACATTGAAAAGCTGCAAGGTTTTTTGTGTTTAGAAAACTATTACAATCTTCTGGGGTTAAGATGAAAGAGTTCCCTTGGAATTGAGTAAAATCGAATGTTATTCTAGCTTGAACCCATGAAAATGTAATCCCCTCATAGCCAAAAGTAAAATTGAGGTGGGGAGGGAAACCTAAAATCTCACAATTTTAAGGGTCAAAAATTTGTTTATACTAGGTGCAAGGTTTTTCTTTGTTTAGAAGCTATGACGCTCTTTCAGGGACAAATCTAATGACCCTTACCCCCTTCCTCGGTAGAAAATATAATTATGATTGATCCTGTGGAAAAACCATACAAAAACTATCAATCGTTAAAGGGAGAGAATTGCTTATGTAAGCTCAAGTACTCCTGAAATAGGGTCTAAACCAAGAAACGGAGTGGAGTCAGATATTTTTCTAGCTTGGATCGTATGCCCCTCATAGCCAGAAGAAAAATTAACTTTACTCTCCTAGTTCAGAAGGTGGACTTCCTCAGGAGGATGGGCAAAAATTCTTATACGAACAGCAGACTATGATGGATAATATAGAAAGTGTGGTATTAACACCGGACCTCAAAAGGACCAGGAATAGTGATTCCTAGGATATAATACCTAAGCATGGGCGTAGGCAGCATATTGTCTAGGGGGGGGGGCAGTCAATAGGGTGATGGACGGCCTTTTATCAAATGCTTTTCCAACCATCTGCTTTTCAGCCATATCTAATGTAAATTTCAAGGTCTAGGGGGGGGGCAGCTGCACCCCTGACACCCATCCCTACACCCATGCACCTAAGCGCATACACAGGAATATAATTCGGGGGGGGGGCAGCAAAGAATGAAAAAATACAATCAGTAAAGTGTCTGGAAAATAATACGACCAGAAAAAAGCAGAAAAAACACACCATTTTCAAGGATCCAAGGTCCCCTGTAAAATATTTATTCTCATTTTCAAAGTTCATCTGTACCTCAAATCAGCTAGTTCATATTCCTTACGATTAATTATTTCCTTTTTTGTTTTAATAATGTCTCAAATGAGCTTCATGACCATTTAATAGGGTTATCTAATTTACATAGTTATTATCAAGAACAGGATTTTAAGTCAGTTTAGTACAAACTAAGCAGTGATCAACATGAACATCAGCAGCAATACTTATACTCTTTATAAAGTGTTTGTCAAACCTCAGATGCAGTGTAAAAATACCTGTTAAAGTATAATAGCCGGTTTTCTTGGCCTGGATATTGAGGAAGGCCATACAGCTTTAACGAAAGATGATGATGAAAGCAAAAAACAAACTAGGCCCTTTAACATATAGTGATAACGCCACTAAAGAGCCTTCTCAAAACATGTACATTAATTTATTGGCAGGGCTTTTTGGCCTGGATATTGAGGAAGGCCATACAGGTGTACCAAAAAATCCAAATGAAAACACAAAACAAGTGGACTCTTTAACACATAGTGAATCAAGTGAAAATACAACAGTAGAATCTTCTCTAAATGTTTATATTAGCTTAATTAGAGGAGTTTTTGGTCTGGATGTCAAAAAAGGCCATACAGGCATATTGAAAGATACTGATGAAAATAAAAAAGCGCATGGCCCCTACGATGTATACTGAAGCAAGTGGAAACACGACAGGAGAATCTTCTCGAAATATTTATCTTAGTTTAGTTAGAGGACTTTTTGGCCTGGATATCGAGGAAGGCCTAGCAGCTATACCAAAAAGTCCTTACGAGAACAAAAAAACAAATAGGCCCTTTAACGCATAGTGAGCCCCAGCAATTATGCTGAAGAGGGTTCAGCATTTATGAAGAACTTGAACACAGATGTGAAAGAACAAGACTTGGCTAAACCATCACCAAGTGAGCCAAATCACCAGCGTATTAAATTAAGAAGATTGAGGAAATTGAGAAGATTATGAGAAGATGTTTGAATTGGAGGTAAATCTGGATTTAAGGAAGCTGACTCTAGTTAGATGTGCGTTTTATTAATATTTACTAGAACAACAGATAAATCAAAACATTCATTTCAGACGAAATTTCCAACTGATTTTGTATTTTTATACAGTTTCTTACTAACAGATATTTTTCAGATAAATATAATTTATAGCTAGAAATATTTGGAACTTTTTTCGTTAGTTAATAAAGGCTATCCTATTTGTTTTGCAGGAACTTGAGCCCTTTTTTCACATGTAAGATTTCCAGTTCTGAAATTCTGATTTTTTTATTCAGTTTTGTTGCTGATCACTATTATTCAGAAGCACATTTTCTTATTTCAGATTTTGCTTAAGTTTTATTGGCAAAAACAAACGAGACTTTTGAGTAAATGCTACCACTATTTATTTCTTGAATACTACTTCTACTCACTGCTCCACCAAGCCGTACGAGGTCAAAACAGCTACGTACGCACCTATCCCAATCAATTTCTTGAATGATTCAATATAATTCTTTTTTATGTCGCAGAATAAAATTTTATAAGATAAATCGTGGGCCCCATTTTGGAATATGTTCCAAAGTTTTCACCTATTCCAATCTTTGTCATGACTTGGTTTTATATACAACAATGCATATAAAAAAGTTTTTGATGAGTTTTTTTTAAAGTTGCACAATTATCATAAAATTAATGAGAATTCAGAGATTTGATATGCCCCGTAACAGATTCAGTCATCCTGGATCTATGCTATACTGAATAATAAAAAAGGTTTTTTGCAAAAAAGTAATGAGTAACCTTAAAATTAAATCGAACAGAATTTATTTCATAAGTGAGAGGGGCAGTCCCCTCCCCAAGCCCCCAATCTTTACGCTAAAGCTTTATATTGCCTTAAAGAATACGTCTTATTGCAATTCAAGCATTGTTCCAGTTGTTCTTAAAGGATCAGGACAAGAAGTCGAACTTTTTACATGGACCGACACCACGTGGTATAACTGACTCTGAAACTGGAAAGATCAATATATAGTTTCCCAATTATTTTGAACCAATAGCAGCTTGGTCTTCTTCGGGTTAAAATTATAGTTTTGTGTCTCAGATTGGCCAATAACGTCACTTTTCCCCGGGGCATATGTTTTTGGCTACTTAAAAAGAGAGCTAGAACTTCAATTTCTGTCCGAATGAGTCTTCTGCAGATTTTCAAGGGCAATTGACTTGATACCATACCTCCTAAAGAGAAACATACTGTATATACAAATTAATGAGCATCTGTGATCTTCCTTCTCAAAAATAAATGCAAAATTCAATATTTTTTGCAGATAGATCCTACTAAGTTCTCTGATATGCTCAATATGATGGTGTAATTTTCATCAAAGCTGCTTGCCCTTTCTGGGAGAATTTTTTCCCCTTTTCAAAAATATTCAGTGTCTTCCTCAAAAACATAATTTCTATATGGAAATCAGCTACGCTGAACAAAATGGCTATCTCAAGATTGGATGTGTTTGGGGAAATAGTGGGCGTGGAAGGGTTGTTCGTTGCCTTTGTCACTTTTGACCTTTAAAAAGGGCACTAGAACTCTCGATTTCCAATCGAATGAGCCCCCTTCCATGTGAAGTGCCTCTGGAAAAATAATAATAATAATAAAACATTGAAGCCGCATGGCTTTTACTATAGGCAACGCTATAGCATTGCCTCTCATATTACGGGAATGATTATTATCAGAAGATAGTATCTGTAATCTCAGAATTCTATTATCCTTAATATCTCAGACGTAACTGTAATATAACAGATAGTGGAATTTGTACATCCAAATTGTCTAAAAGGCGTGTCTAACATATCTCCAAAATTTCTAGGGGTATTATTTTCAAACTTTCAGTTGCTGAAACTTTCATTAAATTTAAACTAAATCAAAAGACCCTATATTCATTCATATTGACAAAAGAGTACCTCAGGAGCAGCTAAGAGTATTAAGTTGAAACCTTAAGAGATGTTGAGCTAAATTCAAAGACACTACAAATGTCATCCAGGCTGTCAAAAGAGCATTTGTGCAATATGAGTTATTTCTAAGGATATTAAGCTGGAGCTTTATGGAATGCTGACGTAGAGACTGAATTAAATAAAAAGACACTATCTATATCCAGGTTGTAAAAAGAGTGTATCTGCAATATATCAGCAACGGCTAAGGTGTCAAGTTATAGCTTTCAGGGAAGGTTGAGTGGTTTTTGATCAATATCCAATAACTATGTGCATCCAAGATTTAAAAAGGGTATATATTCAATATCTCCGGAACGATTAAGGGTATTGAATTGAAGCTCCCAGGGAAGGTTGAGGAGGACGTTGAATTAAGCGAAAGATGAATTAAGACAATGACTTGACTTTATTTAAGATAATAAAAAAACATAAGCCATTCCAAATATAGCACACTATTCTAGAGATTTTTTTTTGCTAACGTTTAGCGATTATCTAAATAAACATTCCTAAGAACATCCTAAGCTAATAAATAAATTCAAAAGAAAGAAAATAAACATGCACTTTCTCCCACACACCCCCAGTGCAACAACCACCATTAAAATACAACCCCAGCCACCTCCATCCACTCCTCAAGAGACTGCCAATAGGTCGTATCTGTAATATCCCAGCTACGGTTAGGGGTATTAGTTAACTGTTTAAGTGACTCTGCTGAAATTTGAAGGAATATTGGATTGACATACCAAGTAGATTAAAAATTTAGACTTGGTGGGGGGTGGCAAAGGGCTTACAGAGGAGAAGAAATTTTTGAAGAAATGCTTTTCAATTAATTCTAAGTGTGAAATATTCTTTTGTGCATTTTGACCAGCTTGAAACTTCATTCTTAGATGACACCTCAATTAAAGTTTCATAGTCAAGGCAATTTTAACCACAAAAAAATTAGGTTACAATTTTTCTTGATATTCTGTTTTATTTTAGTAATGGAAAACCATAAACAAGTTGTAAGTTTGTTCATTTAAACAAACGAGCAGTTTAAACAAAACATAAAATCAGTGAGAATGTTAAAATAAAATAGTCCATCAATATTCGTCTACATTCAAGGTTACACCGTGAATGGGATTGGCAGCTTTAACTCCTGTATAAGGTAAAACATTAACCAATAAACAAAGTCAATTAAAAACTAACAAAAATTGACTAGTAAAAATTTTCCAAACCTTTCAAGAAAAGTAAAGAAGCTACGCTACATTAAACCAAAGACAGGCAGAAATACATTCAAAAATAAAATCCAGACTTAAAATGAATAGACATTACCCCAAACAGAAGTAGTACTAACATCCCCTAGACCTTATAACGGTCAAAGTGTCATTTGCGCTTTACTGTAAACAAAATATAGTTGAATTTTTAAAAACTGAACAAAATATAGTTAAAATCCTTTTCTTTATAACGTCGATAAATTCAAAGTTGCTTCGAGTTCCAAGAATAAATATTATCATCTGAGTGGCACTTAAAAAACATGTGGAATTTCCTTCAACAAGTTAAGGGCGAACGCTTTTGGGTACTCTAAAGAGGCTGCATTTACCGACTTTTTAAAAGGTCAAAAAATTTTCCAGGAGAACTCTAACGTAAAATCAACTCCCATCACAACAGCACTCCAGGACATTATTTATGCGTTATAAACGAAGCTTTGAGATAATTTTTAATGAGAGTTGCTACCAAATCTACATGGGCGTAGGCAAGATTAGGCAGCATATTGTCTAGAGGGGGGGGGGGCAGTCGATAGTGTGATGGAGCTTTATCAACTGCTTTTTCAGCCATATCTAATGTAAATTTGAAGGTCTAGGGGGGGAAGCTGCCCCCCTCCCTTCCCTACGCCCATGCAAATCTACCTTATAGTGCTGGGCTACCCACATCTGACTTTTTAACGCTCAAAGAGCAGTTGAAAGGTGGCTAAAGAATCAGCATTTATAGACTTTTTACAAAGTCATAAAAAATTTCATAGAAGCCTATTATATAGAAGGTCTGAGAAACTGAGGACAACAAAGTAGCCAAAAAGTGCCCAGGAAAGCTCCAAAGTAAAATCTACTCCAATCACAACAACGCCCCAGAGTATTATTTACGCGTTGTAAATACATTTTTTTAATAATTTTCATGGGAGTCGCTACCAAATCTACCCCATAGCCAAGAACTACCCACATCTGACTTTTGCTCAAAACTCAAAAAGCAGGTGAAATGTGTCTTTTTTAATAGAACTCGTGAAGCAAAACAATCCGAAAAAAAAGTCCCAGAAACGGGTCGCTGGATTTATCAAATTGGTCTAGCATCAGGGAAGTACTGCCTAGAGGTGTACGTTGCCCTCGATGGAGGCTATGTTGAAAAATAAGTCGTTTCTACAAGAAAAACTAAAAAGAGTCTCAAAATTTTGCATGTTTTCTGAATACCTCTCGAATATTATCTGTCAGTCTACTTTCATCTGTTCTTCTTTATTGTTATGGCGATTTTCTTAATGTTTTGTTTTGTTTTAGTTGTTGTTGATGGTTCGACAAGTACTAAACACAAAACTAAAAATTATTTTTAAAAGAGATATAAAAAAAGAAGGGGTGAAATACAAAATAATTTAGGAAAGTTAATTAGGAGAAATTAATCCTACTTCTGTCTTTGGTAACATCTGTTCGTCTTAGGTTTGAATTCATTGTTGATTGTAATGTGTGCTCATTCTGGGTCTCACTTGTTCATTGATAATGATTTCTGTTCGTTTAAGTTTGGACTAACTTAAAAAACATTATTTCTGCGTGCCTTTGCCTTAATCTAGTTCTTAACCTTTCTTTGAAGGAAGTTTTCTTTTCTGCAAAAAGCTTTTTTTTTAATTATTCAAAAGAATAAATGATTGTTCAATTATTCAAATGACGAATTCTGTATACTATTGGATGAATATATAAAAATTAAAACTTAAAACAAACAGAAATTATTCCGTATATGAGGGGAGCTGCGGTTTCCTCAAAACCTCACACTTCACCCCCCAGTTTCCTAGTGCATTAAAACAACTTTTTATATTATTTTTTTCCTCAGAGAACTTTTTAAGATTTTTTCTTCGGGGAACTTTTATTATACGATAACAACAAAGGTTTATGTCCGCTGTAGGAATCAAGGTGGTAAAAGAAGTATGACTTTATTCCATATTTTATGCATTTTTGTTACTATATTTTCTGGCAATTCCCAGTCTGTGCCACTCTATAACTGGCCCCTGGCACCCTCTGCCACCCCTCATCTTTCCTAAGACATTTTCAGATATTTTCATGATAAAAATATGGGTTTAAATCCAATGTTTTGTGTTTTCGCAAGACACCCCCAACGTGATACACCAATTCACGCCAATTCATGTCAATTCACGTCACCGTGGCACACATTGACTGGCACGTGGTGACTTCTGACACAAATTATCATTCCTAAGCCATTTGTAGACATTTTTTGTCAAACATCATGCTTTAAATCCATTGGTTCACGTTTTCGCAAGCCAACCCTCCGTGATGCCTTCATGGTATTCCTAAAGCATTATCAGATATTTTAATGATAAAAATAAAAACGGAATTGCTTTGTTTCTTTTATCATTCTTATTCATCCAGGGTTGTTCGATTTTTTACAAAAATAGTAATACCAAATAGGTATTGCTTCGTTTCTTTACTCATTCTTTGGTTTCAAACAGGGTTATTTGACTTTTTTTCAAAAATAACAATACCAAAGCGGAACTGATTTGTTTCTTTTCTCATTCCTTTGTTTCAACCAGGGTTGTTTGACTTTTTTCCAAAAAATAGCAATACCCAAGCAGATATGTTTTTTTTTTCTCGTTCTTATGTTCCAGCCAGGGTTGTTCGAATTTTTCCTAAACATACCAGTACCAAAACAGAATCGCTTTGTTTCTTTTCTAATTCTTTTGTTTCAACAAGGGTTGTTCGAATTTTTTCCAAAACTAGCAATACCAAAGCGGAATTGCTTTGTTTCTTTTCGCATCCATTTGTTTCATCTCGATTTGTTTGACTTTTTCCCCTAAAAAAGCAATACAAAAGAGGGGGACATGCACACCACACAAAGTTAAACACACAAAGACAGACAGATAAACAGACACACAGAAACGGTGACAGAGAGACAAAATCCGCACACACAAAACACAGAGAGCCAGAAACAAGAACACACAAAGATAGAGATAGACAAACAGCTGCTCAGACCCACATACACAGAGAAAGAGAGACAAAAGCACATAAAAAAACACAGAGTCAGAGACACAAACACACAAAAAACAAACACGGAGACAGACAAACAGACCAAATGGCACGGTGAGAGGGAGACAAAAAATACACAGATTCAGACATACTAAAACAGAAAGACAGACACAAAGAGAGACAAGCAGACATTCAGACGCACAGACACAGAGAGAAAGAGAGAGAGAAAGAGAGAGAGAGAGATACAAAAACACATAAAAAACATACAGATTCAGACACAAAAACACACAAAAACTGAAACAGACAAATAAACACATAGACACAGTAGAGAGAGAGACTAAAAACAAATACAAACACACAAAATAATACGCACAAACACAAAACAACAGACACGGAGACAGACACTCAGACACACAGGAAAAGGGAGAAAGGGAGAGAACACACAAACACAGAGTCAGACACAAAGAACAGACAACAAAAGGACAGACAAAACAGACGTTCAGACATACAGACACAACGAAAAAGGGACAAAAAGCCAAAAAAATATACAGAGTCAAACAAACAAAGACAGACAAACAAAAACAGACGCGGAGATAGACAGGGCAGGCACACCAGCCAGGTGATTGAGAGACAAAAAACACACAGAGTCAGACACACGAACACGCAAAGTAAGACACAGAGAAGAAAAAACACAGAGTCAGACACAGAGGTAGGGTAAGAGAGAGAGAGAGAGACAAACACAAACACACCAAGTCAGGCAGACTAACACACAAAGACAGTCACAGAGACAGACAAACACACAGGCACGGTGAGAGAGAGAGAGAGAGAGAGAGAGAGAGAGAGAGAGAGAGAGAGAGAGAGAGAGAGAGAGAGAGAGAGAGAGAGAGAGAGACGAGAGAGAGAGAGAGAGAGAGAGAGAGAGAGAGAGAGAGAGAGAGAGAGAGAGAGAGAGAGAGAGAGAGAACAAAAACATATTCAAGCACACAGAGTCAGAACAAGAGACAGACAAACAAACGCTAGACACACAAGCACAGAGAGAGAGAGAGAGAAAAAAACATGCACAAAGGCACAGAGTCAGGAAAATAGACACTCAGACACACAAGCACAGAGAGAAAGAGAGACAAAAACGCACACACACACACTTATTCAGACACAGAAATACACAAAGGCAGACACAGAGACACGCAAACAGACGCTCAGACACGGAGAGAGAGAGAAAGAGAGAGAGAGACAAAAACACATACAAAGACCAAAGTCAGATACACAAACAAGCAAAGACTGAGACAGGCAAACATACGCTAAGACACACAGGCACGGTGAAAGAGAGACAAAAACACACACAAACGCACAGAGACAGACACACAAACAAACGTGGAGAGAGAGAAGGAAAGAGACAAAAACACATACAAACAAACTGAGTTAGAGAAAAAAAAAACAGAAAGAAAGACAAACAGCCAAAAAGGCTGAATCCTTAAAAAAGACGGTGCGAGTTTGCATGAGAAACCTATACGAATATGCACGAGGTATATTCTTTTAAATAAGCTTGAGATTCTTTGAGGGCCAGGGATCCCTCAAACCCCCTCCCTGACTTTGTGTGTTATGTGTTTTTTCGTCTCTCTCTGTGCTCGTGCGTCTGAGCGTCTGTTTGTTTGTAGCTAAATTTATCCTTGTCCGTTTGTGTATCTGACTCTCTGTGTTTGAAGGTGCTTTGTCTCTGTCTCCGCGTCTGTCCTTGTGCGTCTGACTCTGTTTGTTTGTTGTGTTTTGTCTCTCTCCCTCTCTGTCTGTGTGTCTGTCTCTGTGTCCGACTCTGTGTGTTTGTGTGTGTTTTTTGTCTCTCGCTCTCTCTCACCATACCTATGTTTTGGAGGTATGTTTGTCTGTCTTTGTGTGTTTGTGTCTCTGACTCCATGTGTTTGTATGTGTTTTGTTTGTCTCTCTCCGTGCCTGAGTGTTTATTCTTTTTTGTCTGATTTGTCTTCTCTGTGTCTTTCGTTTTGTGTTTGTGTGTCTGAATCCGTATGTTTGTGTGTGTTTTTTTCTCTCTCTCTCTCACCATGCCCATGTGGCTGACTGTGTGTTTGCGTGTCTCTCTGTTTGTCTTTCTGTGTGTTTTTCTGCCTGACTCTGTGTGTTTTTGTGTCTCTCTCTCACCGTGTCTGTTTGTCTGAATGTGTTTTGCCTGTTTTTGTGTTTGTCTTTATGCATTTGTGTGTCTGACTATGTGTGTTTGTTTGTGTTTTTTGTCTCTCTCTCACCGTGCCTGTGTGTTTGACTGTATGTTTGCCTTTCTCCGTGTCTGTCTTTGTGTGTTTGTCTGTCTTACTCTGTGTGTTTTTGTGTCTCACTCTCACCGTTTCTGTGCGTCTGACTGTATGTTTGCCGGTCTCTGTGTCTGTATTTGTGTGTTTGTGTCTCTGACTCTATGTGCTTGTATGTGTTTTGTCTGTCTCTTTCCGTGCCTAGGTGTTTGAGTGTTTATTCTGTTGTGTCTGATTTGTCTCTCTCATGAGACAAATCAAATGTTTATTCTGTCTCTCTCATCGTGCCTTTGCGTCTGAACTTAAGTTTGCCTGTCTCTCTGTTTGTCTTTGTGTGTCTGACTCTGTGTTTTGCCTGCTTCTGTATCTGTTTTTGTTTGTTTGTGTGTCTGACTCTGTGTGTTTACGTGTGCTTTTTCTCTCACTCAGCATGTCTGTGTCTCTGACTGTGTTTGTATTTGTGTGCTTGTCTGCCCGATTCTGTGTGTTTTTGTGTCTCTCTCACCGTGCCTATATGTCTGAATATGTGTTTGCCTGTCTCTCTGTATATCTTTGTGTTATTGTGTGTCTGACTGTGTGTTTGAGTATGTGTTTCTCTCTCTCTCGTTCTGCCTGTGTATCTGACTGTATGTTTAGCCTGTCTTTGTGTGTTTGTATATCTGACTCGTTTGTGCTTGCTTGTGTGTTTTTGTCTCTCTCTCTCACCTTGCCTGTGTGTTTGCCTGTCTCTGCGTCAGTCTTTGTGTGTTTGTGTGTCTGACTCTGTATCTCTTTGCGTGTTTTTGTCTCTCTTTCACCGTGCCTGTGTGTCTTAACGTCTTTTTTGCCTGTCTCTGTCTTTTTGTGTACGTGTGTCAGACTCTGGGTGTTTGTATGTGTCTCTCTCTCTCTCTCTCTCTTTCTCTCTCTCTCCCTCTCTCTTCACTCGCTCTCTGTGCTTGTGTATTTGAGCGTCTGTTTGTCTGTCTCTGTGTCTGTTTTTATTTTTTTGCGTGTCTGACTCTGTGTGCTTGTATATGTTTTAGTCTTTCTATCTCTTTTCTTATATGTCTGAGCGTCTGTTTGTCTGTCATTGTGTCTGTCTTTGTGTGTTTGTGTTTCTGACTCTGTGTGTTTTGTGTGTGTTTTTGTCTCTCTTTCACCTTGCCTGTGTGTCTGAGCGTCTGTTTGTCTGTCTTTTTGTGTTAGTGTGTCTAACTCTGTGTGGACATGTGTGTGTTTTTTTGTCTCTCTCGTCGTTCCTGCGTGTCCGATAATCTGTTTGCCTGTCTCTGTGTCTGTCTTTGTGTTTTTCTTTGTCTGACTTTGTGTGTTTGCAAACTCGCACCTCTCTCTGTGCACCTGTGTATTTGAGCGTTTTATTGTGTGTCTCTGTGTGTTTGTGTCTGTTCTTACTCTCTCTCTCTCTCTCTCTCTCTCTCTCTCTCTCTCTCTCTCTCTCTCTCTCTCTCTCTCTCTCTCTCTCTCTCTCTCTCTCTCTCTCTCTCTCTCTCTCTCTCTCTCTCTCTCTCTCTCTCTCTCTCTCTCTCTCTCTCTCTCTCTGTGCATGTTTATTTGAGCGTCTGTTTGTCTGTCTTTGTGTTTTTGTGTGTCTGACTCTGTGTGCTTGTATGTGTTTTAGTGGCTCTATCTCTTTGCTGGTATGTTTGACCGCCTGTTTGTCTGTTAATGCATCTGTCTTTGTGTGTTTGTGTGTGTTTTTTGTCTCTCTTTCACCTTGCCTGTGCGCCTGTTTGTCTGTCTTTGTGTGTTTGTGTGTCTGACACTGTGTGAAAGTGTGTGTGTGTTTTTAGTCTCTTTTCGTTCCTGTTTGTCTGACAGTCTGTTTGCCGGTCTCTAAGTCTGTCTTTGTGTGTTTCTTTGTCTGAGTTTGTCTGTTTTCAGACTCGCACCACTTTTTAAAGTATCAGCCCTTTTCTTACATGCTATTAGGTTAGGTTAACCTAACCGACCTAAACTACACACGGTATAGTATGTTAGGTTAGATGATGTCCCATATAACCTACCCAACCGTGTGTACCTTAGGTCTGTTTGGTTAACCTGACCTAGTAGCATGTAAGAAAAGGCTGAATATGCTTGTTTGTCTCTGTATCTGTCCTTGTATGTTTTTGTGTCTGACTCTGTGTGTTTGTAAGTGTTCTCTCTCTCTCTCTATCTCTTCTCTCTCTCTCTCTCTCTCTCTCTCTCTCTCTCTCTCTCTCTCTCTCTCTCTCTCTCTCTCTCTCTCTCTCTCTCTCTCTCTCTCTCTCTCTCTCTCTCTCTCTCTCTCTCTCTCTCTCTCTCTCTCTCTCTCTCTCTCTCTCTCTGTGTCTGTCCTTCAGTTTTTGTGTCTGACTATCTGTGTTTTGTATGTGTTTCTGTGTCTGTGTGTTTCAGCGTCTGATTGTCTCTCTTTTTGTGTCTTTGTAGGTGTTTTTTTCCTCTCTCTCTCTCTGTCGTTAAGTTTTTGTGTGTCTAACTCTCTGAGTTTGTATGTGTTTAATCTCTCTCTCCTCTCTCTCTCTCTCTCTCTCTCTCTCTCTCTCTCTCATCTCTCTCTCTCTCTCTCTCTCTCTCTCACTCTCTCTCTCTCTCTCTCTCTCTCTTTCTCTCTCTCTCTCTCTGTGTGTCTGTGTGTTTGAGCGTCTAATTGTCTGTCTCTGTGTCTGTCTTTGTGTGTCTGACTGTGTGTGTTTTGTCTCTCTCTTTGTCTCTGTGTCTGTCTTTAAGTTTTGGTGTGTCTAACTCTCATAGTTTGTATAAGAAACAAAACAAATACAAACACACAGAGACACAAACGCACAAAGACCGGCAAACAGACGCTAAGACACATAGGTACAGTGAGAGAGAGAGAGAGAGAGAGAGAAAAAAAAAAACAAATACAAACACTGAGAGTCAGGCAAAAAAAATTCAAACAACCCTGGTTGAAACAAAAAGATGAGAAAAGAAACAAAGCAATTCCGCTTTTTATTTTGTCGTGAAAATATCATAGAATGTTTTAGGATTGATTAGGGCTCCTATAGGCCAGTCATAGAGTGGCAAAGGTCAGTAATTCCCATGGGGAGACAAAAAAAAAAACAAAAAAAAACAAACTATTACGGTGGGTTGGCTTGCAAAAAACACGAAACAATGGATTTGGCAAAAGTAATTCCCATGGGAGTATTACGGTGGGTTTTTGCAAAAAACACGAAACAATGGATTTAAAACTTAAAACATGATGATATACTTAAAACATGATTTATATAATCATGGTGAATTTCTCAGTATTTACGCTGACAATCCTCGATTGAATGACCCTATAGTGGAAAATAACCCTTTCCTAGCTGTATAACATTTATTTCTTTGCCCTAAGAATAAAGTGTTTCAATAATGTTTGTAAGTTTGTTTATTAATAAAACTTGTATGTACAATAAAAAGTCTTCATCGTTTAGATTTCTTGTTCCAGGGTGAATCTTCAATATGTAATCATTTACGTAATGCAATATATAAATCTAATGCTTCGTAGCATCTCACTGACTTCAATACCTAACTTAACCTGTCTAACTCACGTCAGAAAAATTAAGAACAATGTAACTGCCAAGTGTGCGTAATAAATCTATAATCAATAACACTGTTGGATTCTAGCGCGCTCTCGGGGAGAATAGAAGTGACACACGATTCATAGCTTTATCTATCTACAAACCTCTACAGAGAATTCTCCGTGCAGGAAACAGGTTATTTAAGTAGAATTTATTTCCCGGAGCATAACCTTAGGAATAATTTGCTCTTCCAGATTTCTAAGGTACCGTTCAATTGGGGAAATCTGTGGTCTAACGTTTGATTCCTACATCGGATAAGAATCTTTTATGACAGATTATAAAGGTTCCCTGAGGGAAAAATCTTGAAGAAAATGTCTTGAAGAAAAAGATATCTTAAAACAAAACAAAATCTTGCAGAAAATTATAAATCTCGAAGAAAAAATATCTCGAAGAAAATGTCTTGAAGAAAAAAGAAATATGGAAGAAAAACAAATCTGGAAGAAAAAAATTCATCTCGAAGAAAATGTTTTGAAGAAAAAACGCCTTGCAAGAAGAAAAAACACCCAGAAATAAAAAAAACGGTCTAAAGAAAAAACCCTTGAAGAAAAGATAAACATCTCCTAAAGTATTACGGAACACCCAGGCATGCGTCGTCCTCAGTCACCGCCGGGGTTTCCCCCTTGATTAGCGGGCCCTGAGCTCTAGTAAGTCACGCGAAATTACATAACAAACAAAGAAAAAACACTTTATACTACGTAACAAGTATCCGCTATTAGGTACCAAACAACTGCATCTCGAAGAAGTTAAAAAAAAAGTGTCGGGATTGAGATTTGAAGGGATAGAAACCTCATTATAAAAACCATATAGGGGATACTACTAACTCCCTGCGAGGAAGGCGGGACTTGTATACAGGAGAGAACTTTCTGGAGAGAGTATTCCTTGGAGGAGGAGTTTCCAAAAAGGGGGAATTTTTCTTGGATATCAAAACTCCTTGCTCTAGAATTTTGAGCTCTAGAATTTAAAGCGTGGGTCGGTGCTTACTTGAAGCTCTTTACTACAAACTGTTTGGTAAAGGTGAGTCAAAATGGGACGCAATCGTATATTATCAAAATTATCCGGAACGTCTCTTGGTGTTATTTGTTCAGATGTTTAATTGTTTTATCTGCTGTTGTTTCGAAAAAGCACTACCAACCCAGCATAATGGTCTCTCTTATATAACAATGTAAGAGGTTTTGACTACTATTACCAATTCACCAAACTGTTGAAAAACGATGGGAATTTATATTTTAAAATGTAAAGGAAGGAGCGATTTTGCTATTTTCAACTTTTTTCGACGAAGATACAAAAAAGTGTTTTTTTTAGTAACAAATACCTAGAAAGGGTGTTTTTTTAAATGTAAGGTGAGGCAAAAAATCAAAGGGCATAAACTCCCCCCCCCCGTTGGCACCACTATTTAAGACTTAAGTACGTAGAGGGATATTCTGTCCCGATTCTTCCCCTCCAACTGTTAACATTTTGACGATTTTGCCACGGTAATACCATGATTCGTAGGTCTTTGGGATGTTTTGACAAACCTGGATCTAAAGGGGTTTTGCCAGCCCTGAGACCAAAAATAGCATTTTACGTACATACCTAAAATTTATTTTTTCAATGATCGTCATTTAGAAGAGAGCTGAACGTTTAATTCCCTTTTTATTTTACATTAGAAACGAATAGAAGCATATTCTAAAGGAAATAATTACTATAGAAGAAAGATTTGTCGACTGGGGGAGAAAAATCTAATACCTCCTCCTTTTAAAAGACCAAAAATATGTTCAGAAGGTGCAAGGTTTCTATGTTTAGAAAACAATGACACTCTTCTGGTGTTAAGACGAAATATTTTCCTTGGAATGGGGTGAAATCGAATGCTTTTCTAGCTTCAACCCACGAAAAGGAATGCCCCTAATAGCCAAAAGGAAAACAGAGATGGGGGGGGGGGAGCCTAAAATCTCCCAATTTTAAGGGCGAAAAATATGTTTACACATGGTGCAAGGTTTTTCTTTGTTTAGAAACTATGACGCTCTTTAAGGGACACATTCTTTTTAATTTTCCTTACCCCCTTCCTCTCTAGAAAATATAATTATGATTGATCCTGAGTAAAACCATGCAAGGAACTATAAATCATTAAAGGGAGAAATTTGATTATGTAAGCTCAGTACTCGTGAATTAGGGGCTATAATGGAAGATTTCCCGAGAAACGAGGTAAAATCATATGTTATTCTAGCTTGGACTCTACGCCCCTCATAGCCAGAAGAAAAATTTTACTTAATTTTCCTAGTCCAAAAGGAGGAATTTTTCAGGGGG
Organism: Artemia sinica; assembly: GCA_027921565.1. Classification (NCBI taxonomy): domain Eukaryota; kingdom Metazoa; phylum Arthropoda; class Branchiopoda; order Anostraca; family Artemiidae; genus Artemia; species Artemia sinica. The sequence goes on from JAPEVW010000042.1 coordinate 312,454, forward strand.
CGGGGCAAATTCTTTTAAGAAAGGCAAACAGTGATGGATAATATAGAAAGTGTGGTATTAGCACCGGACCTCATGGGCGCCGGCAGGGAGAGATGAAGGGGTTGCCATGCCCCCTGGAAATTTGGGACTATAAAGTGATTATAAGGAAACCAGAGGAAAGAGAGCAGAATAGGAAAATCCATGGAAAAAATGTGCGTTGCCCCATTGCTGGCTGCCTGCCAATAGATTTTGACCCTTAAAAACGAAAATAAATTCTAATTTGTGACTCAGTGCCCCCTTTCTAGTTTTCCAGAAGCATTTTTCTATATGATTTGGTTGGAGCAACAAAAAAAAAAATCAAATTCTTCATAGGAATGAATGGTAAGTAAATAACGATCCTTGTCAATAACGAAAGTGTAAAACAGGGGCGCCAATTAGGGGGCAGGGGGGGGGGGCATGGCCCCCCTAGACTTTGAAAATTACCTTCTTGTTTATATTTCACAGCTATTTTCTATTTTAGCTATGTGCTATATTAAACCAGCAACTGGTCCAATACATACGACCAACAAACTGGTGCCCTAATTATATAATCTTGTTTTGAAATGTCTAAGAGCGAGCGCGTCTACACTATTTTATTTCCGAGTAGGGTTTATTATTCAAAACTAAGCTTCATGTGGTCAGTACCCGTTTCGTTATTGTTCTTGTGAAGAATTCGTTGTAAACTATGAGTTTTGTATATTGCCTTTTTTAGTAGCTGGGAAAGGAAATGTGTTTTGTAGGGTTTCAAGGGTTTTGGTCAGCAGATTCTTGACGCTGTTGAATAGTTTATGGGATGACTAGTCCCAGTGGAGTGTATGGGACTGTCGTGAACAGGAAATGTAAGTGATTGGTTTATGGGGTTCCTAAGCGGGGTAGTTTCACCGTGGAGTATGGGAGTGAGTTTCTACGTGTTTCTTCAGTTCTTCTCTTGCCGTGTCTGAGTGAAGTCATTGTCTACTACTCGTTTAACTATGAGTAAAAAGCGACAACAAACTTTGGATTTTTTTTCGGTGAAAATGCGGAAGAAAAATGAAGAAACTTTAGTGCAAGAAACTGGCAATAGTGTCAGCGCCCAAAGTCTCGGGTTAGTTGACATAAATTCCCCCACCTGTGACAGAATTTCGGAAACAAGCGGAACAATAAATGGCTCAGATCAACATGAAAGTCCGGTCTGCATCGCTGAACCCCTTGCGGGTTCCAGTAGCAGTCAAGAAACTCTCTCAGATATCTCTAGGACGCGTCACGACAAACCAGCTCAACCTATTCTTGAGAGATATCCGGCTTCCACTTCTAACGGAAGGAAATTCAGTGCACATTACTATAAGACTTATGAATGGATTGAATACCCAAAAAACTTGAATTCCGTGTTTTGTTTTGCTTGCCGCCATTTTTCTAAGGGGACTCTAAGGGCTGGAGAAACTGCTGGAAAAAGGGCTTTCATTGAGTCAGGATTTTGCAAGTGGAAAGACAGTTCTGCTCTATTAAATCAACATGATGGTTCTGAAAGACATAGGCATTGTACGTCAGCATGGACGGAGTTTCAGATAATGAGTACTGATACTTCGAAATCTATAGCGAATGCCTTAATTCAATCCAGGTCTCAAGAGGTTCAGGAAAATAGAAATCATGTGAAGTACATTTTTCGCGCTATTTGCTTTCTTGGCCGCCAGGGTCTTGCTTTGAGGGGTCATGACGAATCAGAAACATCTGCAAACCGGGGTAAATTGGTTGAATTGATGGAGGAAATGTCTAAAGGTGACGAAAAGCTGAAGGCCAAGTTACAGCGCCGATATGGTCACTATTGCAGTCATCAGTACCAAAATGACGCAGGTACACTGATAGGAAATGCCTTGCGCCAAGATATTATTTCAGAAGTAAAATCAGCTAATTACTTTGCTATTCTTGTCGACGAGACAAAAGATGCTTCTAGAAAAGAACAATTAGGGATCCTACTCAGGTACATATCAAATGGAAAAGTAGTGGAGCGACCAATCGGCTGCTATCACATGCACAAATTAGACGCCGAGAGCTTATCCACCTCGATTTGTGAAACTATAGAAAAGCTTGGTGTAGATTCGATGCTGGTATTGCCCAATGTTATGATGGCGCATCCGTTATGAGTGGGAAATTTAACGGAGTTCAAGCAAAGTTTAGGGAGAAGGTGCCTCATGCAGTTTATGTACACTGTCACGCCCACAGATTGAACTTGGTTTTGACTGACTGCCTAAAAAATATCAGCGAACTTTCTGAATTTTTCTCTGTGGTGCAAAGACTTTACGCATTTATATCATGCAGCAATACTCGTCACGAGCTATTTGTGAAATCCCAGCGTATTAGCGGGCAAAAAGTCTTGGAGCTAGAGAGGACCGTCCAGACTCGCTGGTTTTACGCAGTCCGCTCTATTTCGAAGGTGAAGGCCAGATTTGATTGTATTGTTGCTGTGCTTGCCGCAGTCTCTGATAGTTCCAACGGCAAGGCAGCGTGTGAAGCAAAAGGACTACTGGACAAAATCATATCTGCCTCTTTTGTTTCATCTTTACACATAATGGAAAAAGTATTAGTCATTGTAAATTGTTTATCAGAGCAACTTCAATCCGGAAGTTTGTTGATTTATAAGGCACTTGCACTGATTTCTGGGACCTATGAGACACTCCAAAAGCTGAGAAATGATAACGAATGGAACAACTTAAGCAAAAACATATCTGAATTCTTAGCTTTAAACGATATCCAGGAATCAAAATCTCCACAATCTAAAACCAGTGCTCGAAACAAAAGAAGTCAAGCCATTTCCATTCGTCTCAAAGCCTTTCTTTCAAACTCAACAACCGGTAAACGCAATATCAGTCAGCCAGTTGAATCAGACTGCGGTAAACTTCTGTACTTTGAGGTAATAGATTGTTTCACGAGTGAGATGGACCAACGTTTCATGCAGAATATGCCTCTGCTCGACGCTTTATCTGCCTTCGACCCCTCAAGTTCCAATTTTCTCGAACTTTCGAAAGTGGAAAGAGTTATGTGTCATTATCAAGAGATTCTCGGTGTCGACGACCATGCCATAGAATCCCAGCTTTCTCTTGCAAAGCTGCATCTGTCAAAAAGTGATATTTCAAAAATGGATCTTCTTCGAGCTATCGAAATCTTATCCGACCTCCCAGTTGCCTATTCTGCAGTGCTAAAACTGATGAAGCTAGTTGCTACTTTGCCTGTGACCACTGCCAGTAATGAACGATTCTTCTCGGCATTAGGGCGTGTGAAAGACTATCTGCGATCGACGATGGGAAACGACAGACTCAGTGATCTCATGATAATGGCCGTTGAAAAAAAGGAGGTAAAGAAACTGGATTTGGATAGATTAGTCGACGATTTTGCCAAGCAGCGACCTCGCCGCTACCCCCTGTTTTAGGTATGTTTGCTAAATGTTGTTCTTTTTTTGCATCTTAATTTAAAAATAAAATTGAAAAAAAATCCTTGCCCCCCCCCTACATTTTCGTGAATTGGCGCCACTGGTGTAAAAGCCTAACTATTGATAAGATTCAACCAAAGAATCAGCTCTTTATGGTGGTCCTAAATATGTATTTGTTTATTAGTAATTAGTGCAGTTATTAGTACACAAGAAAATTCGTATAATTATAGAAAACAACTTAATAAGAGGCAATTTCGGTAAAAAATATGCCTTCAACATTTGCTTGCATTTCAAGAGTACCCATGAGCTGATATATGAATCCACCATCATTCGAAATGTTTTCCATGAACGGAATACTGGGAATTTCTGTATTTTCCCCCTGAACGGAAACGTTTTTTTGTGTTTTATTATCATTTTGGTCAGGAGTGATTGTATTTATCTAGTTGTGAATTTGAAAAAGATTTAATTGTTTACAGTTATGAAGTATAAAGGTGTCAAATATATTGGTTTTTGGTGTTCAAAATTAAATAAAAGATGTTGAATGAAGAATTTTTATTTGATTTCTTATTCTCAGTTTTAATGTTTTACTTTGAACAAACTACTTAGATAATGCGTTACCTTTTATAAACACTGAGTTGTCTAAAGGCATTAAACATTTTGGTGTTTGATAACCAAGTTCAAAACTGTCGATATTGTTAAAAAAAAACATCCTTCCAACGCTTCACCATTGTTCAACGGAACTGAATGCTGGAAGTTTATACCTTAGTTTTTTGAAAGTGTGCTATTGGTTTGCGTATTTTTATAAAATTACTTACTTTTTTTCATTTTTATATACTTTTACTTTAATTGACATACTTTTTCCATTGCCTTTAGAAAACTGTTTGTCTCTAAGCTTCATTGAATAAAGAAACAAGATTTTTCAACTGAAAGTAAGGAGCAGCATTAAAATTAAAACAATGGGAAATTATTACGTATACGAGTAGGGTAACCCCCTTTTCAACACCTCAATCTTCGCGCTACAGTGTCTCGGCACTTTAAAAAAAAGTTACGTATTATTCTAATTAAATGACTCTTGTGTTTCAGTAGCCGCTTTTAAAGAATTGGGACAAAAATTCAAACTTCAGCGTAAATAGCGATGTGTTGAGGAGGGGGCAACCCCCTTCATATACGTAATAATTTCTACTTACTAACAGCTCGTTACAGCGAACTGTTTGATTACGCATCAAAATCCAAACAGAGATCATTGAAATATTGATCGTTTGTTCTGCATTACCAAAAGTATTGTATTAATAATTCTTTACAGTTTCATGAAATGTAATTAAACAAATAGAAAAGTTTTTCAACTAAAGTAAGGAGCAAGCTTAAAACTTTAAAAAATTGAAATTACTCAGTATATAAGAGGGACTGCCCCCTTCTCAAAACCTGGCTCATTAAAAAGTTTTTTAATGCCTTGAAAAATCATTTTTTTTTCAATTGCAAATTTTGTTTAAAAATTTGGACAAAGGCCAAACTTTACAGTAGACGGTAAGGAGTTAAGGAGAACACAGTCCCCTTCATATAACGAAAAATCTGTTCAAATAGGTTTCAAATTTGTTCCTTGCTTTCTGATAAAAACTTTTTTTTTATTCAATTTCTGTTTGTTTTCCAAATCCTACCCAGGCCTAACCAAGATATAATTTGAGGTACCGGTCCCTTAAATCCCTGGTTAATTGCTTTTAAAATATGTAAATCAATATTGTACGTTGATTAGTACCGTCCTACGTTTGAATTTGCAACTTCAATTTTGGATAAAGTTAGAATATACTTAAAGAATTGGCGATGAATAGTGATTTTGGTTGGATGAAAAGGAGTATTATTGTTTGTATTGATGGAAGTTCTGTGAGATTTTCTCATAACTTTTTGATTTTCTCATAACATTTTTTGATTTTCTACATAACTGAAACCATCACAACCTCTACAATAGGATTTTCTTATCGATAAATACATTACAAGCATTTGTGTGTAAGTACATTGAAGTACTTCATATAAATAGAAAAAGAAAAATATCACCATTAAAAGTTGCTGAAAACCAGGTTTCTAGCAGTATTTGCCACCCAAAAGAAATGTCCTGGCGTGTCTGATGATGGCCTGCCTTGCCTTTTCAATCTCTGCTGGTAGATTTGTAATATTTTGCTGGAACCAATTTAATTAATTCCTACTTCCCCCTACCTCTTTAGATTTGGAAATGTAATACTTTTTTTAGCTGTATAGAGAACCAATTTAATTAATTCCTACTTCCCCCTACCTCTTTCAACATATATCAGAAAGCCTCATGAAGAATAAGCAGTTTGTACATTAAAATGTACATTTTTTTTAGGAATCTACCCTATCCCCCTCCACCAATGACTTACACCTGTCCCCCCCCCCCTCATTATAGCTGATACGCAATTACAGATCACTCAACGTAGACTAATTTCATTACAAATAAAGCATATCCACTTGGTTGAATCTGCAAATTGTCACCGTGTGGCATTACTTCTTTCGCAACTGGGAAGCCTAAAATATATTTATTGATACTTTTAAATAAATTAGCTTCTCATAACTTTAAATTTATTGCAAATTCGTCCTCTTTGGGTAAAGTAGTTGGGTGCCCTAAAAAGGCAGAAAACTAGACTTTCCCCTGGCCCAACCTGTTTGGTCACTTAAAAAAGAGCTTTGAATTTACGTTTGAATGATCCCTCCCAATTATCTTGGACCTTCGGTTTGATACAATCACCCCTGGGAAAAACCAAAGCAAATAGACATAAACCGACGATGTTTCTTCTGAAAAACAATGCGAAACTCCACATTTTGAATATTGAAGCTTGAAACCTCTACGGTAGGGTTCTTTGATATGGTTTATCTAATAAAGGGATTTTCAATAAGATCGCTTGCTTTTTGGGGGGTGTTTCCCCTTTTTTTAAATCAGGCAAACTTTTTCAAATTTTTAGTTTTGAGTGGGTAATAATAAACTGAAATAATTATATATATTTAGAATCAGCATACAAAGCCAATACTGTCGGCTTAGTAATTGTCATGAGAATTTCATTTTTAGTTTTGGTGAATATTTAGTGGCCCTTGCCACTTATTACTTCTAGCTTCTTATCACTAACTATTCGATAAGATTCTCCTGTGACGAATTTTTTTTTGAACCAGTTCATTTATTTAGTTGAATAGGACAAATGAAACTCAGAGAGGATAGAAAACTAACAAAATGAAAAATAAAATCAAAAAAGGGTGAAAAGTTGAATAGGCTAATAAAAAGAAAGAGGGTCAAATTGACAGCTGGATAGTAAGTTTAAATTTTGTTTTTCTTTCGCTATTGTGTAATTTTTTTAGATGTCTGAATATATAAGGGATTTAAGTTCGAGGGTGAGAATTGTCCTGTTATAAAAAAGAGGTACATTTTAAATAGCGGGTATAAAATCAAAACGTGGTATCTATGGCAGGCGTGGTCATTTTTGAGTATATCTACTCTTTTTGTAAACTATTCTAAGGTGAAAGAAATTGCATAAAGACAAGTATATATCAGTCTGTTATAATCTACGGAAGCAATAAATCTTTCTGTAATTTTTGCTTGAGTCTGATTTTCTTTTAATATTAAGTGCTCAGTAATTAAATGCATTATTTATTAAATAAATTAATCCCTTTGCCAGGAATCCATGTTGTTTAGCATTTACTGTATTTTGTTTCGTTTTGCATGCAATTTAATTGCTCTTTTTATTTGAGAGTTTATTCCTAAAAGTATTCAAAATAAACATATTCTTATAAAAAAATCCTGAAGTATATTCCCTGTTACCCAAATCACCACTGCTATTTTGGATTCTGCCTCCCCCCCCCTGAAAAATTTTCTGACGGCGCCCTTGGCGTATCACAAAGGGACCAGGAACACAGAGTCCTAGGATATCACACATAGGCACGTACAAAGGAATATAATTTGAGGGGGGGGGGGGCAGCAAAAATTGAAAAAATACAATTGGCAAAGTCTATAGAAAAAAATACGATCAGGAAAAGCAGTAAAACACCACGTTTTCAAGGATCCGAGGCCCCCTTGTAAAATAACTATTCTCATTTTCAAAGTTTATCAGTGCCTCAAATCTAGCTAATTCATATCCATTACGGTTAATTATTTCCTTTTTGTTTTAGTATTGTCCCAAATGAGCTAGGTGACCCACTAATCGGGCTATCTAGTTTGCATAGTTTTAGTTATTACCAAGAATAGTTTTTAAGTCAGTTTAATAGGAACTAAGTAGAGATCCACATGAACATCGATTAGTAGCAGTACTTGTACTTTTTATAATGTGTTTGTCAAGCCTCAAATGCAGTATAAAATTACCTGTTGTAGTATAATAGCAAGTGTTCTTGGCCTGGATATTGAGGAAGGCCATACAGCTCTACCGAAAAATGCTGATGAAAGCAAAAGACAACCAAGCCCCTTAACATATAGTGAAAACGCCACAAAAGAATCTTCTCAAAATATGTATGTTAGTTTATTGGCAGGGCTTTTTGGCCTGGATATTGAGGAAGGCCATACAGGTGTACCAAAAAATCCAAATGAAAACACAAAACAAGTGGACCCTTTAACACCTAGTGAATCAAGTGAAAATACAACAGTAGAATCTTCTTTAAATGTTAATATTAGCTTAATTACAGGACTTTTTGGTCTGGATGTCAAAAAAGGCCATACAGACATATTGAAAGATACTGATGAAAATAAAAAGCGCATGGCCCCTACGATGTATACTGAAGCAAGTGGAAACACGACAGGAGAATCTTCTCGAAATATTTATCTTAGTTTAGTTAGAGGACTTTTTGGCCTGGATATTGAGGAAGGCCTAGCAGCTATACAAAAAATCCTTACGAGAACCAAAAACAAATATGCCCTTTAACGCATAGTGAGCTCAGCAATTATGCTGAAGAGGGTTCAACATTTATAAAGAACTTGAACACAAATGTGAAAGACCAAGACTTGGCTAAACCATCACCAAGTGAGCCAAAAATTGAAAAAAATCATCAGTTTATTAAATTCATAAGGCGGAGACGCTTTATAGATAAGCACTTAGTAATAGTGGATAAAAGAAAGAAACTGTTAATAAATAGCAATCCATGTGAAGAAAAGATAAATTGGTCTATGGCATTTTATGAGAAGATGTTTGAATTCGAGGTAAATCGGGAGTTAAGGAAGCTGACTCTAGTTAGATGCGCGTTTTATCAATATCTACTACAACAACAGACAAATTAATACATTCAGACCAGACAAAGTTTGCAACTGATTTTTATATTTTTATACAGATTTTTACAAATAATTTTTTTTCATATAGATATATGTATATTGATAGTAAAAGTTGGTACATTTTTCGTTAGGTAATGAAGGCTATTTGTTTTACGGGCAAACTTGTTTTGCTGGAATGGAGTCCTTTTGTCTACATGAACAATTTCCAGTTCTGAATTTTTGATTTTTTTTTATCCTATCTTTTTTTGCTGCTGATCACTATTATTCAGAAGTACATTTTCTTTTTTCAAATTTTTTCTTAAGTTTTATCGGCAAAAAAACAAACAAGGTATTTGGGAAAATACTACCATTATTTATTTTTTGAATACCACTTCAACTCACTGCAGCACCAAGCCCTACGAGGTCTACACAGTTCCGTACGCTCCTCCTCAATCCCAATTAATTTCTTGAATGATTCAATATAATTCTTTTTTTAAGTCGTAGAAATGAATTTATAAGTGAAATCTTGTCCCCCATTTGGGAATATGTTCCAAAGTTTTCACAAATTCAAGTTTTTCTTCACGACTTCATTTTATAAGCAAAAATGCATATAAACAAATTGTTGAAGCGTTTTTTTAAGATTGCACAATTATGATAAAAATAATAAGAATTAGGAGATTTTATATGGCCCGTAACATATTCAGTCATCCTGGATCTATATTATACTGAATATTAAAAACAAGTTGTTTCGTAAGGAAGTAGTGAGCAACCGTAAAATTAAATCGAATAAAAATTACTTTACAAATAAGACGGGCAGTTCACTCCTCAAACCCCCAGTCTTTACGTTAAAGCTATACTGCCTTAAAAAAATACGCCTTACTGCAATTCAAGCATTGTTAACGGGTATCTACGACCTTCCTTATCAAAAATAAATGCAAAATTCAACATTTTTGTACATAGGCGCTACAGCAGATTTCTCTGATATGCTGAACATGATGGTGTAATTTTCATCCAGACTGCTTGCTCATTTTGGGAGGTGTACGCATGTTATCAAAAGGGCGTAAATACAATGCCTCGGGAACAGCTAATGGTATTAAACTGAAGCTTTTTGGGCATGTAAGGGTAATGTAAAACTAAATTAAAAGACACTATATGTATCCAGATTGTCAAAAGGCTGTATCTGCAATGTTTCAGGAGTGATTAAAGGTATTCAGCAGAAATTCTCAGGGAATGATGGAAGAGGTATTGAACTAAATCAAAAGCCACTATGTGCATTCAGGTTGTAAGAAAGGTGTATGTTTGATATCTCGGAAATGATTATTATCAGAAGACATTATCTGTAATATCAGGAATAAAATATTCTTAGCATCTCAGGTGTAACTTTAATATAATAGATAATGCCCTTTGCGCATCCAGATTGTACAATAAGCGTGTCTGTTATATCTATAAATAAATATATTGACTCTGTCTTTGAGGATGACTTAATCCCCCACAATCCCCAGGGGAAGGGCTGCAAATATATTGACTCTGTCTTTGAGGATGACTTAATTCCCTACAATCCCCAGGGGAAGGGCTGCAAGTTATGAACTTTGTCCTATGTTTACATATAGTATTGGTTTTTGGGAAGCATACAGACGTTTTCAGGGGGATTTTCGCTGGTATTGGGGGGGGGGTCGGGGGTTACTTGGGAGAGTCTTTCAATGGAGAAAGTTTTCATTGGGGAAGGGACATTGCTATGAAGGGGGCGCCGGATTTCCCAGCATTATTTAAAAAAAAACGATCAGAAATTAAATTTTTAAAAACAAGTTTTTCAACTGAAAGTAAGGAGCATCATCAAAACTTAAAACGAACAGAAATTATTTATGTATATGATTGAGTTTGCCCCTAGTCAATACTTCGCTTTTTACGCTAATTTTTTTTTAGTACTTTCATAAGAGCTATTTATTCCAATTAACGGCCTTTGTGATTAAGGTGTTATTTATAAAGAATTGGTACGAAATTCCAACTTTAGCATAAAAAGTGAGGTATTGACTAGAGGGCTAGCCCCCTAATATACGTATTAGAAATATATGAATGTAAAAGCTCGTTACGGAAATTAATTCGTAAGTTACGTATATTTATTACTAATAAAAACGTTCGTAAATAAAACTAAAGAACTTTTGAGAAAGCCCATTTAATAAAAAAAAAAGTAAAATTAATATACAAATTTAGTTTTAATTATTCTTGTATGGTGAGTCAAAATCAAAACCTGCATTAATTCCAAAAAACGTTCAGAAATTAAATAAAAAAACAAGTTTTTTAACCGAAAGTAAGGAGCAACATTAAAAATTTAAAACGAACAGAAATTATTCCGTATATGAAAGGGACTGCCCCCTGCTCAACGCCTCGCTCTTTACGCTAAAGTTTGACTGTTTCTCACAACTCTATTTTTCAAAACAATAAAAAATTTTAGCGTGAAGAGCGAGGCGTTGAGGAGGGGACAACCCCTTTCATATGCGGAATCATTTCTGTTCGTTTTAAATTTTAATGATGCTCCTTACTGTCAGTTAAAAAAAAAACTTGTTTTTTTTTTATTTAGTCAAACAATAACGAACTGTATGTAAGGAGCGACCCGGCTCAATGGTAACCGAAACTCTAGAAGACAGTATTTTGATACAAATAGATACATCAAAAGAATCAAATTTTAATGCTGATTTCAAATATATAAATTTCATTAAGTTTAGTCCAACCCATCAAAAGTTACGCGCCTGAGAAAATTTGGCTGATTTTCGAAAAAAAAAGGGGGAAAGACCCCCCAAAGTTCTAGAAACTTAATGAAAATCACACCATCATATTCAACGTATCATAGAATTCTACTGCAGAGGTTTCAAGCTCCTATCTACAAAAATGTGGAATTTTGCATTTTTTGCCAGAAGAAAGATCACGGGTGCGTGTTAATTTGTTTTTTTTTTTTTTTTTCTTTTCCCCAGGGGTGATCGTATCGACCCAGTGGTCCAAGAATGTCGTGGGAGGGCTCACTGGAATGGGAATTAAAAGTTCGAGTGCCCTTTTTAAGTGACCAAAAAAATGGAGGGCAACTAGGCCCCCTCCCACGCTCATTTTTTTCCCAAAGTCGCCCGATCAAAATTTTGAGATAGTCATTTTGTTCAGCATGTTCGAAAATATTATAAGTATGTCTTTTAGGATGCCTTAATCCTCCGAAGTTCCCGGTGGGAGGGCTGAAAGTTATGAACTTTACCCAATGTTAACCTAAAGTATTTGTTTATTGGGAAGTATACAGACATTTTCAGGGGATATTTTTCCTGGTAGTGGGGGGTGGGTCGGGGGTTATGTGGGAGGATCTTTCCATGAAGGAAGTTTTCATGGGGGAAGGGACATTGCTATGAAGGGGACGCCGGACTTCCCAGCATTATTTAAAAAAGATCAGAAATTAAATATAAAAAAAAGTTTTTCAACTGCAACCGTAGCAACAACAAAACTTTAAACGAACAGAAAAATATTAAATATATGATTTGGTTCACCCCCTAGTCAATACCTCGCTCTTTAAGCCAAAGATAGTTTAGTAAATCATAAGAGGTATTTATTCTAATTAACGGCCTTTGTGATTAAGCGGTCATTTTTAAAGAATTGGAACACAATTCGAACTTTAGCTTAAAGAGCGAGGTATTGACTAGGGGGCGAACCCCCGAATATACGTATTAAAAATAGATGAATATAGAAGTTCGTTACGTAAGTTAATTCGTAAGTTACGTATATTTATTACTAATAAAAATGTTCGTAAATAAAATTAAACAAGTTTCGAGAGAAAGCCATTTAACGAAATAAAAGTAAATTAATATGCAGGTTTTGTTTTAATTATTCATGTACGGTGAGCCAAGATCAAAACCTGCATTTATTCAAAAACGTTCAAAAATTAAATAAAAAAAACAAGTTTTTTTAACTGAAAGTAAGGAACGACTTTAAAACTTAAAACGAACAGAAATTATTCCTTGTATGAAAGGTGCTCTCCCCTCCTCAACGCCTCGCTCTTTACGCTAAAGTTTGATTTTCTCACAACTCTATTTTTTAAACAACAAAAAACTTTAGCGTAAAGAGCGAGGCGTTGAGGAGGGGACAGCCCCTTTTCATATAAGGAATAATTTCTGTTCGTTTTAAGTTTTAACGTCGTTCCTTACTTTCAGTTAAAAAAAAAACTTGTTTTTTTTTATTTAATCATAGAGAAGGGACAAAACCATGATTGAAAAAAAAATAATAATGCCTAAGCAAGAATTGAACGCTTGACATTCTGATTTGAAGCCCAACGAGTAAGCTAACTGAACTGCGTCTCTATTGGCCCAATTTACTCTATTATTATAAAATATAGAACCATAATTGTATAAATTACAAAGAAGGCTTTTTTGTCTCCAGTTAATAGTTTTTATACCATAATTATTAGAATGATACCATTTTATATTTTTTATACCTCAAATACTTTAAACACTTTTATACTAGAAATATGACCCATATTTATATGGAACTACTTGAGTATTCCTGCAAAACCTCAAGTTTACAAAAGAAAGTTTAAAATCCATACTTTACAAAAACAATACATGTTTGGGCACTGAGAACATGAATTTAGTATGAAACTAGCTGATTATTCCAACATTGGAAGCGCTATTGGTTTGGGTTTAACGTTTTAAATAAGCTTAATGCCATACAGAACAATAATTTTGAAGATTTTTATCATGCATCAATTTCCTTGGCATTCTAGAAGTAATTATTTTTCTAACGAAGATTTTCAAGGTTTTAAAACACAGGCAAAATTTCTTATGTCTAACTTATTTCACTATATATCCCCCCCCCCCTGTTAAAATCAACAAAAAAATTTACATATACAGGTATATGTAAATTGGAATAGAAATAAACAGAAAAAAGTTGGAATGGAACCTGACAACTAAAAAAATGTGACAGAAAAAAAAATGCAAATAGGTGCTTAGTACTATGATTTCTCTATAGGCTGCACATTACAAGTAGTTTTATTCTGTCTATTAAATAGTAAAAATAAGTAAACATAACAATTAGTAATCCCTTTTTAATATACAACTTTGAGTTGTTCCAGAGCCGCATGGCTACACTTCTCCGACCCCAAAGTGGCAAGGGGTTGCGGGATGGTTTAGTGATCTACTAGAATGTAGTTGCAAACCATGAAAACTTGATGACCCCTTTTGAATTAAAATGCTTGACAATTTTTGAATGCTTGACATTCTGACTTGAGCTCTAACACTCTACTGACTGAACTATGGCTCTGTTAATATAGTTGAACCTATTGGGGTTAATAGGACAATAACTGTGTAACTTACTAAGGGTGCTTATAGGGGGAGTACACAGGAGGTGTTCTAGTAAACCTCCAGTAAGGGTTTCGGAGCATAACTATTACAATCATAACATTTTATACTTCCAAAATTTTCCACTTAATAATTGGCACCAAAAGTGTTTTTGTATAGCTATATCGCATTTACTGATGGTAAAATTGATAAAAACAGCAATAGATTTCAAATGAGCCATTAAGCCTAACACTAAAAAGTTTTAGTAGCCCATTAGCTCTAGCTTTTCCACTTGAGACATCAAAAATAGCGACGAAGACCACACTACCTTTCCATAACAAACAACAACAAAAGCACGAAGAACAATAGGGAAATCTTTTTGCAAAACAGTGGAGCTAATTTGAATGAATATTTCGGCCCTATGTCCAAGGGCCGTCCTCAGCAAGACAAAAATATATAAAAGCAACAACATGCGACCAATAAAACAAAAAATTATTTTTTTTTTTTCAAAGCAGTCCTAGCATCCTTACTTCAGCGAAGTTCGACCAGGACTGATAACAAGTGAGTTTAAACAAGGCGATTCAATGAGATGAAAGAAAAATAATGTAAAAACGCGTTTTTATTTCTAATCCAGCCTTTTCGGCAGCTAACCTCAAAGGTATTTTTGTGACCGGTACTGTGTTAATGTCTATTGTTTTTTTTTTTTTATATTTTGTAAGATCATTTTCAATTAAATTTGTGTATAGAGCATTTAGTATATATTCCACCAAGTCCCTATTTAAGGAAATATCATTATTAATCTTAAGTCTGATTTCAATTGATTCTCGGACTACCTGCTTTATGCCTAGGTCATTGCTAATAAGGGCGGATTCATAAAAAAGTATATTGCGGCTAGGATTTTCAAAAATATGGCTCCCTAATGCAGAATCAAATGAAACAGTGGAAATATTAGAATTTAGAGCTTTGACTATATCATCTTTATGCTGTTATATGCGCTTTTCTAAATTCTGGTGTGTTCTACCTACATAATATTTGCCACAATCGCGTGGTATTTGATAGACCCCTCCTTGGCGAGTAACTGGGGTTTTATCTTTACCAGAATTTAGAAAATTTATGATTTTAAAATTATTTGTGAATACTACATACAGACTATTATTTGTGCAAACTTTTTAAAGATTTGTAGTGATTTTTGGGATGTAGGGGAGGTAAATTATGTTTAAGGGCTTGTCAGAAATCTCACATGGTAAACTATCATTAATTTTACGGAAATGTCTTTTCAGTCTACAGCTAATTACGCTATTAATAAATAAAATAGGATACCCATTTCCAAAAAGTATGTCCATGATAAAGTTTAATTCTGTTTGTGATGTGGGAATCAGAACAAATGTTTAGCGCACGATCGACGAGGGATATTACGACTGCTCTTTTAACTTGTGAGAGGGGTGGTTTGATTTAAAATGCAAATATCTATTATTTTGTGTTGGTTTTCTATAAATAGTAAAATTGAGGTTATCGAAGCTACGAATAACTAACACATCTAGGAATGGGATTTTATTTGCGATTTCAATTTCTAAAGTAAACTGTAAATTTCTATCGTATGTATTAAGGTGATCTAAAAAACCCCTAACCTCATTTTCCCCATAGTTCCAGAGTGAAATTACGTCATCCATGTAGCGTCCCCAAAAGATATGTTTTAAGAAATACGAATCTAATGCCCAATTTTCAATATGTTCCACATAAATATTCGCCAGTAACCCGGAAAGTGGCGCGCCCATTGCTACGCCATTAATTTTCTGATAAAAAGAATTACGGAATTGGTTTCCTGTAGAAGGTTTGTCATCATGCTGATTCCAATGGTCACTTTTCATTTTGATCTGACGCCATTTTTGAGGGCTTCAGGTTTTTTTGAAATTACCATAAAATTTCTTTTCGCTATAAACTTTTAATTTTAAGACGAACCGAGACAATAGTTACCATTCTTGAATCAGTGTCAGGTAGCAATTTTTTATCACTAGGCAGTTTTTTTCTAAACACATTTTTTAACTTTTTGGTTACTATGGGCTATGGTTCGCTGTTTACTAGATTGCAGCTAATGCTGCAACCATGATAATCTATCAAGATAAAAACCTCTTAGAAAACACTAGCAACGGGTATTAAAAACGTTATAAAACCTTGAGTTAATTAAAGTTTCTACTGTAAAGAGTGAGTTAAACTATGTTTTATGAAGTTTAACTTTTACGAACAGGAGGAAGGGAGGGTGGTGCGTCAGTGAAAAGTCACCGGGAATTTTATAATCTAATTATTTGTTATTATATGAGTTTCCCCCTCTGAAGTGTCCCGCTATTTGATCTCTTAAAAATCATTTTGCGTAGCCTCGTGGCGGCTGACCGTGTTAAAGACAAAGTGGTCTTTATCACTTTGTCTTTCTACCATGTGGTCTTTACCAGAGTGGTCTTTCTACCATGGTACTAGTTAACGTTAAAATCTATGAAATCTATTAGACGGTAGAATTTGTAAAATCCTAGTAGGTATGAGGAATAGCTCTCAAATGAGCCATCTCTCATTAGACATCTCTCTGAAAAGTTCTGGTAGCCCACTAGCCCCAGGTTTTCTACTAAAACATTAAGTTAATTAAAGTTTTTATTATAAGCAGTGAGAGCATTAAACTATGTAAACGAGTATTAAGCTATGTATCTTTAAAGACTTCTGGTAGCTCACTAGCCCCAGCTTTTTTACTTGAGACATGGCACCAAAAGTGCTATGTAGCAATTGCAGATGGTGGAATTTAAAGGATAAACATAGATATTAGAAATGGCTTTTATATGAACAATTAAACACCCATATAAGATGTTTGGGTAGCTCGCTAGCCTCACCCTTTGAAAAACGGCACGAAAAGTGCCATTTTTAGTACCATATAGCACTTGCAGATGGTTGAATTGATAAAAAGCATGTAGATACGAGAAAAAACCTTAGAACGAGTCATTAAGCATTCCTCTGTAAGGTGCTGGTAACCTGCTAGCCCTAGCAAAAAAAGGAAGAAAGATCAGTGCTACTCATGCAAAAAAAGGGATTTTCCTTGTTGTTCAAGTTGAGGGACTGTAATTTCTCTGTATAAAGTTTTGGACCATGCTGATTCCAATGACGCACTTTTCATTTTGATCTGACGCCAGTTTCTATAGGCTTCAAGCTTTTTTCCTGAAATTTACATTCATTTCTTTTTGTAGTAAACTTTTACTTATATGATGAGCCAAAATGATAGTTACCATTCCTGAATCAGTGTCAGATGGCAATTTTTTCACTAGGCAGTTTTTTTTTTTTAAATAAGTTTTTCATCGTTTGTTTACGATGGGATGTGGCTTGCTCTTTACTAGGTTGCAGCTACTGCTTCAACCATAATTTTGTGAGAGGAAGATTCTTGTAATCGTGTTATAAAGCTCTGATTAAAGTTTTCTCAAAACCTGTATGATTTGTATCCCTGTCATTTTTTTTGTTATGCTGTACAAATGACCTATTTTTCAATATAGCCTCCATCAAGATCAAGGTACGTCTCCAGGTGGTGCTTCCCCAATTAGAAGAGATCCAGAGACCAAACGAAGCAGAGTAGGCACAGCAAGTTTGATTGAATACCTGTTTGACAAAATGCTTGTAACTTCTACAAGTGAGGAAGAAGAGTCAGCAGATAATACTGGTCAGGAAATGGAAAGGTGCCTGCATGAAGCTGTCATTGACAGGAAAAAAAGCTGTCCGTTAGAGTGGTTACGAAATAACAGCCGTAATTCAAAAAGACTGGCACAACTTATTCGGAAATATATCTGCTGTCTGTTCTCTTCTTTCCCAGTGAAAATTTTCTCAGGACAATTGGGAACATTTACGATGACAAATGAAGGTCTCCGAAACGAGAAAATACCAAAAAGGTATGCTTTATGCATTAAACTTGCCCCAGTTGGAATGGACTCATTAAGTATAGTAAAGATGTTGCCAACTAATTTCTTCCTATTCCAATAAACTATCCAAAGAGGAAAAATCCCTTCTCTATTCTTAAACAGACAAATCGCAACTTAAAAAAATGAATCAAATAGAAATTCATTACAGCCCGAGTTCTGCTATCTCGGCACTCGCTGCCACAATCATGCACACACAAAGACTTCACATGAGAAAGGATTTAGGCACAAATACAATTTACATAGCCAACTCATGACACCCCTCCTTTACAAGAGGATGGAAGAGACATCCATAAAAACTATCAGCACAATATTGCTTAGAATAGCCTTGAACCGCATCAGCAATTGCGTTCATGGACCCGGTTGGCTACTAATGGTAAATTTAAAATCTTGCAGAGCCAATGACCAGCAAGTCAACTGATTGTTGCAACTTCAAGCAATATTCAACCACCTAAGAGGGTTATGGTTCGTTTCGACGAAGAAATGGCATCCCTTCAGGCAATACTCGAAGCTTTCAAATCCTCCATTTGAGAGCAAGAGCTTCTTTTTTCACGGTCGAGTAATGTTTTTCAGCCGGGACCAGTTTCTTACTACGGA
This sequence comes from Artemia sinica, assembly GCA_027921565.1. Lineage (NCBI taxonomy): Eukaryota > Metazoa > Arthropoda > Branchiopoda > Anostraca > Artemiidae > Artemia > Artemia sinica. Next base: position 330,946 of record JAPEVW010000042.1, read on the forward strand.
ATGCAATTGGGGGATCTTCCCATCCTTTTGGCGAGGAACACTCTGACGCCTATGTCAGAAGAGTCTGTCTGTAAAATAAAATCCTTACTGGTATCTGGTGTCACCAAAACAGGGGCTTCGATGAGTGCTCGTTCCAGATTCTGAAATGTACCAACCTGTATCTCGTTCAGCTTCAACTTGTTTGGAGAACCTTTATTCAGAAGCGAAGTGAGCGACTCAGCAATTTCAGCAAAATTCTTAATAAAGCGTTGATAATATGCTGCTATTCTAATAAAAGAGCAAATTTCCCTTCTGGACAAAGAAAAACCTGGACATTGCTTTCCAATTGGGCAATTTTTGCATTTCTAATGTGGTGACACATGTAACTAACTTCGTTCTGAGCCATTTTAATCTTTCTAGGGTTGATCTTCTATCCCGCTTCTTACATGCTCCCTAACAGTCTTTTCACATGTACTAGGCACTCTTCCCAAGAGTCACTAAAGATGAAAACATCGTTCAAATAGGCAGGAGCGAATGCCTTACAGGGATCTTAAGCATCATCCATAAGACACCGGAAGGTCGCGGGAGCACCATGCATGCCGATTGGCATGACCAGAAACTGATAGATCCCGGAAGACGTCTGCAATTCCGTCTTTTCCTGCCTGCCTTTCTCCAGCTCGGTCTGCCACTACCATCTAACCAAGTCTAGGACACTAAGTATTTTTTTTTTTTTGCTGCCAACCGTCTCCAGGAGCTCGTCTATAAGAGGTAATGGATACGCATCAAAACGAGATATATTTTTAAGCCGACGAAAATCAAGACAGAAACGTAGCGATCCATCCCATTTCTTGACCCTGACTATTGGAGAGCACCCTGGACTAGAAGATGGTTCGATGACGCCTAAGTTGAGCATGCTGTTGATTTCCTGCTCAACGGTGACCTTGCAGCTTTGCGAGATGCGATATGACCTCAGCCTCAGAGGTTGTGACTCACCGGTATTAATCTGATGTTTCACAATCCTAGATCTTTCAGGTGTCAATCAGAAAGTTTCTCGGAAATCCTGGAGTAGACTTAACAGCTCTTAATTTCTCTTTTTGCCCAGGTGAGTTACTGATTCAAACAGACCATAACAAACTTAGCTGTCACCACCGTTCACACGTTCAATTTGATGTTAGCGTCTGTCATTAAAAGTTCTTTCAGTGTTCTCTTGAATCTCTGCAGAAGGTTGATGTGAAGTACTCTTTATTTCTTCCTCGCTTCTGGCATCTCAATTTCGTAATTGACTCTGCCAATTTTCCGCATGACTTTAAAGGGGCCTTGCCACCTCATTACCAGCTTGTAGTCACCTACTGGCAGAAGCACTAGGACTCTCCCACCTGAAGTTCGCGAGGTTTTGAACGACAGCTGTATATATTTTTTTTTTTTTGGCTTTTCGCGTTTATCCAGTTTTGTTGGGCTTCCTTCATCAGTTTTTCAATTCGAGAGTGTACTTGCAACAGTTCAGCAGTTGGTAGATTTTGTCTTACAGCCGTTGGTGCTGCCTCCCAAAGTTCTTTGAGCATATCAAGTGGTCCTCTTGGTCGCCTACCATACATCAGTTTGAAGGGGCTGAAACCCAGCAAAGACTGAACTGTTTTGCGATACGCGAACAAAATGTAGGGGATTTACTGATCCCATTCTTTCGGAGTGTCCATGAAATATTTCTTAAGCAAGCGGATTAAGGTTCCAATGAGTCTTTATACCAGCCCATTGGTCTGCGGATGATACGGAGAAGTTTTTATTGCCTTTATACCAAGTATTTTATAAACTTCCCTGAAACTTTGGACTGACAGTTTGATCCTTGGTTGATCAAAATCTTAAAAGGGACTCCAACTGGGCAATAGAATTGTTCATGAACCTCCGCGATCTTTCTTGCATTGGTTGTCCGTAGAGGTAGGGCATAATGCAAAATTACCAGCAGAAACCAATGACGATTCCATGATGTCGTTAACGGCTCAATAATGTTCAAAGCCATGCAGTAGAAGGGCTCTTCCACTAGGGGTAAGGAAATCAGGGGTACATTCTCCTTCGCTTTCAGCCTAGAGGTGAGCTGACCCGGCTTACGCGTTTAATGTATTTTCAGACATCTCGTCTTACTCTTGGCCAGAAGAAACAATGCAAAACCCGATCACAAGGCCGCTAGTTACCAGTATATCCACTTAACAGCGATCGTGGGCCAGCTTTATGATGAAGAATCTACAAGACTGTGGCAAAACAAGTTGCAATACCTACTCGCCCGCTGACGAAGTCCACTTCCTATACAGCAAACCATCAAGGATCTCATAGTTTTTATGTATTGGACAAAAGATCTAAAGCCAAACTGCCCAGCCATGACAAAAGCGAAGAGAAACAAGAAAAATCTAACAAATATTTCGCCCGTATATAGCAAGGCGTCTTTAGCGTACAAAACAAGAAAGAACAGAAACCAGAAACAAAAACTAAAAAATATATTTAAAAAATATATAAATAACTAAAAAAAAACTATTTGAGTTACTTTTGTGATTTGATGAAGGTAGATGAAAATTGTAAATGTAAGTAATTGTATAGATAGATAGATATAGATGGATATATTCCTCACAAAGGCCCATGGGCCATGGATATTACAAATACAACAAAACGCATAAAACACAATCAATTTAAACTCTTGAAAATAACACTACGAAAGAAAACTCTCCCTACGTCTCATCCCCCCAGTCACAAATTTTCCCAAATTTTTAATATCCACTTTGCAACTACTTTCTATTTTATTTTCTAAATAACTACTATGCATGACATCCCTCCCAAAAATTTCCTTTCTAAGTAACTTCAGTTCTTCAAAATAACACATAAAATGTTCTAAATCATCAGACTTCCCGCAACTCGGACAAGTGAAGGGACAACTCCGTACCTTAACCCTCCCTAAATACTTTGTTCTCCCCCAAAGCGGCATAAAATTCCCCTTACTGTTAAAACCCATTTTAAAGTATATTATATTTTATGTTAGTCTATTTTAGTTAATATACATATTTTTTAGTTGCATCCTTTATTTTAAGTCTCTTTTTTTTTTTTTTTTTTACGCTAAAGACGCCTTGTTATATGCGGGCGAAATATTTGTTGAATGTTTGTTGTTTCTCTTTGCTTTCATTTACTGGCCAGAGACCCGTTTGTCGTCTTTATATTCATTTCTTTGTTTGGTTCACGTAATTGGGCTGAATTGAAACAACTTACCAAGCTTTTGCCAGCCTTCTTTAGTCGTTTGAGTTCATCCCCAGTCAGCTGATCCAGAATTATTTCCTTATCTGTACCCAATGAAACAGGCTTTTACAAATCACCCTCAATGCGCTTCTCCTTTAGCTCTTATTCTGTCTGTCTGGCCTCCCAGAATCCACCTCTATTGTGCAAATGACCTTTTCTGGAATATTCACTCCCCCATTCCTTTGAGAAGGTGAGTCAGGAATGCTGGGCATTGGAGGCGAGTCAATCATTCTTTTTACGCATTCATCCTGTTTAAGTTCTTCGTGTGAGTAATCCTTTTTCCTTGTGCTGACAAGAACTCTGATAATTATCAGGCTTTTTCTTTCCAAAGTGCTGAATGCAAAGTTCATTGAAACAAGGAAATGATATCCCCAGAATCACTTCCACGGGTAATTTACTTTAGGCAGCAACGGGTACGCAGTCACCGAAACCTTCCCCATGCCTTCCTACCTGGATGTGAACGTCTTTAACAGGATACGATTTGCATTCCCCATTAACGCACCAAACATCTGTATTCTTTGAAGGGGAGCTATCGTCTTGCATATACTTCTTATGCATGATGCACAGGGTGGCTCCACTGTCAACCAAGAAAATTGCTGGTTGCCCTTCAATTTTGTCTTCGAAACAGAAACTTTCCCTTGCATCTTCCAATGAGCTAGGAATTTGAGGTAGAAGAGTTCGTTTCTTTGGCCGTCGGCAATCCTTAGCCATATGCCTTGTCTTCCCGCAGTTATAACAGCTGTCATAATTCTTCTGTCGCGAGGTGGTGCAAGCAAAGATAAGAAAAGTCCAAACATTTCAAATTCATGTGAAGAACTTGTCCGTGATCCTATGGCACTGGCACTTTTTACAAAAGCCAAAGCAAGTTTGAAGGAATTTCGTCATTGATAAATGCAGAGTCGGTGTAGGTACTTGATTCAGCGGCTATATGGTGTTGATTGGTGATTGTGTGAGGAACAAGCAGTTTGATACTAATTCCAGAGGCTATTAGTATTCAATTGGGAAAGCAACAGAAATCATAACCTGTTGTTTTCGTACATGAAGTTTTGCCGAGGTGAGATTGACATTTGCATCAGATGATGCATCAAGTGTTTTTCTCAGGATGAAATTGGACGGAGCTAGTTGTAACTTTATGTAAATTTCAACACTGGAGGGCATGCATTGAGGTATATTAAATATTTCATGATTTAGTTTACCAACTAAATGATACTCATTTCTCACCGGCTGAGTGAGTTCACCATCGGTATTAGCACTTGATCTGTAATTTTAGCCCATCACCAGACATCTCAGTTTCTTATAGGAATTAGGAGTAATCAACATAAATTGTATGCTGCTTGCATAGTTTGATAGATTTTTGCTATTGCTCACCAGTGTTCCATTTATGTAGACACCTATTAGTCTAAACAAATTGCCTAGTACGTATTTTTCATAAGATAATCAATCGGTAGCGGCTGGAGCTTTATTGTCCAACTTTATACTCACCACAACTTTTAAATCGATAAATATGGATGATAAATCAACGAAGTAGTCTTCATTGGAATAACTTCGAAAATGTATGTTTTCAGAGAGTGGTTGTTGTGGGTAGAATTGTTCATAGTATCTATGTTTTACACTGACATCTACATTTCCTGCATTGAAAAGAGTTGGAGATGAGAAGACTGTGGGATAGGATTCCTTGTGGGTTAAATATGTCATTTTAGTCTAGGAAAACAAATCCTTTTTTATCTAACAATTTATTTCTTGGTTTCTTTTTCTTCTTTGACAAGAGCCATGTTTTTCGTTTCTGACCTGAGTAGAGTCTGATGAGCAATGAGGTGTTTCTTGACCTTTATAAGCCTTTTCCACTTTGCTGTGATTTCAGTTGTTCACCAAGAGATCGTTCTCTGGACGTGAGGTATTGTTAAAAACTTTCATTAAAATCTTTACCAGCCCCCCAATCGTGTAGTGTAGAGGATGCAAAATCCGTGGCTACCTGAGCAATATATTTTGTATCCAGGGCTAGTGCAGAGCGAAACAACTTAGAAAACCATCTGCCAAGACCATAGCCCGACATTGACGAACAACCTTTATAGTAGTCCATCCCATGACTTAATTGTTGTGGTCTGAGGGCAGTAACATAGCAATCAATATCAAGACAAACCAATGTATTTTTTCTTCTAACTGTCAAGTTGTTGAATGGGTCTAAAATTATATATAATCAGAGCCAAACCTGTGGTTATTGCTAGAGGATCAACTAATTCACTTCTCAATTTTAACTGACAGAGTTCCAAATGCGGAATGTTTACAAGAACATACTTTATGCTATAGTGGTGAACGTGTTCATGGGTGGTTTTTGTTCAAGAATACGTACGACGGGACGTTTAATTTACCAATTCACGACAACTCCACAAATGAAGCGTAAATAAATATACAACTGTCCGTGGACAAACTAGGTGCATAGTCTGCATAGATAACATGATCCTTGCCACTGAAAATTTTTACTTTAACAATACAAATTTTAAAACAAAAACCTCACGTAAATCCTCATTGATGAAAGTTTTCTCGTTCTCAAATGTATTGATAATGTAAATTCTCCTCTGTTCTGTGGAATATGAAACGTGAAGCCACCCTTTTTTTAGACTCGCAAATTTTTTTATTGATAACTCGACACAGCTCAAATATATTGTTATATTCCTTGTAAGGTATGGTGGCAAAGGGTAATCATTAGAGTCAAAATTTGTGACCAAGCCTTCATCGAAGAAGTCAAAAGGTCTTACTTTAATCTCATACAGCTCCCCCTTTCTTTGAACTTTAAATGTATTTTTGAGAATACAATAGACAAGAGCAACTTCATACTTTTCCTCGTTGAATTTGATGGTGGGGGAGGGCTTTTTCCAAAAAAAACGCTTGTTTTATTCAAATAATTATAGAGGGGATCGTAGTCATTGGACATAAACGTTACATAAAAATCATTGGGCTTTGTGTACGTATTCAGCACATATCCACGAATCAAAATCAGGGTTATATCCTAGCCAACGAACAAGCAACTGTCTCTTGTCCCTGCGAGTACAATTCTTTAATATCTTCTCAAACTGAGACTTTCCAGTGTTTTGAACTTTTTGTAATTCATAATTATAAAAATCGCCAAGAATCTCTTCATCTTTCACGTCACGTAGACAATACGTTATGGGTGTAGTGTCTAAGATTCTGGAGACTTCAAAAAGTTTAGTGGACCATAAGCAGTTACCGTTTTCAAAGACATTAGTAGTTCTATTGATTCGAGCACTATCACCAGCATTGAGTTTCTTCTTTTTCACTTCCATTCCACCACCATTGGAATACTGTTTAAGAAAAGTGTCAAGTGTTTTGCCACCCCCTCGATGAACGTCCTTGGGGGTAGAGTTGGACAAGGAATGATGAGGACATTGATTATAAATTAACATGATTTTTTCCAAATCATGAATAAAACCAGCAGGATTTTTCAATGCAGAATATCTTGAAATTAAAAATCGAATAGTTCTTATCAATCGTTCACCCAATGCTGCCTTTATTGGACTATTACTATGATAGAGCATTTTATAATGTTCCAATAGAACCTTCTTTAAATGTAGATTAACAAATTCACTACCCCGATCCATTTCAACACCTTCAACAACTTCATCACCTCTCTTTGACCGCAGTGAAATGGCATATGCAGAGCAACTAAAAACACTGATTGCAAGTATAATGTACTTGTATGGCTCATTGTGAAGCCGTTGAATTTCATCTAGAGTCAAAAGATCTGTTTGTAATATTTGCAATGGGAAAAAGGCTTTAGTTTTCCGATAGTGACTACCACGAACTCTATGATTACGATGTACGGTGTAACTTGGTTCATTTTGTAAATAATGAACACATTAAATCTACATCAATTCTTCTCATCAAAAGATCATAAGCACTTATCACAATTGGAAAGGGGATCCCCCCCCCCACCGAAAAAAAATACCTCTAGCACTTGGGTAGTCTCCAATCACTTTCGGCTCATATATATATATATATATATATATATATATATATATATATATATATATTATATATATATATATATATATATATATATATATATATATATATATATATATATATATTATATATATATATATATATATATATATATATATATATATATATATATATATATATAATATATATATATATATATATATATATATATATATATATATATATATATATATATATATATATATATATATATATATATATATATATATATATATATATATATATATATATATATATATATATATATATATATATATATATATATATATATATATATGTTGTATATGTATATATATATATATATATATATATATATATATATATATATATATATATATATATATATATATATATATATATATATATATATATATATATATATATATATAATAAGTCAATAATACATAATAAGTCAATTCTTTTGATATATCTATTATTGTTTATAATTTATTATATATATTAGGTGTGTATATATAAATAAATATATATATATATATATATATATATATATATATATATATATATATATATATATATATATATATATATATATATATATATATATATATATATATATATATATATATATATATATGTTGTTATATATATATCGTTGTTAGAAATGGAACTTGGGCCAAAAAACGAAAATTTGCAATTATTACAAATGTTGATTTAATATTTTGACAAGGGATTACAACAATTCAAAAACCTTAAAAAAGAAAACCAAAAGTTTCAAGGTTAGCACATATCGTTGTTAGAAATCGGACTAGCTTCAGTAATCAAATATTATTGAAAAGACGGTAGTAGGAATTACAGTAAATTGCGTAAAAAACAAAAAACCGGTAATTTCAAAATTATTTGTATATATTTTAAGAAGAGATTACAGCAATTCAAAAACCTTAAAAAAAACAAAAGTTTGAAGCTTAGTAGACATCGTTCTTAGAATTTGGAGTTCATTTAATAATCAAATATCTTTCAAAAGACACAGAAGGAAAAAGAACACCTATTTGAACACAACCAGTTATATAATGTCAGTAGGAAGGCCCCAAAAACGAAAACTTGCAATTATTACAAAGAGGGTTCTCTGTTTTGACAAGCAATTAGAATAATTCAAAAACCTTAAAAAAGAATACCAAAAGTTTGAAGCTTAGTACATATTGCTATTAGAAATCGGACTAGCTTTAATAATCAAATATCTTTGAACAAACTTCAGTATGAAAAGACATTAGATTGCATAAAAAAGCAGAAACTGGTAATTACAAAAATATTTGTATATATTTTAACAACGGATTATAAAAATTCAAAAACCATAAAAAAGAAAATTAAAAGTGGAGCCTATCGACTAGGAGTGTTAAGTTAGATTTTTATTCTGGCTATGAGGGGCCTACAGTAGCCTAAAATAACACCATATTTTACAACTTTCCTTGGAAAATCTTCCATCTTAGACCATATAATATACATATAGACAACTTCGCTGCCGCGCTCCACTACTCGGCACACAGCAGGCTTCTATATATGGATTCTCATTGTCACTTGTCTTCTAACCGAAGACAATTTGAGCCTTTTCTTGATGTCAGGGTGTCACCACTTACCAAAATTAAGGCTCTTAACGAATTTTCTCAAACTTCTGACATATATAGATTGTTTTTTTTTTTAGACCAGAAAATCCCAGGATACCAATTTTCTCGAAAAAATATGGAGCCGTTTTCGAGAAAAAATATATACATACATAAATAAACAATTACTGCTCATTTAAAGATAT